>CM017762.1:53519425-54119425 GCA_008009225.1 Acer yangbiense | reverse complement strand
TCTTAATTGTAATTTCCCTATGAATGCATTGTTGTTTCAAGCTCTACCAGAGTCACAAACTATTACCGCCTCACTTTACAAGTTGCCACCGTCTCACTTATTGGTGAAAAGTGTCCCTTAAAGTGTATGGTGGAAGCCATTATATTATTCATAACACTTCCCCTTGGATTCCACCATTTATATTTTATTTACAAGGAAAAACCCTGTGGGACAAAACCTTCGCAAAATATATTCAATGATATATCTTCTGGATCTAGTGGGGTTGGACATTCCAAAAAATGTCTCATTAAAAACATTGTCAAGAAAACCCAGTGGGACAAACCTAATCGAAGGGAAAAAGAATATATTGTACACATTTCCATTCAAAACTTTGCTCCCCATGATTGAATGCTCCCCCTCATAAAAACTTCAACATTAATCTTGTGATTTACAAAGCCGACACATGCCTATTCCATATACTAGCTTCTCAAAAGTTGATGTAAGCAATGTTTTGGTAAACAGATCTGCAAGATTATCTGTAGACCGTATTTGCTTAACATCAGTTTGTAGGTTTTGTTGAAGTTCATGAGTATAGAAGAATTTAGGAGAAATATGCTTGGTTATATATCCTTTGATATATCCCCCTCTAATTTGAGCAATGCAAGCTGTATTATCTTCAAATATCAGTGTTAGCATTTCTGTAGATAATGAAAATCCACAAGTATTTTGAATATGATGAATAATTGACCTCAGCCAAACACATTCTCGACTTGTTTCATGAAGTGAGATGACCACAGAATGATTAGAGGATGTAGCAACTAAAGTTTGGGGCACTACGATATTGAGGTGCCATTATAGGTAAAAACATATCTCGTTTGTGAACGAGCTTTTTGGGGATTAGACAGATACCCAACATCATCATAACCAAGTAGACCTGAAAAATTGTTAGATTTTGTATAAAATAATCATAAATCTTTCATTCCACCAAGGTAACGAAAAAGATGTTTGATCCCATACCAATGTCTTCGAGTTGGTGCTGAATTGAATCTAGCAAGTACATTCACTGAGAATGCAATATCTAGTCAAGTACATTGAGTTAGATATAATAAAGCACCAATTGTATTAAGACATGATATTTTAGGACAAAGTATCTTCTCACCATTTTCTATTTGACGGAATGTATTTATATCATTTTTAAGATCAAGAGTTCTAACAACTATAAGAGTACTTAACAGATGAGCATTATCCATATGGAATCTTTTTAAAATCTTTTCAACATATGCTGATTGATGGACAAGTATTCCATTTGATCTATGCTCGATCTTGAGGCCGAGACAATATTTTGTCTTTCCGAGATCTTTCATTTCGAATTCCTTTTTTAAATATTCAACAGTTTTCAGGAGTTCTCCAGAAGTTCCAATTAAATTCATATCATCAACATAAACTGCTACAATAGCAAATCCATATTTTGATTTCTTTATGAATATACATAGGCATATAAGATTATTAATATATCCTTCTTTTATTATATATTCACTAAGACGATTATACCACATCCGTCTAAGAAGCCTGGTTGCAGGTGAAACGAAGAATTCGAAGGAATTCGTCCGAGTAAGAAATTGCCGAAGAATATCTCGATATGATCCTAGGTTTGTTTGCTATCCATTTCCAGTTCTTTCTTAACATTCACCCAATGGCCCTGTTACAACCAAAGAAAAGACCTAATTGATCTTTTGGGAATGCTAGCTTGAGAGTAAAGGTAAACATATGCTCTATCTTGTTCTTAATGTTTGATTACGTTCATGAGATCCTTTGCATAAATTCAAGCGTTTTTCTATCTTAATTTGATCGAGCAATTGCAATACTAGATTTTGGCCCCCATTTTCCTTTGCTTTTGTTAGGTTCTCGGGTAAAATCGAGTTTCTAATGGCTTGATTGAGGCTTTTGTAGGTTATTATTGATAGCAGAGGTGTTTTGGTATAAGAGAGAAGATTCTGGGGCATAAAATGCAATTTCGGAGAAGTGGTGCATTGGTGAAGATATTATCGCGGTTGAAGTGCCGTTTTAGGCCAACCACGGCACTCAAGTGACGGGGGTTTCTGTGGTCAAAGTGCTGTTCCGGCCAATCACGGCAGTCGGGCAACATTGTTTTTCGCAGTTGAAGTGCCGCGACTATACCGCTGATCTCCATATGCGTCAAGGAAGGCTAAGGTAGTGCCGCGGTCGAAGTGCCGTCTTGGCCAACCGTGACACCCACGCCACAGTAATTTCCGTGGTTCATTTGACATCTTGGTCAACCACAGAAACCCTAACCACGGTAGTCCGTCAACTTGTCATTCTAGAAGGATTCTTACCCTATTTGGAACCCATATATATACCTCTCTTTTGTTTTTCAGATCTATGCCATCATCATCAAACACATAAGAATCACCCAAGCTGCAGCCTTTTTACATTCTTTCATCATCCTTTTCACATATTCCCTTTTACACGCCTATATCCATCCATCATTAGAAGTTTTGGAAGCAAGAAGAAGAAGAATCTCAAGAGGAAAGCTCTCATGACACATATGGGTTTTCTCTACTCCTTTATCTTCTCTTCTCTTTTTCCATTGATGTGTAACTAAACCTTTAGCTAGGGAATTGATGTAACCGTATTGGACTACTCTATATAATTAATTAGTCTATTTCTTTATATTCAATTCGATTTTAGTCTCAATTATTGCATTAATTGATCTAACCTCTCTATTCATGTTTTGTTGTGATCATAAGAGACATGGGTTTGTGAGTTAGTTTATGCAAGAGGTTGAGTTTAGATGTTGGTGGCCATTCCATCTAAATCTTACCACAGGCTTAGTAATTGGGAAGGTGGGTTTATGCATGGCCATGTTAGGTCAACTTGGCTTAGAGTCTTATGTTAAATAAGGGAATTGACCATTACTTGTTACATGACCACATAAGTAATGGGAAAGACCTAGAACTTAATGGATTTATCTTAAAACAAGCCTTAAAATTGGATTAAAGTGCTTAATGAGACTAATTGAGTGCTTGAGTGGTCTAAGAATGGTTGCATTGATTCCCTAGTGCCTTCCTCCATATATTCTTATCTTGTGTGTTCGTTGTGCTTAGTTTAGTTTTAAATTACAAGTTTGCATTTTTAAGCATTTTCAAAAAGCCAAATCGTTTTTCCAAACCAAAGCATTATGCAATTTATTTTTCACGCATTTAGAGTAGATTTTCCTAGACTAATTAGCATTTGACCCATAGAATCATCGATCCCTGTGAACTAACTTTTCTGATTAAATTGAATGGAAATTACTACATCAATTTTGGCATTGCTGCCGGGGATTGACGTAGATTCATTAGTTGAATCTAGTTAGTTTAGTTTAAGTAGTGTGTGTCATTTTTACTTTTTAGTTTTAGTATCGTTTTACTTCGTTGGTAGTTTTGTTTTTGGTGTTTCAGGTTTCTTAGGTGCATGTACGGACCCCGTTCGCAAGGAAGATTTTTGTTCCCTACTAACGATAACATCAACCATGTAGGCCAGCTTGCTAGACAGTTTGAAAGGTTAGACCTTGTTGTTGACTTGGGTAATGTCTCTATTGCAGAAATGGTGGAACAAGGTGAATGAGGTGGTAGAGATGAATGAGATGGTAGGGATGAGCAAGGTATACGAGAGAGTCCACCGGGTTCTTCTACACGAGCATTAGACAATGATATAAGGGCAATGAGGGAGTCCGCTCAACCTATATATGATAAGGAACCAACAATCACCGATTGTGCTAGATGGTGTGGCAAGGAGTTACGAATTGAGGAGTATGCACTTGAACATGCTTCCATCCTATAGCGACAAGGCAACTGAAGACCGTCTTCAGTTTATGAGAGACTATCAATCTATTGTGGAGACATTTTCGATAAGTCGACTCACAGAAGAGCAATTAAGGATGAGGTGCTTTCGGTATTGCATGAAGGACAAGGCCAAACAGTGGTTCAGGTCGTTGAAAGCAGGAACTTTCACATCATGGGACAATGTGTGCCAAGGGTTCTGTTAACCGCCAAAAATGGCGGGGACCAAAAAAGAATTTTCCTCTAGCCTTGAGAAGAAAGTCAGGATAGAAAGCAGCAACGGGGGAGATAACCGGGCACCCTGTCTGCCCACAGACGGGCTAGAGTAAGAGCTTCTACCCACACCGGCAGGGTCCAAAACCTTCGGGACCAAGAAAGCATTGGAGAAGCCGTGAGGAGAAGGCCCCAGAGACACAACCCTCACGAGATCCTAGCGCCCTTCTACCCCGAGTACCCCGATACCCGGGTATCCTGATAGCCCGATACCCGGCACCCTGATATCTGCAAACATCATTTTAGAAGGAGTAAGAGGGAGGCGGGGTACCTGGAGTACCCCGACTCACAAAACTCGTAACATATACATAGCAAATTAACACCAGGATCCCAGTATACCGACCCGCCTGAAACAGGAGGCGGGTACCCCGAACAGCAGACCATATAGGAAGGCAAGCATTAAACGCTACCGTTCAAGATAGAAACTCAAGTTATAACACGGCATTCATTCCTGCCATACAGAATCCTATTTTAAATAGGAGTCAACTCATTTAAAACTGATGAAAGAGGAATCACCTGATTTCTGGGGATCAATTCCCCGATGAACTCGTTAATCTCCAAGGAAAGACCCGTACGTTACTGAAACCCTAGACTGAAGTTCTATGAGTGCTCAGCAAGAAACGGGCCTATATATTCATCGTATGTCCACAGAGAAAGGGGATCGAAACCCTACCACATTTTTTCCACTTATCAACAGTCATGAAAAGCTCCACCGCCATTGCCCATCAAGTCACTTCTCGTTCCTTTTGATATTGTAATCATAGTCGTGCTAGTATTGATTTGTAAATCCTATTCTAAGTCATAATATAAAACAGATTGTGTGTCCATGCTTTTTACGTACTGGAATTTTACTTATCTCGCTACTACCACACACTCCATTCTTAGTCATTTTGTAGGATCCAGCGGGGTATTGAGCTACTAGGTATCCCGCTAGCCCTGATCTATCCCGATCCGGGCCCCTCATAAACCGTTAATTGAAAATTTCACCCCGGTGATAAAATTCGGTTAACAGGTTCTTTAGCAGATTCTTTCCTGCCTTGAAGACAAAAGAGATCCGGATCTAAATTTCAAGTTTCGGTGAGGAAGAATGTGAACCTTTTCATGAGGCTTAGCGAAGGTACAAGGAGCTTTTGGAATAATGTCCCCATCACATGGTGACCGAAGAGTACAAGGTCCGCATCTTCTACGATGGGTTGACACCCTTCACTCAAGTAATTGTTGACAACGTTTGTGGAGGTGTCCTTACAAAGAAGCACGCACTAGAGATCAATGAGATTTATGAGACATTGGCTCTCAACTCCCAACATAGAAGTTCAACTATGAGAAATGGAGGAAAGTATGATATTGATCAAAGTATAGAGGTGGCGATTCAAATCTCTAATCTCACAAAGCAAGTGCAATCTCTAGTGAAAAATGTGAGCCAACTATAAGCAGGGGCGAACCATGCGTGTGATAGGGATTGTCATTGTAGAGATGGGAATCAGATGGAAGCAGAGGAAGTGCAGGCTTTGAACTACCAAAGGGGGAGAAACGACCCTTATTCAAATACCTACAACCCTGGGTGGCGTATCCATCCAAACTTCTCATGGACGGATTCGAACAATGCTTTGAACAACCAACAGAATGCTCAAGGAACAAACCAAGGATGGTACAACCAAGGCAATTACCAAGGCCAAGGTTTAAGCTGTCAACCTCAATAGTTGCACAATTCAACAAACCGAGACAATACTTCATATCTGAAGGAACCCAGGGTTACAGATTGCGCAGCGGAAAGGTTTTAAAATTTTTATGCAATCATAAACTAACCCATTTGTACAGTAATAATAAAAAATAATAAGAAAGAGATGAAGCAATTTTATACCAACATTTGTAGGCTCCTTCTTTCTTTTCGATCTGCTTCCTGATTTGAACCACGAGATCTTCCTGACTATGACCCGGGATTGGTAATGGCGTGTGGGCGCGTCACGGTACTCAGGAACAAGGAGGATGAAGAGACTTGAAGAAAGAACTCCTTCTTTTCTTCTTTGCAAGTTCGGCCACTAGATATCAAAAAGCAAGAAAAATATTTTCTTCTTTTTTTTCTTAACCTGGCCACATAACTCTGTGTCTTTTCTTTTTAATTGAGTGTGTATTGATCTCTTCTTTTAAGCAATATATATCACATATATATCTTTTTTAATCAAAACAATCGTTGATATCTTTTAATTTAAAACAAAATCTTTATTTTATTTTCTTTAATAGATATCATCTAAATTGAATTCAAACTATTTAAATTCAAAATTAATATTTAACTAATTAAAAATAAGATAATCATATTATCCCATTTTTCAAATATAAATATCAACTAACACCCTCCATCAATAATTAATAACATAATTAAATAATCTAATTATTTAATTAATTTAATCATTAATATTTATTAATTAAATAATCTCATTATTCAATTAATTCCCAAATATATACGTGTCACTTTCGTAACACAATTAATCGGACAATCCAATTAATTAACCGTGACCCTTGTTACCTAAATCGATCGGGCTAGCAAGGGGATCTAATGGACCCATAGTGTTTTGAGCTCCCATAATCCTTAGAAATAATTAATTAAACTCTTTAATTAATATTTCATGATTATTAACTTCGGTGTTATTCCACTAAAAACCCGAAACTGCACTCTCTCAACTGTAGACGTTTTTACATAAACCAATAACTCTTGGTGTCCATTGATATAGCTATTACATATGGTATGATCCTCCACAAGTAGTTCATAATTAGAGCTGGGTCATAATGTCCGTTATACCCCTCTAATTATATCTTTCCATTAAGTACCATTGATTCTCTAATGAACAATAAATCATACATTCCTTACGGAATTAGGAGAGCGCTCATATTGTTCAAGCCCCGAATCAACCCTTAAGGGAACTACTATCTACTTCTCACAAGAAGGAGTGGATTCCTCTATTGTGTACAAACCTTCCCAGCTACAAGCCAAACCGTGATTCCAACATACGAAGTTATTGACCGGGAATGCAACTCCGATCTCACCCATGGCATATCAAAAACCATGATCTAACCTGAAGGAGTCGATAAGACACTCAGGATTAAGATCACCAATACATAGCTATCGTTTGTTGATATATATGAATCTCATTTTGTAACGGATCTTGGTGAGAGATTCATATAGATCATGGCCCAGTCCTATATGATCACATCATATAAGGTGCCTCCATTCTCATATCACCATATGAATAGTCTAGGTTAAGACCATCGTACATTACAGAATGGACTGCAGCTGTAGATTAACCACAAATGAAGTACCCAACTCTATTTGCTATCTACGGACTCTTTAGATTGCTCATCTCAAACTGAATACCTCTGTATATGACACTCATATACTCAGTTAGAGATTACATCCAGCAATCTTGGATGTTAAGTACACATGTTATATATAAATGTATGAGATAATTTGAATGAATAAACTACTTCTTTTATTTATGTTCAATTCATGTTTACAAATTACAAGCTTTAGGGCAAAAAACCCTAACAATATCAACCTAGGAAGCCGTCTTTAGAGGACATGATGATTACTCTTGCTTAGAGTTCACAAACCACAAATCAGAGTCTGAACAACTTCATACAAGTGAGCGGGCAAAGGTTTACTAACTTAGAGGCATTTATGAAGAAGTTGGAAACACAGTTGGGGCAAGTAGCCGACACGGTGCACAGAAATGAGCTGGGAAGATTTCCTAGCCAATCGGAACAAGCCAAGTTAATGACCGTGTTGAGAAGTGGGAGAGTGTTAGAAAGTGAAGATGTTGATGAGCAAAGAAGGAAAAAAGCCAAGGAGTCGGAAGGTGATAGTATGGAGGAAACTAGAGTAGAGGAAGAGATAGTGGTTGAACCAACACTTAAGAAGACCTCTGTTTTACATAAGTCACCAAACCTCTACATACCACCGGTTCCATATCCGGGGAGGTTAGCACGAGACAAGCTAAGCAAGTCGTTTAAGGACATTATTGACACTATCTTAAAAGTGAATGTCAACATTTCCTTGCTTGATATGATAGAGAAGATGTTGACGTATGCGAAGTTTTTCAAGAGTCTCCACACCAATATGCAGAAGTTTGGGTTGAATCATCAAGAGTACATGGCGGGTAGTGCTAGTGTAGTGTTATAGAAGGAGCTTCCAAAAGAGGTGTTATCCCAAACAATTAATTAAGGATGTTGATGTGGATATGAATGGTGAGAATACTTTGGTTTTCCAATTATACTATTATTGTGTTGTGATCAACGGAAGGTCCTCGTGGGTGGACCTTAGACTTTTGATACTTTGGTTTTCCAGTCCAAATATGGATAGTACAAATCCAGAATTTTATGTTTGGAATTTAGGATCCTCTCCTAACTTATTTATTTATTTATTTTTGGGTGAACAAGAGGGTAGAACTCAGAAGCCCAGAAAACAAAAAAAAAACAAAGCAAAACAAAATGAACTGCATAGTACAGGAAACTGATCTGGCAAAAGTAAAACTATTAACCAAAAATTCACTCTAGGTGAGGAATTTCAATTAACACCCTCAAACTGCTACCTGGTAGGCTGCAGCAGGGTAGGTACCTCTGGGTACCATGGTTTTGTACGAGTGAAATATCTGGAGTAAGGTGCAATAGGTAGGGAAAAAATCATCCCGCCCGTCAAGGTTTTATTGTGACATGTCATATGAATAGGCGGATAAGAGAGCTTGGACCAATGGGGTCGGAGTCTAACTTACATACATGCATAATAAAAGAGATAGAAGGGAGAACGACAATTCTTTTGGTAGAAGGTGGACTGGCCTAGGGGGAAAAAGCATCATGTATGATCATATGCTGAAAAACCCCTAGGTAGTATCCGGTGGAGAGAGATCCTTTATATATTTATCAACAATTCGTGCTCCGGGGAGCTTACACAAGTAGGAGAATAATATAACATAAGTGCTTCAGAGAGCTTACAATAATAGGTGGGCGTAGGCCCTTTTCTGAAATCAGTAGAAAAGAAGAAGAAGAAGTAGAAGAAGATCCCATTCAATAGAGAGCTTTGTCATATTTATAGGTTCTAATTCTTGTTGCCCACTCCATCAATTTAGTCAATCAATCCACAATTATAGGAACACTGATTTGGCATTGATTGAGTTGAATATTCTCTCATTAATGGTGTTGTAAATGGCCATTAAAGAGTTGACTATCTTCATTAATATGGTTGATCATCTCTATTAATAGGGTTGACTATCTCCATTAATGGCGTTGTTGAAAGTAAATAACAATAACGCTCGGTGTGTTCGACATATCTAGAGGGGGGGGGGGGGGGGGGGGGGGGGGGGGGGGGGGGTGAATTGATTTTAACTATTATTACCCAATTTTTGCATACAAGTCAATTTTAAGAAAACGCCCATACTAGTCAAAAATACAAGCAAGTGTAATATAGTGCGGAATTTAAATAACACTTGATGTATACGTGGAAACCCAACCACTGGAAAAAACCACGGGCTGTTTAGTGCGCCACACTCGGACCTCGAAATCCACTAATCGAAATGGAGTTTACAACCTATGTAGACCTCGTCTAACACTCCGGTCAATAATCCCCCACTTCTACCACTCGAGCCTTTAAAAGTGGCTCTAGTCCAATTGCTTGAGGCCTAAGTAACCTTAGCCTCAAGACTTAATTCTCTAAGAAGAGATTATGCAACCTATGTGAATATGTATAAATATTCAAATAACAAACAAGGCTAGGTAACCTTAGATGCTTATCTAGGATGATGAGATAATCAATTTAAATCAACCCTAGATATCAATTGCTAAATGACATGTCAAATAGCTTAGCTAATCAAGATTAAGCAAAAACCTAATTAGCTATCACAAAACAACACTCAATCAATTCATCACAATTAATTCTCTAATCTTGTATTTATCATATGATCAAAAACATACAAGTAAATTAAAAGAGAATATGCTTGATAGTAAAAATACTAAAATAAGATGAAATTAATCAAAATCTTACCAAGCATATTGTGATGATGCAAACCTAATCATAGATGAATGTAAGATGAACTTTGATGCAAAAAGGATTTGATTTGAGTGTTTAAAGGTGAGTTCTTGATTTGATTTTTTCTCAAAAATCTCTCTTTGAAGTTTAGGGTTCTAATAACTCAAAGAACTTAATCAGAGAATGAGAAAGTAAGATATTTATAGACATCAAGAATTGGGCATGTGAAAAGACAAGTTTGCCCCTGAAACGCACCATTCGGCGGTTTCAATCGGCGGCCAGGCCGCCGATCACGACCGCCGAATTGAGCCCGTGAAGAACAGAGCATCAACTACGGTTTCGTGACCGCCGATCCAACTGCCGAATTAGATCGAGAGATTAAAATCGATCAGGTATTAATGGCGGTTTTGAACGGTGGTCGTGACTGCCGATCGTGACCGTAGAATTGCTTCAGACCTGTCTGGACTGAAACGGCGGTTTCATTCGGCGGTCAGGCCACCAATCATAACCGCCGATCACCAACAATGGTGAAAACCAAGGAGAAGCCAAGGGCATTCTCCGTGGGTGGTCTTCGCGCAAAACCAATCACACATACTTGTGAGCGCGGACGTTTTGAACACTATCGGGAAACGAATTACTAAGCACATATACACACGACAAGATATAAAACAAAGTGCTAGTGTGTAAAGTGACATGTGAAGAGTATGCACACAAATGCAAGTATGCTAAGTGTGTGTGTGCTTACTAAATCTCTTCAAAGAAAAATCAAGCACAAGAAATTATACCTTTGGCGTGCTTGTCCCTTGAGGTCTTGAAAGGACCTTCGAGCATGAAGTTCAAACACCTAAACTACCCTTACATTATCAACCCCAACATGTGGTTTGTCCACGAAATAAACCAATCAATATATGGGAATCCTTACAATCTCCCCCTTTGGCTATTTCGTGACAAGACCACCACTCACATTGATTCCTCACAACATAATAGAAACTACGGGTCTACTATGATTTTCTACTTTACAAGGAGATATGTAAAAATAATCTTGAAGTCTTCAATCTCAAGTAGAACAATCAATCCCTGAAAGCAAAGTTTCTATACTTTCCAATTCAAGTAAAAAGTGAGATGAATCAAGTGAGAATTAGAACAAGCATTTACATTCTAAGAGTTTAAGCATAACTACAACATCATGTAATAATTGTGAATGCAATGCTCCCCCTCAATGGGTTACTACCCCTCAATGTATTGTCTCCCCAACATGCATAATTGCAACTCCCCTTACCACCATTCTACTCCCCCTTTTTGTCATGATATAGGCAAAATGAGTAGTCCTCAACCGGGTCACTTAGCAAAGAGAGATGATAGCATTCAAGTCATTCGTATAATCATAAAATGCACTTTATGCAACACTATCAATAGGAGAGAAACAAGGAGATTTATTTTTAAAATAAATGTGTGAATCAAAACATGCTTTGCATACAAAACATGTAGCATTCAAGTCCAAAATACAATGGTATTTGGCAAAGCAAATGACAAAGGTTTCTAATAAGAATTCAAACCAATTTCACCAATGTCATGAGAGAAGCAAGGATATATAGTTTTCATTAATTTTAATATATGAGCAACTATATCTATCTTTATAAGCCAAACATGTCATGAACAACTTTGCACCCTATTTGATTTTTCCGGGAATGAAACCCGTATGATAGTAGACATGTTCAACAAATAAAGAAAGAGAGACAATTTGGAATATAAATTCCTTTGAATGGATACAAGATTCTTTATTCATTTTGAGTCTCATAAGCTTTTTCACACAAGTTTTGCATTTAAAAATTGCAATCATCAATTCATGCTTTTTCATTTGAGCATGTCATATGAATTTCATGCTTTTTCATTTGACATTAGCATGTTATAAACAACTCATGCTTTTCAATTTTTAATCATGTCATTAAGAATCATCATGTTATGGAGATAACTATAGGTCATCTAAATCATACTTCCTATGTAAATCTCCTAGTCCAAAAATGCATGTTTGAACATAAATATGACATGGATTGTAAACAAGCATGGTTCACACTTATTGAATTAAAAACATATATACATATGTGCAACCAAGCTTACTCAAGCAATTAACAAAGAAGCATAAGATTTTTCAAATATTTGCATGCAACAAGTATACATAAGCTCTCTTTGCTTGAGTTCCTCATATAGGGTCAATATCATCCTTCATCAATGAAGGTTATGAGGTCCTATGGACCTCCCAAATCCATTTGACTTGGTTGAACCTATTTGAGACTAATTAGTCTCATAGCAAGCGGGTTCATTTTTCCTTATCCACATAGATATGACATTTTTCTTCCTAGTGGACAATGGTTCAAGAGTACTAGAAATAATAGGATCATGAACATGAATATTTTCCTTCCTATTAGCATGCATTCTAGCTCTTGTCATTCTCTTTTCAATCATGCTTTTGATTCTACATAATTTAATGAAATGAAAGCAATTTGGTCTAATGTGACCATTAATACCACAAAAGTGACATATAGGGATAAATTTAGAATTCATACCATGTCCTTGTGCATGCATAAGAGCCTTCCCATGACTTTGTGGTTGAGCGGGTTCAAATCTTCTTTGTTGTTGAACCGGTCTCGCTTGCTTCCTTGTTTCATTTTGCATGATTGGCCTTTTCCCTTGATGAGTTTGAGCTTGAGGGAAGTTAGGTTGAGGAACCTTTTGAGCTTGAGGTTATCTCCTTGGAGCTTCCTTCACATGTGCACTTCTTGAACATTGTCCTAGATCGATTTTCTTCCTAGGTGTGTGCACCGATGAGGCTTCATTCTTGCCCAAACTCTTGATAAAGATGGTCATGGTTGGAGTAGTGATCTCCTTGCTTACTTCATACCCAATACCTCTCTTGTCACAAGGGTTCTTTCCACTACCAAGAATGTGGTCAAGTTTCTTGGTGCTTGTAGTCATCCTAGTCAATGACTCTATAGCTTCAACAAGCTTTCTCTTCAACCGTTCTTCATTCCTCTTAGACATAGCTAGCTCATCCCTTAGGAGCCACGAAGATATGCTGGGGATAGACCCGAAGGTGATATCACATGGTCTCTCCATCAACCCAGAGTTTCGCTCGGTGAAGCAGAAAAGGCGGCTGTTCAACCCCGAAAGAAGTACAGCTATTAAAAATGAAGTAAAAAAGCTACTTACCGCAGGGTCGATAAGAGAAGTCAAGTACCCGGAATGGGTGGCCAATGTAGTGCTGGTAAAGAAAAAGAACAACCAGTGGAGAATATGTGTGGATTTCACGGATTTAAACAAGGCCTGCTCAAATGACAGCTTCCCACTACCAAGGATCGACCAACTAGTGGACGCAACAGCAGGGCACGAACTGTTAAGCTTCATGGATGCTTACTCGGGGTACAATCAGATCCGAATGAGTAAAGCCAACGAAGAGAAAACGGTATTCACCACAGACCAGGGGTTGTATTGCTATAAGGTGATGCCATTCGGATTGAAGAATGCAGGGGCAACGTACCAGAGGTTAGTGAATAGGATATTCACCCGGCAAATTGGGAAGAACATGGAGGTCTATGTAGATGACATGCTGACCAAGAGTGTTACGGCAGAGAGGCACGCGGAAGATCTAAAAGAAACCTTTAAAGTTCTAAGAAGGTATGAGATGAAACTTAACCCGAACAAATGTGTGTTTGGGGTACCATCAGGTAGGTTTCTCGGCTTCCAGGTGCATCAGAGGGGAATTGAAGTGAACCCCGAGAAGATCAAAGCATTAGAAGAGATGGCTTCGCCAAAAACGCTGAAGGACGTACAGAGGCTAACGGGATGTCTCACATCACTTAACCGATTTATAGCAAAATCAACAGACAGATGCGCCCCGTTCTTTAAAGTAATAAAGAAAGGAAAAGGGCTCGAGTGGAACAAAGAATGTGAAGCAGCCTTTTAGAAGTTGAAAGATTACTTAGGGCGAGCACCCATCCTCTCAAAGCCAGTAACTAGAGAGACATTATACCTATACCTCTCGGTCACAGAAGTGGGAATAAGCTCGGTGTTGATCTGAATGGAGGAAGGAATACAGAGACCAGCGAATTACACCAGCAAGGCGTTGCTGCCCGCAGAGACAAGGTATTCACCGGCAGAAAAGATAGCGTTAGCCTTGATCACGGCAACTAGGAAGCTAAGGCCGTATTTCCAAGCGCATACAATAGAGGTGTACACCGACTGTCCGCTGAAGCTCATCTTGCAAAAGCCCGAACTGTCAGGTAGGTTGACTAAATGGGCTGTAGAGTTGAACGAATTCGACATCAAATACACCCCAAAGGCCGCAGTCAAGGGGCAGGCAGTGTCAGATTTTATAGTGGAATTCACTGAGGCAGATGCCGAAGTAAGAAGAATGATGGAAGGAAAACAGGAGAATAGTTCCCGATGGAGGTTACATGTAGATGGATCATCGAACACCCATGGCAGCGGGGCCGGGATAGTCATAACAACCCCGGAGGGAGACGCTGTAGAGTGCGCCATGAGGTTCGATTTCAAAGCAACCAAAAACCAACAACCAAGCAGAATATGAAGCTTTGTTGGCTGGCTTAAGGGTCTGTATAGCGTTAGGAGTAGATGAGTTGGAGATTTACAGTGATTCGCAAGTTGTGGTTAACCAGGTATTGGATGAATACCAGGCAAGGGAGGAGCACATGATAGCTTACCTGGACATTGCAAAGAAATTGCTCAGAAAATTCAAGATGTACAAGATTTTTCAGATTCCTCGGGAAGAAAACGAGAAAGCAGACGCTTTGTCCAAATTAGCTTCAGCCACCATAAGTATCAGGTCCAAAGCGATACCGGTGGCGCACCTGACTAGGCCGAGTACAGCAGAATCTGAAGAAGGCATGGTGTCAGAGATTCGACCAGTTCAAGACGACTGGACCACACAGCTCAGAAAGTATTTAGAGGAAAACATTTTACCCGAGGATGCTGTGGAAGCAAAACGTGTCAAGTACAGGTCAACCCGGTACATAATTCTGAGAGGCGAATTGTACAGAAGAGGGTTCTCAAAGGTGCTACAAAGGTGTATCACCAGCGAAGAAACAAAAAAGATCCTTGAGGATGTTCATAATGGAGTATGCGGGAACCATATTGGGGGTAAGAGTCTGGCGCATAAAGTATTTAGGCAAGGATTCTATTGGCCAACTTTGTTTGCAGAGGCACATCGATTCGCGGAGAGCTTTGAGACATGCCAGAGAATAGCAAACGATATTCGGCAACCTCTGGAATTGCTCAGAAGCTTAACTTCACCTTGGCCCTTTGCCATGTGGGGCCTCGACCTGATAGGACCAATGCCCACTGGAACAAAGGGGGGCGCGAAGCATGCTATTGTGGCAGTCGACTACTTTACTAAATGGGCGAAAGCAGAAGCTCTCGTGCACATCACTGAGGCAAACACCACCAGCTTTGTCAGAAAGAACATAATATATAGGTTTGGGATCCCGAGCATCATCATAACAGACAATGAGACCCAATTCGACAATAGCAAGTTCAGAAAAATGTGCGAAGAGTATAAGATCGCAAACTACTATGCGTCACCTGCTCATCCTCAAACCAATGGCCAGACCGAAGCTGTGAACAAGGTGATCAATCACACGCTAAAGGCAAAGTTGGAAGCCAAGAAAGGCAGCTGGGCGGACAAGCTACTAGAGGTGCTATGGGCATATCGAACAACTGTAAGGTCATCCACAGGGGAGACTCCTTTTGCGTTAGCATTCGGGACAGAGGCCGTTATCCCAGTAGAAATAAGTTTTACATCGCCCAGGGTACAACTATACAGCCCCGAGCACAATGTTAACATGCTACAGCAAAACCTAGACGAGCTTGAAGAAGTCAGGGATGCAGCATAAGTGCGAAACGCCGCATACCAGTAAAGGGCTGCGAGGTACTATAATTCCCATATTCGCGTGCGTAGATTCCAGCTTGGAGATTTAGTGCTAAGAAGAGTGTCCCCGAACACCAAGGACAGGTCGGCAGGATCCCTTGCCGACAAATGGGAGGGACTGTACATCGTTAAGGGAGTCGTGGGGCATGTGGCGTACATGATAGCCAGACCAGAGGGGAGCCTAGTGCCCCGACCATGCAATGCCCAGTACCTCAAGATTTTCTACCCCTAAGGAACTCATCTTTATATTTATGTTGATTATTCATTGAAGTCGATGAGTCTCGTGATCAAAGGTATTCCATGGCCGGTGAACAAACAACAGCCACTTAATAGTTGACCAAACAAACGCAAAAAAGAATTCGGGCGCTACAAAGCCGCGAGAGAGCGGACGAGCAGTGCTTGAAGGGCAAAGAAGCGAAAGTAGCACGCCCGTCTAGTTAAGATAGTGCAAACGCGCTTCTTTATAAAAAGGCAAAACCGAGGCACCAGGGTAACTGGAAAATTACTCGGAGCGCCGCCAGAAAAACTGGTGAGATGCGCAGCTGTGTTGGTCGGTACAGAGTACCCCAACGATTCGGTAAAACCTTGCACAGACAAAACCAGGAGATGTCCTAGGTGACTTGTGTAAGGACCTCAAAGTATGGTCGGGGTGAGCCTCGACGTAACGTCTAGGTAAAACCTAAATAGGTTAAAAAGAAAAACGCCAGTTGAATAAGATACTCGGCCACATTAGTTACCAGTTTAATAAGACACTCAGCTAAGATCGGTTAGTTTCCAGTTAAATAAGATACTTTGCCAAATTAATTGCCAGTTAAATAAGATACTTGGCTAGACTGGCTAAGCGACCAGTTAAGAAAACACTCGAAAATAAGAAAGCAGAACGGTAAGAATGAAAATTCATATATGTAAGGATAATACAAAGAATCGTTACAAAAATACAGAAGAAAAATCAAGAAGATGGTGCTGGGGGTTGTAAGCTGCTCCCACTCGAGTCAGGCTCTATCACGTACTCGCTGAGGAGGCTGTCTTCAGAAGGCCACACAATCACATCTTCTTCATCATCGTCATTCATCCAGGTGCTATAGTCCATCCTAGGGAAGGGACCAACATCAGGATTCTCACCATCGATCCCCGCTTTCTGACAAGCGTGAAAAGTAGAGAAGGAATCGGCGGTGGGAACCTCTAGATGCATGGGATGTGGCACCTTACCTTTACTTCAGTAATATGCTCGCCACTCTTTCATCTAGATCCGAAGAGACTCTAGAGACGTATCCACATGCTTCTTGATCGAAAGGCTCCAGTTGGCCCTGGCCCGGTCGGTCGCCCTGCTCTTCATCTTGAAGAATTCTCCAGCTGAGACC
Source organism: Acer yangbiense (assembly GCA_008009225.1). Classification (NCBI taxonomy): domain Eukaryota; kingdom Viridiplantae; phylum Streptophyta; class Magnoliopsida; order Sapindales; family Sapindaceae; genus Acer; species Acer yangbiense. Next base: position 54,102,016 of record CM017762.1, on the reverse strand, counting down.
ATTCCTCGTTGGAACTCACTAAGAAGCAAAGCATCATAGGTTGGAGATCGTTTAAAGCGGTCGACCCCCTGTATCTCCAACTCTAGCCTAGCTTCCTTTGACAGAGATTTGACTGTCAAGGCCTGACGCTCCAAGTCTTATATTCGACGTTCATAAGGGGTTTTTACGTCCTCAGCGGCCTGCTCGGCCTAGAGCAAAGCTTCTTGGGTGGATGACAACTGATCTTGCAGGGTTATGGCCTTCTCAGCAGCAAAAGACGTTTTCTGTTCAGCCTCCATTTGACGAGCCAGGCATTGATCTAGGAGCACCTGACTTGATCTAGCCCCCTCTTGACAAGCTAACTCAGCCCGAGAGCGATGGTCCTCACTCTCATTTAGTTGGGCTTCTAGCTGTCTTATTCTTTCTGCCTGGGCTTCACCAGCCTGGCAAGCCCTGGACATTTCGGCCACCATCTGCAGCAAATCAACAGCAAACGGGGGTGAAGCAACAAAAAAAAGAAGAAGAAAAATATAAAATTATTCATATAATCAAGGCGGTACTCACATAGGAAGCACTATTAAAGAAGTTGCAGAGCCGATCGGACACGGTTCCAGCCCTGAAATGACTCCAATGATCCTCCCCAATATAGGCTCGGCCTGAAGCCATGGCCTTCAGCATAGTCTCGGGGGTAGGATCATCTGTCTGGGTCGAGGGGCCCAAACCACCCACGCAAGTTTCAGGGAGCCCGGCAGTCGAGGCCACCCGAGGAGAGCTAGCGGAGCCGCCAACACTGTCCTTGATCTGGTCCCGTGGAGGGGTCATACCCGTTTTTCTCCCAACCTCTGCTCCCCCCTCATCACTTGAAGATGAATCAACATATGCAACAACTTGGGGAATCTTGGGGGTAGGGCGACCAGGAGAAAATGAAACTTTTCTGTTTCCAAATTACCTCCTGTGAGAATTCAAGTTAGCCGCAGGATCTTCAGAATCCGGATCGGGATGCCCCATTTCGACACCACTGACCCCGGGAGGAGTAGGAATTGGCTCGGCAGGAGTCAGAGTCTCCGAAGCCATCACGCCCAAGTGTTCCCCAGCTGCTTCAGTACCCTGGAATGTAGCACTTGGCGTGTTTGCAGCAGAGTGGGGGGAGTTGTCTCCACGGGAGAAAGCCGCTGGCTCAGGCTTAGAGGCAGGCTCAGGGCAGTGCCCAGCTTTCTCTTTTCCCTTAGAAGAAGAAGGACCCGCTTGATTGTCCTGCCCAGCAGCAGTCCTACTTGCTCCAAAGTGGGTCCTACTTGCTCCAAAGCCCTCTGGATCGTCCACAGCCTCTGCTAAATATGCGGTCATTTCTTGACCATGGGTCTCTTCGGGCACATAATCGGGCACTCCCTCTTCATCATCTCCCTCGAGAGGATTCTCGAGAGGATTCTCGGGAACACTCTCGTCAGAGTCACCCTCGGGAGGAGCTATCACAGCATCTCGCTGGCGAAGAGCCGCTCTTCGGCTCGCCTCCACGATGCCTTTTATCTGGCGTGCCTGAGCATCGCAGACTATGTCTACGTCGAACACTAAAAAAAAAAAAAAGAGGAAATGGAAGGTGTTTCCTCTAGTCAGTAAACTGATTCAAAAGACAGAATGCAAGAATAACCAAGGAAAGCTTATAAAAACTTACGACATTTGCGGCATGCAGAAATCTGGGGAAAAAGGCGAGCTTTAATCATTTTCGCCTCGTTGAAGAGATAAGGCCTGCCCCTCTTTTCCAAAGGGCGAACGGCTACTCGAGCCAAAGTCTTCAGCTCCTCGTCGGTGAAGGCAGGAGTCATATGGTTCCATTGAGGCGAACAAAAGTATCGAGGAACCCTGCAAGTCACCCGAGTGCCATCAAGATCAAAACTGATTGATTGGCCCCATTGGTCTCCTACGAAGAACCAGTTGTTCTTCCAAAATTTATTTGAAGTAGGGAAGCCCCAAACGAACCTCTTCATCTTCTCGTCCGTGGTCGGTTCGATTTCACTCTTAACCACTACGTCTTTAGGGATCCAGAGCTCGGGCTGGTTTGATTGAATAAAATAAACCTCCGTCTTCCCCACGGGCCTCAGCGTGTAAAAGTGCCAGATTTCGCGAGGTGTGGGAGGTGGCCGCTTTTTCCTATGCCACATGTGCCACATGCACATCAAAATCCGGTAGTTGTTTGGAGTTAGTTGCGCAGGGGCAAGCCGAGCCTCAACCTCAACCTCAGCCTCAGCCTCAGCCTCAGCCAAAAACCAGGTGATGAATGGCTGAAGGGGAAGAGTAACACCGCAAGTAAGCATCGCCCCATAGATTGCAACGTGGCCAGGTGGGGGGTTCCATGCAGCTCGACCGTCAGAAGGAACCAGCGAAACCATGTTGCTGTCCAGGTCGAAGCGTCCCATATACTTTTTTATCTCTTCAGGGCCAACTACGTTCGGCTCGACATCATAGGCACATATCCGCTCGGCAGAGAAAGGGATGCGAGCGGCCCTATGCTCCTCTTCAATGTCACTCTCAATTACCTTTTGGGTCCCGACTTGGCTCTCCAGGGGATCCTTTTTACGAGTACTCATCCTCTTCCCAACTCGTCTCCACGGCCGAGTATCAGCACGAATGGAAAAAGAAGAATCTGGCTGAGCTTCAGGCTGATAAGAGTCAGGCCGCGATGAATTCGAAGAAACGGAGGGAATCTCTGAAGTAGGAGGAACTTCAAAAGTAGCAGGTCCTTCACGAAAAAGCCTCGAAACGTCAGCGTCTAAATATTGAGGTTGATCAGGAAGAAGGTCTCCTAGCAACCTGTGGACAACCGTGGCAAGAAAAACATCACTTTGTTCAATAGCAATCATACCAACAGTAAAAAGACGATTCCTAGCAGCAGAATCCATAAGAACTAACCTTGATATATCAGAAAGCTGGAGCAACGCAAACTACAAAGGAAATCTTCAGAAAATGAGGAATGATCTTCAAGAAAAGATCTGGGTTTTGAGGTCGAGGATCTTGGCAAAAAACTAAGAAATGAGCGGCTAAACCCAGATAACTCAAAGAGAAGTAGCAGAGGCAAGTGAACTTTTTTCAAAAAGAAAAAAAGAAAAATGGCAAGAGATTTTTTGCAGAGAAAAGAAAAGGACTTTCCCCACGAAGCGTCAAGCTGATATATATAGGCAGTACCGGTTTCAAACAAAATCGAAACCCTAGAGAGGGTAGGTGAAGAAGCGGGAAAACAAAGAGGCAAGGGGAATGACGTGGGTTGCGTACGAATGAACAGAAAGGTCGTGTCCCATTAATGCCTCATACCACGACCAAGCAAAAGGGGAAGGATGGCAAGCAGAGAAAGCCTTGAGCCGTCAGGAAGTCAGTGTGTCACCATCAAAAGATTTCTGAATAGTGGGCGGATCAAGCATGTGCGGACATAATTGAGACACGTCAGCAATACTTCGAATCAAACGAGGATACTGAAAACCAACATTAATATGAAAGACGACAAATGAAAAAAAAAAGTCGTAAACAGGGGTTAAATATTTGCCCCGAGCAAGCGGTATTCGGCTCAAATATTTAAGGGGGTATTGTTATAGGTAAAAATCGTCATAGAGGACACGTCACCCCCATGAAAAAGCCACGTAAGCAGGAGCCAGGAAAGGTCAACTCGAAAGGGGGAAATCCCCCAAGTAACCCACTCAGCTGAAACCAAAGCAACCCGATCACAAACAAAGAGAACCAGCTCGGGCAACACCACATACTCGGGCATACTCGGGCATACTCGAGAATCAATAAGAAGAGATGGTTGCGGAAACTCGCTTCCTAAATACATGGAAGGAATCAGCAGTGAGCACCTCCACAATACGTAGCAGTGTAACCCTTCAGAGTTTAACAAGGAAACAAACAGGCCTCCCGCGAATAAAGGAGAATGAATCCGTCCCAAACTCGGATTCAGCTAAAACAGGAAACATATCACGCCCAAGAAGGAAACAGAATCCGACTAGGACTGGGAATCCGCTCAAGACTTGGGCGCCACGACACCAAACCCTAGCGGCATCCCCAAACCCTAGAAACAACATGTATAAATACCCTTTGTAATGCATAAGAGAGGGATCGATCTTTTTTAGCATAAGAGAGACCCGAGCGTATTTTGTAATCAATTTTATATAGTGGATTTTGGCTTCGTTGCTTAAGCAACAACCCGTGGACGTTTCTCCGATCATCGGAGTTTTACCACGTATTTCTTGCTCATTATTTTTACAGTATTAAGATTCAAACTATTATCACTCGCAAACGTGATCTCAAATCATCGATTGAGTGTTGACGAAAAATCACCGTCAACAACTACTTATCATCATTATTTACCATTACAACTTGTAATTGGTCATTGACTTGCTCACGTTTTTAAGATATTTGATTGTATAGTATATCTCCTTATTTCATCTCTAGCATGATATAAGAGAAGAATTCAATATCACTATGAGATTAATGTTGATTTTGATTAATCTTCTATTAGATAATTTAAACTTCCGAGAGTTTATATTCTTACGCACAATCTGTATATTATTATATTGATTAATTTCCAAATGGAAAGTTTCTCCAGAAAGAGTAAATGAAAGTTACTCTTATACAAAATAGAGATACCAGTTCGGTTCTCTATATATAAATGTGTCTCATTTCAATCTTTGTATCACTCAAATACGAAAGATAACTGATCATCAGATAATTATTAATTTGTTACTTGATATATTAAAGGTAACAACATTTTATAAGTTGCCATCTCATAAACCCCGGCCGGGTGATTGTTCCTAAAGAACGATTTGAGTAAAAAACAACAAATAAATCATCTGATACATATCATAAGCTTATGAACCTTTTTGAAAGGTATTGTTATGAGAATCTTAATGTAAGCAAAACTCGAGTTATAAATAAATCCACATTCTCTAAATCAACTCTGTAAGAGTCTGATATATCTAATGAGACACAAGTCTATGAAATGACTAAATTCATTGTAATGGAAGAAATCTCAACGAAGATATAAGTATATTGAAATTGAGAAAATTTCTATACGAGCCTATGAAATAACTAAATCCATTGAAATGGAAAGAAATCTCAACAGAGATACATCTATATTGAAAATAAGAAAATTTCTATAAAGTCCATATAGTGACTAAATCCATTGAAATGGAAAGAAATCTCAATAGAGATACAACTATATTGAAATTAAAAAATTTTCTATAAAGTCCATATAGTGAATAAATCCATTGAAATGGAAGAAATCTCAACAGAAATTCAAGTATATTGAAATTGAGAAAATTTTTGTAAATCATATAAGAGAAATGTGGAATCATAAAGAAACAATCATTGATGATGTATTTTTATACACAGTAGCGCTACTGAAATTATAAATGATAATTATGATATTCATAATATCAATGATTGTATACAAAAAACATGATTGGCATAAGTGAAAAGAAGCAATTCAAGAAGAATTGATTTCATATGCCAAATATAAAGTATTTAAACAAATAGTACTCCAGACACATGGAGATGTCAAACTAGTTGGATACTAATGGGTCTTTATACAGAATTGTAATGAGAAAAACGAGATCATGAGACATGAGACATAAGGCACGACTCGTAGTACAAGGTTTCTTACAGAAACTTGGTATTCACTAGTGATGAATACGATTACGATTACGATTACGATTACGTTCCAAATTTTTTATAAAATTGGCTGCCTTTGAAAGGCTTGAAATGCGTCTTCGGATGTAGTAATAATTTATCTATATGATTCACTCAATGCAAATATTTACAATCCCGGAAGGATTTAAAATGCTAGAAGCATGTAAATCAAGATCTTGTAATCTATATTTGATGAACATACAAAAATCCTTATATGGATTAAAAACAATTTGGACGGATGTGGTATAACCGTCTCAGTGAATATCTGATAAAATAAGGGTATAATAATTATATTATATACCAAAGTGTCTTTGCAAAGAAATTAGAATCCGAATTTACTATATTCATAACATATGTTGATGATATGAATTTAATTGAAGCTCTTGGAGAGCTCTTGAAAACTTTTGAATTTTTGGTAAATGAGTTTAAAAATGAAAGACATGGGAAAGGAAATATTGTCTCGACCTGAAAGTCGAGCATAGATCAAATGGAATGTTTGTCCATCATTCAGAATATGTTGAAAAGATTATGAAAAGATTCCATATGGATATTCCTCCATAAAGCAAGTCTTTGCTTATACTCCCTCCAATCATTTATGATGTTATTTCATTTCATGAAATAAACATATGTATACCTCGGTTTAGAAATCTAGAAGATTGCTTTAAAAGAACTTTTATTAGGGGGAGCGTCCCATCAGGGGGAGCATATCAAATTAAACGAAGTATATTAATTATATTGGGGCATATGTGCATTGTACTCTTTTTCTTTGCAATCAGGTTTTTGTCTTATTGGGTTTTCTTGATAAGGTTTTAATGAGGCAATTCTATAAGCATACCCAAAAATCTTTTGATTCAGTTGATCATCATAAATATTACATTAATCCAGTTGATCATCGTATATATGTAGTCTTGATCAAAAAGATCATTGTAAATGTTACTTTGATCTTGCTAATCATTGTATATATGTTACCTTGATCCATAAAATCATCATAAATATTACTTTGATCCGATATATCAATAAATATCTTTGCTCAGATTTTTATCCCATCGGGTTTTTCTTAGCAAAGTATAAATGTGATAAATGTCTTAAAGAAAACATTAACTATTGACATATTTGCATTGTACGCTTTTTCCCTTCGATCAGGTTTTGTCCCACTGAGTTTTCCTGACAAGGTTTTTAATAAGACAATTAGGGGGAGCAAAGTTCAAAACGGTCAAATGGGCACTATACTCTTTTTCCCTTCGTTCAGGTTTTGTCCCACTGGGTTTTCCTGACAAAGTTTTTAACGAGATAGTTTTGAGAACGTCCAACATTACAAGATCCAGGAGATCATTGTATATAATATACTTAGGTTTTATCCCATTGGATTTTTCCCTAGAAAATTAATACATGTGGTTTAAATCCAAGAGAGAGTGTTATAATATATGTGGTTTTTACCACATGTGTTATACACACAAATATCACATAAATATCTCCCCATAATATCTACTAAATATCTCTCTAAATATCTCCCACTTGCATGCTTCATCAAGTGTCATCACCACTTGCAAGCCACCGCCTATTGTTGTCTATAAATGTAGGCATCCTTTCATTTGTATAGAGAGCTGATAATTCAATACAAAATGTTATATGTTCTCTCATCTCTCTTCTATCTGGCTTCTCTCTCGTCTCTCTCATGTCTCTCTCTAATCTTTTATTTTATTTATTTGTTATCTCAATAATTACAACAAAATATATATATATATATATATATATATATATATATATATATATATATATAGTCTTTCTACTATCAATTCGTCATGATATTAAGTATATCAGGACGAAGAATGTGAACTATAGTTTATGGAGAAGTTTTGACAAGTGCATACACTTTGAGTCAAAGTATGTAAATCTAATAGTCCACATTCTTTGTCTTGATATATTTTATATCAGGCCGAACTGACAATAGAAAAATTATATATATATATATATATATATATAATGCTTTGACTTGTATTCGTCTTCTTATTTTTTTAATGCCAATAAATGCTAAATTGTTATCAGTTGAAATAGTTAAACTAAAAAAAAAAAAAAAAAAAATTTAAAAATGTTAAATCATAATTATAGATTGCAGATTTTGATTGAAGAAATTTGAATTTGGGATTTTTTGGATTTATTTTATTAGTTTATAGGTCAAACTAAAAATCTAAAATTTAAAGTGTCCAAAATATATTAATTTTCAACGTGAATTATCAAAAATGGCCATATACAATATGAAAATTTTGTTTTCACCATACACGAAAATTTAAGGTTAATAACCACATTTCAAAAAAAAAAAAAAAATTCAATCTATATCCAAAATTACAAAAAATATCCGTGTATTAAAAGTGGATGGATTTACTATGCTTTGCTTAAATTACTATTATTCTTTTAGAGTGGTGCTATTGGCATACCCCCTACTGGTCTATTTATACCTTACTTTTTAAAATTTTGATTTAATTAAATAAAATTAAATATTTTTTTTTATTTTTTTATTTTTTTCCAAAACTATCCTTTTTACTTATTTTTCAAACGTAATACACCCAATCTCTGATATCGTGTCTCTCTCATCTCCATTGAACGATTTATTTTTTAGCTTTTTTCTTCTTCTTAGTTCATGGTGGAAAAGAAAAAAAAAAGAACAAAGTTATTTCAACATAACGACAACTTGATATCATTATAAAGAAAAAGTAAACTTCAAATTTACTTATAGAGAAGGAATTGTTTCCAGATGCTTAATATCATTGTCATACAATTCTTGCAGATGCTTCATGTCATTCTCGGACAGCTCTTTCAAATGTTTGATATCATTCTTAGACAATTCTTCCATATGCTTGATATCGTTCTTAGACTCTTTCATAATATTTTGTATGTGTGTAAGAATCAAATTTTAAGGTTTAAGTGTTAAGATTTTTTTTTTCAAGAAACAGATTATAAAAATGTGGTTTTTTTTATATTTTTTATTTTTTATTTTTTAATTTTAAGTAATATGGGGTTTTATTATATTTACTTTGTAGAAGATTTGTTTCTTTAAATTGTATGCGTAATTTTGATAAAGGAAAAAAAAAAAAGAATACTATATAATTAAGAGTGATGCTATTAATTGGCACACCCTCTACTTTTTTTAAATTTTGATTTAATTAAATAAAATTAAAATTTTTTATTAATTTTTATTTATTTATTTCTAAGACTACCCATTTTACTTATTTTCAAACTTAATACACCTCATCTCTGATTTCTGTACACGTCTCTTTGTCACCTCCATTGAATTATTTATTTTTTTCTTCTTCTTATTTCATGGGGTAAAAGAAAAAGAAAAAAAAAAAAAAAACAGCATTGCTACAACACAATAACAACTTGATATCATTCTAAAGAAAAAGTAAACTTCAACCTTAGTGGCTGAGTGTGCTGTTGCTTTTGTCCCCAAGCGTACGTACAGTTTTACTAGACATACGCTTTACTTGATAAAACACTGCTTTCCATGTTCACATTTGTTAGGGCAGTGGTTGAGAGGGTAATTGAGTAGGCTGGTTTGTCTTGGAGGACATAAATTTCTCCTCCATTAACATAAGCTGCTTAACAGGCTGTCGGAAAATGATTCCGGCGTAGAGTCTGCGTAACAGTGATAATGATTTCTCCTTGTATTTCAATACGGCAAGCAAGATTAGTCTATAAGATACTAGTAAGACCAAGAGAGCAAGCAAATCCCACCATTTCGAAAGTTCCAGTTCCATCCCAAATATTTTCTGCAGAACTTCCTCACCCATGAGCTTTGTGTCTCCTGGCATCCGGGGATCAAACTCGAGCCCTATCATGTCGTTCTTGTACTGACCCTGTATACAGATTGACATAAGATTATATGTTGGAATGGTCTGTGCAAGAGAATTTCGAATTTCTGGATATGTTGTATAGTACCTGGATTGCCCACGAAGCGAAACTGATGTAGGACATGGGATAGAGCCAGAAGAACTTAGGAAGATCAGGATTAAAGATTTCAGATGCCATCATCATAAGTATCTACATATCCAGAAACAAAAAACCCCAGAATCATGTGAATAACTAGTCCAAGAATGACACATCTAAAAAAAGCTGATAAGTGTAGAATTTAGCTTACAACTACACAAGTTCCAACTCCAATTCCCATCAAAACATTAGGAACCAACAAAGCAACCACCATCATGCATGTCTCCACAATGGAAATGCAGCAAAAGAGGTTGATACAGAAATAGGAGTGGCGTGAGATTCCGGGATGGAATTTGACCATGTAGTAGATTATTGTTCCTGAAGATGTGGATAACATCACCAGGAATGGGAACGATGAGAGGAAATTGGATAGCACAAACACACCCTCCCCACAATGCCCACTTATTCTTTCCCTGTATGAAACCTGTTTTTGTTTTTTGGTGTAGATTAACATTAGAAGCTTCAACAACAAAACAACACATATCTAAAAGTACTTTCTGCAATACTGAAAGCACTTTCAAACCAGTTAGAAATTGACTAAGAGATCTAATTAGTATGTTCATCTTCACCTTAAATTCTTCAAGGAAAAATGGTAAGCCTCCAATAGACAAGCAGATCATGAAACCGTAAACAAATGCATCACATTTTGCTCTTTCTACTATGGATTGATAGGATAATCCGATGTTGAAATAGAGATTGCCTGCACTTACTGACACTAGAATGTAAAAGAGGGTCCTTAACCAGTAGTATCCCATATCTCTTGACATGTTCAGGAATGATCTACCACTCAATGTCCACAGCTGCTTCCACCACCCAGCATTGCTCTTGTTTGATACAGTCTCTACTTGTTCCTGAAACAATTCAAGTTTCAACCAATTCATATAGAAAATGTATCGATGTTGTATTCAATTCACATATTCAACGTTCAACTACACAGTATAACGTGCAACTTGTGAATTGAATGTAAAGTCGACATTGTTCATGCGAGTTTTGTATACTTTAACAATAATCCTGTACCCGATCAAACTTATTATGATAAAATATTCTAATTTTATTTAATTTTCTTTAATGAGTTTGGGTTGCATACACTAGGTGCTAGCTCTTGAACTCTTTTTCTTATGTTCTTTGAAATATCAGAATCCTTGTATTTCTCGACAAGTTTTGCTTTGATCTCTTCTGTAGTTAACTTTATCTGGGAATTTGATGACGATGGAATCACCTGTATCACTAGGAAAAACTTACGAAACTTGAACGAGAATAATTATATAATAATAATAGAATCGATCAAAGAGGAAACAAACGTCGGTTTGTGTATATACACTTTGTCTTTGAGATGGCAATGGACTTGCAGAAATCTTGTCGAAGTCAGAATTAATGCAACGGAGGAAGTGATCCGAAGGGTTTCTTCTTGTCGGACAAGGAAACCCCGCTTCAGCAAAGAACTGTCGTTTAGGAGAGAATATAATAAATTAGAACTAATTTCGAAGATCTCTGTTAATTTTAAATGAATCTGTTACTGATTCGTTGTCGTGTTACCACATGTGGATTCTTAATATTAAGAGTAGGGATGGAAAAATTATCCACAAATTATTATGTAATTATGAATTCTAATTATATTTAATTACATTTTCCCTTGTAAACTATAAAAATTTGTTTTTTTTTTTCATCGGATACAGATATAGACGGAGCGGGGAAGAATATCTCTACCTCAATTCGGGGATTATTCGAATCCACCCCGCTTACTAAGAAATGAGGATGGATGCGGAAATGGAGATACATATCTCAAACGGATACGGGGATGGATATTGGGGTATCCTTCCCCGATCCGACCATTGCCACCCCTAATTAAGAGTTTGTTGAAAATACCTCACATGAAAATGACTAGCCATTTACCTTGACAGCCAATTTTGCATCTCCAAAGTAGATGGTTTCTCCATTTGAGAGGAGTAACAAATCATCAAACAAATCAAAGAGATGACTACTTGGCTGGTGAACAGAGCAAACCACAATCCTCCCATCATGTGCAATACTATTGAGAACCAGAAACACGAAGAAAGCAGAAGCACTATCCAACCCACTAGTGGGTTCATCAAGAAACAAGACTTTAGGTTGTGTTAAAATCTCAACACCAATGCTAAGCCTTCTCTTCTCTCCGGTGCTTATGCCTCTCAAATGCCAGTTTCCAATCTTTTTTTCTGCACAATCTTGCAGACCCATCTTGACTATTGTCTCTTGTACAATCTCATCAATCTCATTGTTGGTCATTTTTGATGGAAGCCTTAAATGGGCTGAGTAAGTGAGGATCTCTCTCACAGAAAGTGTTCCCAAGAAATAGTCATCTTGAGTAACATAAGACTGAAAACATATTATCAAAGTTAATAACCACTAGACCCAAAAGATTAAACACGGACAAGGGTGACACATGGATCAAGCTTAAATACAGATGCAGATTGAACAATAAATACATAAACATATGCATATGGAAATATTCAAATCCTAATTAAACTCTTGGGTCAAATTAAGATTTGATAACATGTTATTAATCATCGGACCCAAAAGCTTAAGCTTTTAGTAAGAGCTCAAACAATGATATAAACCACTCTAACGGTGTAACCAATATCATAATAGTTTTAATTTGTTGTTGAATATATTATGTTAAACTTACAACATCTCTGGAATCTATGGGTGCTTTCTTCCCATTAAGTATAATATTTCCAGTCATGAGAGTATTTGTAGAGAGTCTTCCTGTTAGAAAGAGAAAACAGATAATTTATAAGCAGCATGTGAAGAAGAGCAATGAGAGTGAGAGATAGATAGCAAATACCAGCCAGAGCATCGAGCAAGGTGGATTTGCCAGAGCCAGAAGGCCCCATAATGGCCATAATACGATCAGACTTTGCATACCCACTTAGCCCACTCACCAACTTCTTGGTTGCACCATTTTTCAAGCTCTGAGCCACAACTGTTAGATCTTCCCACATCAAATATGCTCCATTATTATTTTCTGCACCATTTGACTTGTACTTGCACCTATCACTGGTGCCACTTTCCTTGCTCTGAAGAAACTCCATTTTCAATGGATCGGTTTATTCAGAACCACCCTCTGAAGCTTGTATATATAATTATAGTGTAGTCCCAAGGGCACAAGTATAAACTTTAAAGATGGTGAAAATGAATTTTCAAGTCAATTCATTTGTAGCTAGCGTGGGCATATGTTGGTTTGGGTTATTTAAAATTTTGTCACTCTTCTCAACCCCTTTTGTGGGATTGACACCTATTTCCCTGTTGGGGATAATTCCGAACCGATGAACACGGAAACGCCATGCCTAATATACGCCCATAACTCATAGCAAATAATAACGTCAATAAGCAGAAAAATAGATGAGAGAGAATAAACAATCACAACACAAGATATACGTGGAAAACCCAAATCGGGTAAAAACCACGAGCCGTCAGGACGACAGAAAAAGTTTCACTATATGATAAATTGTTACAACCATATACTTCTGGATTCTCTTTCACACCTAACCCCAAACCATTCTCACAAGATCCTCACCAAGAACCCCACAATATCCCCTAGGTCTCCCTTAAATATCACCCACGGATCTCATACTTGATCCCCCGATATTCCCTTAGATCCCTCCTCGGATATTCCCATTGGGTCTCCTCGGATCTCACTCACACTCTCTGATGTTACATGGTGTTCAACTCACACATTCAACCTAATTACAAAGTTCTATTTATACTAGTTACAGGGAGCTTAAGATAAAAGTAAATCCTACTACTAAATGTACAAGATTTATTTGTTCCACATAAATACTATTTCCTTTTATAACAAGTCTTCTTGTAAGGAGTAGATCATTTTTCTTCAAGCACAAGAACTTCCAGAAGAATACTTTTTCCTATTATGTGCAACATTCCCGATCTCAGCAATACATTGTCTCCGCCGTATTGGTCACGGTGTGCACCTCGCTTCCAACACCACGAAACAATTTTGCTCCTTTACCGCTCCATGTGCCGCGACCCAGGCACTTGCCTACACAGCGGTCCTGTGCTACGCCTAATCCTCTGGGTATTTACCACTCCATGTGCCGCAGCCTAGGCACTTGCCTATGCCGCGGTCCTACGCTGTGGTACCTGCAGATTACGCATCTTCAGTTCTTCTTCAATCTTCAATCTCCCTTAAACACCACCATTCAACTTCCAAATGTATCCCACGTCTTCAGGAAGTAACACATCAGTTTAGTCTTGTTTGGTTCACATCTGGTTCATTCGAGAATACGAACCAAAACCTAACATTCCCCTCATATTTCTAATTTTTTTTTATAATCGGTTTAGTAATTTATGATCAAAACAAAACCAATTATAAGGTAAAACCAAAACAATAAAAATCGGTTTGGTTTAACAGTATATGATTATTTCTAAAATAAGTTTAATTTTGATATGTTTTTTCATGTACTTTGAATTTTCAAGTTGTTCCATTGCCAAAAAAATTCCCAATTAAAATTAATATTACATAATTGTATTATTTGTTTTAATTTGAAAAAAAAAAAATAATATCCATTTAAGTAGCTAAACCTATATATCAATATTATAAACAATAATACTACATTTAAGTATTTAACTCAAGTGTAGACATCTAAAACTTATAAAATAAAACTATTTCATTCAAGCTTTCAAATGAAATAAAAATAGCTAATTTAAATTTAAATTTGCTAAAGTCAAAACTAAGAAATGATAAAAGAAAATGAAAAATTATGTAACAGTTTGGGTTAAGTTATTCAATTTGATAAAACATTACCCACAAACTAACCCAATGGGTTAATTTTTTTTTTTTTAACAAAACCAAACCAACATGCTTAAATTGGGATTGATCGATTTAATGGTTTGGGTGCCCACTCCTATTTGTAGCAATCTTTTATGTTGTTTATTTTTGTTAATTGTTAAATATCAATATTACCTTTGGATTATAATCGCAAAGTTCTCAATTCAAATTAGTGGTCGCAATTGCTGACACGACACGATATTTACGGGTTTGAGTCAAATCTAATTGTGTTCGGGTTACTAACGGGTCAACACGTTAAACCTGTTAAATAAAAACGGTAATTAGCTATTTTTACATTTTAATTGCTTATATAAATTTTTAGCAGATAAAACATAATTTTTTTTAATAGTTTAATCATAATTTTGAATTTTAATAGAGGTACTCTAACCATTTAAAATTGCTTTTAAAAAATAAACCCTAAATACTTTATTACTTTAAAATTAGGGAAAAATTCATTTCTAGCCATTAGAAACATTAGGGAATTGTTTTTAACCATGTTTGAAAATTTAACTGTTTATAACCTTATTTTTACGCTATTACTATAAGGGTTCAAAAAAAATTTGTCACTATTTGGGGCAATTCTTGTATGAATATCACCACTTTACTAATTCAAGTTTAAAAGGCACATATTTAGGTGACCAGACAAAAATACCCTTATTTTGTCAGTTTGTGTCTTTTCAAACTTAGAGAGAAAACAGTTGACAGAGAGAGAGATAAAACATCAGCTGCAAGAAATACGCCTGAAAACTTCACTGCGAACTCACCGGCAAACTCACGGCGAACAACAAAAACCACATCAAAACAACAACCTTGAGCTGGTTGTGTGAATTTTGAATCTAATTGAAAAGGTTCAAAAACAAATTGAAAAGGCTCGGAGACTATTTACAAAGTCTCGGAGCTAGTGTTAAAAGGCTTGGAGACTATTTACAAAGTCTCGGAAAAGTCTCAAAGCCAGTGTTAAAAGGCTTGGAGACTATTTACAAAGTCTCGGAAAAGTCTCGGAGCCAGTGTTAAAAGTCTCGGAAAAGGCTCGGAGACTATTTACAAAGTCTCGGAAAAGTCTCGGAGAATTGTTGAAAAGGCTCGAATACAATGTTAAAAGTCTCGGAGATTCAAAAAGTCTCGAACAAAGACTTTTAACATTGTATTCGAGCCTTTTCAACAGTTCTCTGAGACTTTTAACACTAGCTCCGAGACTTTTCCGAGACTTTTAACATTGGCTTCGAGACTTTGTAAATAGTTTCCGAGCCTTTTCAATTTGTCTCCGAGCCTTTTCAATTACATTCAAAATTCACACAACCAGTTTAAGGTTTATAAAAGACTCAAAGAACAATCATTTATGGAACCCCGAATGCGTCTGCGTAGCGCCACTAAACTAATTATCTAATGATGTTCAACCTCCATTGGAGGTCTATTAAACAGACCTCTATGAAGAAGAAGATGAAAGAATAGAAAAAAAAAACTTCAAAGAGAATGTGTGTAAAGTAAGGGCATTATTGTCCATTCACCATAATAGGTGCATTTTAAACTTAAGTTATTAAAGTGGTGACTTTCTTACAAAACCACTTTAAAAATGTGACATTTCCCACCATTTTCACTTCCTATAATGCCTCTATATAAAAAGAAAAAGTAAAGGAAAAAAAAAAAATTCAGCAGCCTCTCTTGTTTGACTAGAAACGAGAAGAGAGACAGCTCACAAACGACCACCGCCGTCGATGAGGAGAAACCACCATGAAGAGGAGAGGAGATGGCGCATGCGGTGGAGACAACGCCGGAGAGGGAACCCCTGTTGATAATTAGAGTCCGTCGAAGCCCATTTTTTGTCGGAGAACTTTTATTTTGAATTAATAAAAAACAGAAATTTGGTTGTTTGATTTTTGTAATGATTCCATTTTTTTTTTTTAATGTGATTTGATGTTATAATGTTGGTTAGGGATTATCAATTGATGAAACGTAGTTATAATCTGTGTTGTTTGGGTGGGTTGAATTGATTTGTGGATGATTTTAAGGATTAGAAATTGATGAAACGTGAAATGAGTTGTTCACACTTCACATGACAAAATTTGAAAAAAAAAATGCGAAACCTCGGTATTAAACCTTGAAAACATGAAACATTGGTCGTAAACCTTGAAATCGTGAAACCTTCATTGAAAACGTTAAAAAATGTGAAACCTTCAGGGAAGACAAAAAAATATAAATAAATAAATAAAAAACGTGACACCTTCATTTTTTGCACATTTTTATGTAAAAAACATGAAACCGGTCCTTCAATTCGCACGATCACTGGGTTTTTTTTATTTTTTATTTTTGTACAATCCAACGCTCATTTATTTTGATAATGTCTTATGTTCAATTCGCACTATCACGGGTTTATTTTATTTTATTTTATCAAATAACACTTTTATTTAATGTTTCATTGAGAATTACGGGACTTTGGAGGTGTCTCTTGTAGAGACATTTTGCTGGTTTTGTGATGACTATGTGAAGATTAATTTGTATTCAACCCAAAAATTTAGTCCAAATTTCAACTAAAATGATATGTTATGTGATTTTTTTCATTAACCACATCATCCTATATTGTGTGTGATGAGGACAACTCATATACCATATTATTTGGATTAAAATTTGGGTTAATTATTTAGGTCGTATAGTATTACTCATTTGTGTTTGTATGAGGAGGATGAACCCATTAATCAATGGAAACATTAATGAGGTGGGTGAGATGAAGAACAACAAGAAGGTTGGTTTAAGTCACAAGGTTGCGACTACTAATCAAATTAATTGCGATGTATACAGTGTACTATTCAAATTAATTGTGATGTTTCCAAAAGAGGTGTTATCCCAAACAATTAATTAAGGATGTTGATGTGGATATGAATGGTGAGAATACTTTGGTTTCCAATTCTACTATTATTGTGTTGTGATCAACGGAAGGTCCTCGCGGGTGGACCTCAGACTTTTGATGATACTCTGGTTTTCCAGTCCAAATATGGACAGTGGTGGATCCAGAATTTTATGTTTGGAATTTAGGATCCTCTCCTAGCAGGTGAAAAAGAGGGCAGAAGCCCAGGAAAATAAAAAAATAAAAATAAAAATAAGAGAAGCAAAACAAAAGGAACTGCACAGTACAGGGAATTGATCTGGCAAAAGTAAAACCTTTAGCATCATCCTCCAAAGCACCAAGAACATGAGGAGGGGGGGTCTGTTGGGTCTTCCAAGAAAAAGAGACCTAGCTCAAAAGAGTGCCCCAGCAAGGAATAAAAGTAAATCTGAATCGAATACGCATGGAATTCATTGGATTTTGTTGAAATCTTTCAAAGTATGGATTGAATATCCCCGAACTTTGATTGATTTTTTACAAATCTGAATCCAATACATCCGGATTTCTAAAATCCTATAGATTCCAACATAAAATATATCATAATTATAATAAAATTTTCTTTGAAAACATCTTTTTTGCGGTTGTAACAAAGCCACAATAAATTTACAAAGATAATTAAGTATATAGGTCATGACTAATAATTCTTTGAAATTATATATATATATGTATGTTATAAAAATTGTGGATTTCCACAGCTTGACTATGTCCACTTGATACTACTGTTGATAGAGCTTTGCTTCATCTTTAAGTTAATGATGCAAGTGGGACTAACTTTGATAAAGCTTTATCTCAAAATTAATGATGCAAGTGGGACTAACTTTGAAGACTATATATTATAAATAAATGAAATGATAAATACATAAAAGAGATGAGAGATATCAGTGACGAACTGACGATTAACAAATGAAGTAAGAGGGACGGGGATCTGCTGAAGATCTGTATTGATTTCAAGACTGATCAACAATTACAATGGAAATGACTTATTTAAAGATAAGTATAAATAAGGTCCTTGATTGTAATTTCTCAATGAATGCATTGTTGTTTCAAGCTCTACCACAGAGTCACAAACTATTCCCGTCTCACTTATTGGTGACAAGTGTCTCTCAAAGTGTATGGTGAAAGCCATTATATTATTCATTACACTCCCCCTTTGATTCCACAATTTGTATTTTAGTTTGTAAGGAAAAACCACGTGGAACAAAACCTTCGTAAAATATATTCAATGATCTTCTAGATCTAATGGGGTTGAACATTCTAAAAAGAACAAATTGCAACCAACCTCCCTGAGGTTTGCTTTTAGACAACCAGAAACAACTTTTTCATTTATTGACAATCATCTCCCCTCTAGTTAGTCAACATCCGTTAATTTCAAACATTGACCGTTAGTTTAAGGGTATTTCGGTACTTTCATAAATAAATATGATTAGTGGACAAGTGGTGCTACAGACACTCCTCCATTTAACTAATAATGCTCTAGTTTTAAAAAAGTAAATGGTTTTATTTTTTTTATTTTTTTATATTATATCAATTTATTTCCTAAACTGCCATCGTTGCTCACACAAATTTATTTCCCAAATTATATTAACAATTGAATTTTCTATGCATCTTTTTTTCTCAACCTCGCTAGCATTCATATCTCAATTTTTTCAATTATAATAATACTATATAGATGAATATCAGTTTCTTACCTAATACATATATATATATATATACATAAGAAACTTTTATTGGTTATTTCAAAAAAAATAAAAAATAAAAACCCTTCGTTGGTGAATCTGCTTGGCTTGTGGCGTTGAGTGTGCACAGTGCACTTGAGTCTTGGCAGATTTTCCAGACTATGCATGTTTCTTGAGTTTTGATTTAGTTCTCTTTTTTTCAAAAAAATTAAATAAATTAAATAAAAAATAATAATTTAGGGTTTACAATGTTAGAATAACTTTTTTCTAGCAACAAAATAATTAATGGGTGCGGGTTCAATTTGAAAAAACAAATAAATTAAAATGATATGTTTCTTTAATTAAGTAATATTGATAAAAGGTTATAAACCTAATATTAAATATATTCAAAAAAAATGGGAGTAGTGCTATTGGCACACCCCTTACTGATCTATTTATACCCCACTTATTTAAATTTTGATTTAATTAAATAAAGTTAAATGTTTTTATTAATTTATTTTATTTATTTCCAAAACTACCATATTACTTATTTTTCAAACTTAATAAACCCCATCTCTAATATCTTTATCTATCTCAATCTTTTTATCTCTGGTCTCGTCTTTCTCTCACCTTCCATGAACGGTTTTTTTTTTCTTCTTATTTATTTTTTAGTGTTTTTTTTTTTAAACATCAAGCTTTATAGAAAAGACCATGAAGTCACAAGACAAAGAACAAGCAAACAACCACAAGAAAAGAGCAAAGAACATAACAACTCAACTACTCAAGACAAAACACACAGAGAAAAAAACGAAACAGCCCACAAACAAAATGAAACAATAAGCAAAGATCAAGTATTTGTTTTGGTTATCATAATCAATATCTCATCTGTCTAATGCACCCCAAGTGTTTGATTTATTGTTTAAATATGATCCGTACAAGTATTTTTAGGGTTCAAGAGTTATGAAAAAAAAAATATTTCAAGAAAAGGATTAAAAGAATGTTTTGTTTGTTTTTTGTTTTTTTTTTTTAGAAAAGGAATGTGGGGTTTTATTAGATTTACTTTATAGATTTTTTTTTTTCTTAAATTGTATGTCTCTTTTAGTAATTTTGAAAAAGGAAAAAAACAATACTAAATAATTTAAAAAGTGGGGCATAAATAGATCAGTAGGGGTGTACCAATAGCAACAATCTTAGTGGACTGTACACATCACTTCAGCAGTTTACATTTAATACATGATATAATTACATCTAATAAAATAATAATTTTTGAAATTAAAAAAAAGAAAGTATTTCTTATCCATTAATCTGCTAGCGAATACAATTTTATAAGCAATCCAAACGGTCAATTGAAACTTTTAATAAATTCTCTTCAATTGGAATTTATTAAAACTTGAAGGATATTTTTATCCAAAACAAAAAAAATCATTCAATCATCCACATCCAGACACACCCACCTACGTCAAGGTCTATTTTTATAATTTTTTTTTCTTATTCCATAAGTCAAAATAGTTGCTGACAAATGATAACTGATTTAAGGGTAATTGAGTCATTTTACAAATTTGACATGGTTAATGTTTGGAGTTAACTAATGTTGACTAACTGGAAGGGAGACGATTGTCAATAAATGGAAAAATTGTTTCTAGTTGTCTATGAGCAAACCTCATGGAGGTTGGTTGCAATTTGCTCATATGAATATAATGCATTATGCATATAGATAGTTTTTTTTTTTTTTTTTGATAAAACATGAAACAGGGAACAAACAGCCTAACCAGGCTTTTCAGAGTCAATGACTCTATCAATACAAATAGGAAATTCTTCCAACCAGAAAGTATCTTCAGAAATACCAAACGCATTTCTTGAAGGCCTTGAGCAGCTTTGTTAGCAGGCTTAGTGACATAGCGAAACAGCAGACCTTGAGGACCTTCAGTTAATTTGGTAATGTCCATAAGAATGGCCCTAAACTTAGATTCTAAATGAGAGCCACTATTAATCCAATCAATCACTTCTGCATTATCCAACTCAATCACACAAAGGAGAAAGCCACAATCCACCCCAAAATGAATCCCTTTCTGAATTGCTAACAGATTAGCAGCTTTAATAGACATATTGGTCTCCAGCCTTTGAGAGCAGCACCCAATCACTTCCCCATCGGAGTCTCTAACCACAACACCTATACCAGTTCTCTCGCTTTGTTTGTCAAAAGCAACCGCACAATTCATCTTAAGCTTGCCCACATCAAGCGAGATCCAATACGAACAAAGGTGGGGAGCAGCATAAATCTTCTGATTGTTGTCTTGGACATTGCTAATAGACTCAACCAGAAAATTCTTACTCCAACAAAAAACATCAGAAATATCTATATGAGGAGATTTATGAAGCAGGGCATTACGACAGCCCCAAATCTTCCAAACAAGAACACAAAACAGCTTTTTATCCTCCTCATTCACCACAGAGAACCAGTGAATCACCAAATAAAAAAAACTGGCATGATTACTTGTATTGGCAGTCTTCAAATGAGACAACTCATTCCGAATATGTTTCAACTTCTTACAATCCCACAAGGCATGCATTGTCGTTTCCAGCGAAGTGTTGCAAGCAATACAGTTGCCATCCGTCAATATCCCACACAAGCAATATTGTACTTGGTCGGGATCCAATTAAAGCATGCTCTCCAAAAGAAGATTTTAATCTTCAGCGGGATATTCAGCTTCCAAAAGGACTTCCACCAATCTCTGAGAGGACTAGGATTAGAATTGCCAGGACTTGCATTTAGGCCTCGATCAAAATAGTACCCGCTATCAACCGAATATCTCCCACTGGCCTCATAATGCCAAAAGATAGAATCAGGGCTGCTCCCCGAAGTAATAGGGGTTTGCACAATTGACTTCGCATCTTCCGGAAGGAAATTGGTTTTAATTAAATCTATATTCCAGCCACCTGTAGGAGAGAAAAGCCTAGCAACCGTAGCATCCAGGGGCGTACCGTCATGGGGGCTAACCCGGCTTTAGCTGGGTAGGATTTTTGAAAAAAAAAAAAAAAACAAAGTGTATAGTTTATTTAATACTATTTTAATTAATAAATAAGCAATGTCAGTGTTAAAGTATTAGACTAGTAGTACGGTTAGAGTAGTATCATCATGATTCTCTTCTTTCAATGGTCACATCAACATTTATTCTAATTTTATTTCTATTATCTCTCTTACATGTGCCAATTCTCTACCCCTCTCTCTCTCTCTCTCTCTCTCTCAAACAAATCTCAATTCTCTCTCTTCCAATTAATAATTCACTCGGTCCCTTCTCTAAATTCTCATCTCAATTACAAAATTAAATATAAAAATATATTCATCTTCATTTTAACTGATTAACAAGCTTGTTATTCATAATTTTAAGGTAATATTTTACTATTTTTTTCAATTTATTTTCCGATTGCGATCTATTATTTATAGTGTTATATTATAATTTAAAAATTATCACTTAAACCAAATGGTTCGATAATTTTAGTTTACAATATCAAACAACCAGACATCACTGATAAGAAAAACTATATTTTCATAATTTAAGAAAAGTCAATCAATCATTAGGTGGGAGTGGTTTGACTCATTATGTACCTTGTTTAATATATGCATTTTTAATGGTATGACTCATTATGTTCTTTTATCTGGCTGTATTTTTGTTTCGATTAATGAAATTTTATGTAATTTATTTAATATATGCATTTTTAAGGATAAGACTTGTTATGTCCCTTTATGTAGTATATTTTTGTTTTAGCCCACCCAAACGAAAAATCCTGGGTACACCCCTGGTAGCATCCATGCCCAAATTAGAGGGTGAAAGAATCTTAAACTTTGAAGGTCTTGGGATCCATCTATCCTTATAAATTTTGATGACTCTACCATTCCCCACTCTCTACCTCAGACCTTTAGCCAACAAATCCCTACCCCATAACAGGCTGCCCCAGACATAGGAAGCCGAGGATTTCTTTCTTGCTTCCAAGAAACTGCAATGTTTAAAATAACAACCTTTGAGAGTTTTTGCCACCAAAGAGTCAGGATTCTTAAGAATCCTCCACCCTTGTTTAGGCAGGAGAGCCCTATTGGAAGATTCCAGATTACGAAAACTGAGCCCACCATCACTCCTCAGCTTACACATATGCTCCTACGTGCACCGGTGCATTTTCCTCTAGTTACTATTACTTCCCCACCAAACACGGGCATAGAGCCTTTGAATCTCAAGGATTAAACCTTTAGGAAGGCGAAATAAGGTCATAGCATAGGAAGGGATTGCTTGAACCACCGCCTTAATAAGAATCTCCTTTTCGCCAATGGAGAGAAGCTTCTCACCCCAACATTTGATTTTCCCCCACACACGGTCAGTAATCTCAACAAAAAGTTTTCTCTTACTCTTACTAGAAAAACATGAAAGACCTAAATATTTTTCATAACATTCAACAAGTTTAACACCAATCAAAGCAACCATTTTTTTTTCCTTCCTTCGCTGACATAGAAGGGCTAACACACACTATGGACTTGCTGAAAATAATCACCTGACCTAAAGCTCTTTCGTAGATATTAAGGATTCTTTTCACAATAGCGCAGTTACCCTCATTTGCTTTAGTGAACAGAAGGTTGTCGTCAGCAAAGAACATGTGAGAAATACACGGTCCCCCTCTGCTGCATTGGAACCCCGACAGCCTTCCATTGTCATGCTCCCTCTGAATCAAAGAGGAGAGACCTTTTGCACAGATTAAGAAAAGAAATGGCGAAAGGGGATCGCCCTGTCTTAAACCTCTGGAAGGCTTGATACATCAAGAGACCTCGCCATTTATTAGAAGGGAAAATGACACAGAGGTCACACAATTCATAACCAGCTTAGTCCATCTCGCTGAGAAGCCCAACCGAATCATCATCGTTTCCAGATACACCCACTCTACCCTGTCATATGCCTTAAACATATCAAGTTTAATGGCCATTGAACCCTTCTTCCTTGTTCTTCTTTTAAGCCTATGCAAACACTTAAACCCCACGATGGTGTTATCCAAAATTAGTCGACCCCGGACAAAGGCATATTGAGTCTCTGAGATAACACCACTCAAAGCATGCTTAAACCTGTTAGTGATAGTTTTAGCTATAATCTTATATATAACATTACACTAGCTTATAGGTCTATAATCAGATACTTTAGTAGGATTTATGATTTTGGGTTTTAGGAATCAGCGAAATTACCGTACTATTCATTCCAGCCACCGAATCCCCATCATTCAAGACCCCCAGGCAAGCCTTTATCACACTCGGACCCACCACATCCCAGAACTTCTGATAAAAAACGGTTGGTAACCCATCACAACCAGGAGCCTTCATAGGCTTCATATCAAAAATAGCAAGGCGAATCTCTTCGATAGAAAACTTTGTATCCAAAAAACGAGCCAACTGATTTGTAAGTTTTGCCGAGTTTCCTCCACTACTAAATTCAGATCATCTTGAGAGAGGTTATTGGTTGCAAACATATTAGAAAAATACTGACTTGCAATATTCTTTATATCGTACGTCGAATCTCTCCAGGTGCCCGCTTCATGAATAAACCCCCTAATTTTGTTCCTGGTCTTCCTAGCCGAAGCCTTTGAATGGAAGAATCACATGTTCCGGTCGCCACCTTGAATCCATTCTACCTTGGCCCGTTGTCTTCAATACCTCTCTTTAGTCTCAAGAACCTTATTAAGTTGGGACTCTAACCTATTAATCACTCTCCAGGAGGCCGATTTATTAGCTCTGTTTACCTCCCTTAATGCCTCTCTTTTTTTATTATGATTATACCGCAATTCTCTTCTTTTTTCCCTGTTCCACAAATTCAAACGGTTGCCACTTTTATCAATTTTCCACAGCACATTCACAACACCATTACTGTTGAAATTATTTTTCTAGGCTGAGGAGACAATCTCTTTACACTTGTCATCATTGATCCAGCACTCCTCAAAAAAGAATCTCATACCATTCCCACTAGACATAGAAATCGCCTCACATTTAAGAAGAAAGGGCCTGTGATCCAAGACCCAAAAATCAAGATGCCTAATAACTGAATGGGGGAATAAATTCCTCCAGCTTCTACTGCACAAACCTCTATCCAGTCTTTCCATCACCGAAGCAGCATTATCTCGTTTGTTACTCCAAGTAAATTTGGGCCCGATAAAACCCATATCCTCTAAATTGCACTCTTCCAGTGACTCCCTAAAATCAGCCATTGACCTCCAATTCTTGATAGCACCACCAAGCTTTTCATCATCACAAAAAATATCATTAAAATCAGCCATGCATAACCAAGGAAGATCATACATTCCTGCCAAACGATGTAAAAGCGTCAAAGAATGTTTTTTTTTTAGCTTGCTCCGGGTGGCCGTAAAAACCCGTAAATCTCCACACAACAGCATTCCTATCTTTAATCTTCACATCAATATGCTCTTGGGAGTAAGTGAGAAGGTCAACATCGACACAATCTGACCAAAGCAGACATAAACCTATAGACCTACCAATGCTATTCACCACAAGCTTCCCACTGAATCCCAATTTTACACGCCACCTCTCCATCTTCGAATTATCACACTTAGTTTCACATAAGAAAATCAAATCCGTACTTACCTCCTGCTTATGGGAACACAGGGCATTGAACGCCCGAGAACTAACCATACCCTGAGCGTTCCAAACTAGAATATTCATTGTGTTCGGCGGGCTAGTAGAGACCGGCCAGCCGATATAACTGAGGTCTCATCTGTGTTAGACGAAAGAGAAGCCCTAGAATGGGTAGCACTTTCGTCTAACTTCTGAACTATCCAACTCGCACCATCGCTCTCTTCAATGCCCACCAACTCCACTGCCTCTGAACACCTTTTATCAGTGACCAAAGAGCGCCCTTCACTGTAATCTCCAATGTCCAAACTTTCGCCCATGCTTTGAGAATCTCCCAGAAACCTATCCGAGGTAGCCAAATCTTCTTCATTAGACACCAATGAGACCTTTCTAGATCGCTTGCCATCTTCAATCCCTAGCTCGACATTCCTTCTTTTTCCTAATTTTTCCCCAAATTTCTCTCCAGTTGACCCATCTCTTTCCGTTTGAGAAACCCATCTCCACTTACCAGATTTAATCGCCCCTAATTCGCTGCTTTCTTTTGTTGTATACCCATTGCCAAAGCCTTTATCAATCAGCACATGCCCAATATCTGGAGGACCAGTAACATGGTTTATAAGTTGAGGTGTGGATGATTTGTAATTATCCCTTTCTGGGCCTTCTCTCATGCCTGGTTTAGTAAAACCCAACAAAACCGAGCTATTTGCCTCAAACGGTCCAACCGGTTGGCCTAAATCTTTTGAAATATCTTATGGCTTAACCATCCCATCATCGGGGAGCAGGAGCAATTAAGGAGCCTCTTCATTCCTTTTCCCTATGGCCTTGCTTCTCTAAGCCGATATCAGTGTCTACATCATCATCCATGCAAACATCCCTCTGAGGAGCTAGACTTGACACTTATTTTCCCCTATTTTGCGAAAACACCAAATCATTGTGACAGCCATTGACATCGGCTGTGGAAATCGCTCTTTTCCCTCTCCAATTTTCCGTCCACCGTATGTTATCTAGCATCTCTGGACCACCATATCCTTTAAACTTTCCTCAGTTTCTTGACTCCCGCCTTCCCGACCCTCTGAAGCTATGCTTTGGGGGACTTGAAGCACACAGCCATACTGCTAATTTCCTGGTAATAACAGACGAAACTTCTCTCTCCTTTTCTACATCCACAGCACATTCGTCCATCACAGGTCCTAATTTATCACACCTAAAACAGTAATCCATCAACCTTTCATAATAAAGAATCATCGTGGTTATTTTCCCATAACCCAACAAATCCACTAAAAGGCATCATTGCAGGGGTCTGTCCACTTCCACTGATACTCTCACCCTAAGAAACCTACTAGACCCTTCTATTGTCGCACCAAGATCCATATCCTACACTTCACCTATCATGCTACCCAAAAAAGAACCAATCTCTTCAGTCAAGCAGAGCAATGGGAAATTATGAATCTGAACCTAGAAATCCATTGACTTGAACTTCATATTTTGTAGCTCACCAGTACATGCCGGCTTGTCAAATATAATGGTGGCTCTATCAAAAC
The DNA here is from genome assembly GCA_008009225.1 of Acer yangbiense. Classification (NCBI taxonomy): domain Eukaryota; kingdom Viridiplantae; phylum Streptophyta; class Magnoliopsida; order Sapindales; family Sapindaceae; genus Acer; species Acer yangbiense. Next base: position 54,074,862 of record CM017762.1, on the reverse strand, counting down.
TCCAAGGTCCACCCTTTAAGATTCGTTGCCGATCCTCAAGATTAGAGAAGTAGGATACAAAAATATTACCCTCTACTGGCTCTATCTAAACCCCACCATTCACTCTCCAGATTTTGTTCATTACACTAATAAAAATCTCTCTATTAATCAGTTTTTTCTTCAAGACCTTCCCCTCCAGACTCATAGCCAGTCGGTTTTCACTTCTCTCTTTTAAACTCGCATCTAAAATACGCGCCGTCCCTTTCTTTTCTTTAATCAATAGACCATCACATAACTGATAATCTCCTCTACACTCATCTTAGCAGTAGATAAGCCAAAATCATAACCCTAATGGAAACTTAAAGGACAAAAGGGCACACGGACCTTCTAAAACTCACACCTTAAACTCAGAGAGAAAACCTCAGAGAGAGAAAGAGGGAGACTTTTTTAAATTTAATGCCATATAGATAGTTAGATACTTAGATACACACCATATAAAATTAAGAATAGTCCATTAAAACTTCATTTTCTATTAGTTACATCATACAAGCCATATAAATATATTACATCAAATTAAAAATTAGTGAAAATAGTAAACCAAAAAGTAATTAAAAATATTAGGAAAGATCATCAATTTCTCATTTTACATTGACAGAAATATCCCTAATATTCCACAGAAATGTCCTCGATATTTTGCAGAAATTTCCACTATCTTTTGTAAAAATACGTAATATGTTCACCGATATCGATATTTTACGAAAATATCAAACATATTTCTGAAAATTACCTGGATATTTAGCAAAAAAGATATTATACCACCATATTAACATCGGTACCCTAAAATACGAAATAATATCTTTATTTTTTTTTACATTTCAAACATTGCACTAGGTGACTAGGAAGATCAGCTCTAAACAGTAACTACTCCAAGGTCCATCTCCATGTTACAATATGAAATTGAATCCTTATCCCAAAGGTTGCTCCAAAATAATTAAGTATGATCAAGGTGTCGATCACACTCGTACTCGTAGTAGATTGGAAAACCAAACTATTCTCGACATCGTATCCTTAATTAATTTTATCAGTAGTCACAGTCACAACTTTATCGACAAGACGTAAAACAGCTTTCTTCTCACCCACCAAACATCAAAAATGGTTTTATTGAAAACTAACCCTTTTGGAAGGCTGCTATTGAAATCTAACCCATTTTTGAAAAAATTGCAACATTAACTCCTTTGTGACAATATTGCCCTTTTAAAATTTTAAAATTACATTCTTATTATAACACACATTACATCCCTTCTCTCTCTCTCTCAAATCGACCACACACCTCTGAAAATTGCAAAATCCCTAATCTCTCTATAGACAAAACCTCTCTGAAATTGCCAAATCCCTAATCTCTCTAAAATCGACCAAATCCCTAGTTGCAGTGCAAACCTTCTCTCCCACCGATGCTGACTTCAATTCTCTCTGAAGCACAACGAAGTTTGAAGACGACGGCGCGACGGAAGGTTGAAGACGATGACGACGACGACGCTTCGTTGAAAACGACAACGACGACGCTACATAAGGTGAATGGTTCTTCAATTTTTGAATTTTTTTGTGGTGTTGTTTGGTAATTCCACCTATCTGCCATGGATTTTTTTTTTAAGCTTTCTACTTCAATTTGTGTATTTTGAAAATTCCCAAATTTGAATTAGAACCCTAATTTTTTTTTTTTTTTTTTTGAGTTTGAATTATAACCCTAATCAGTAATTCACTGATTAGATTGTGTTATGAACTTCAGTTTGTTGCAAGCAATCGTGAACCTGAAACTGCATAGAATACTGTGGCTTGCAAACTGAGATTGAATGAAATGTGTGTCTTGTATGACTGGCTGGTTCATATTTCCCTATGGACTGTCATACTGCATCTTTCTTGGATTTAGGTATGAGTTGTTTGACTGGTTATGGTGTTCTCAATGTCAATGGCAGTTTCATTTTGTCAAATCTTATGATACAAATACTTGAATGACTTAATGAATTGCTGGTAATTTTTCAAGTATATTGAAGTGTTCAATGTAGACTCCTCTTCTCTAGTCCTGGTATACAGTGTCTTCATGTCTTTGTCTCGTACTTTGCTAATTTGAAGTGTTTGTAGAATGTGAAATGGGCATTTTATATTCATGCAAATTATTATTTGCGTTGGCTCAATTGGAGAGGCCAGACATGGGAGTTTTCATGCTAAAATTGTCATTATGTAGGAATTCTCCTAGATGAGGTATTGCCTTTTCCTGGACAGATATGTTTAGTAGTTATGTTAGTTCTGTTTTGTGTAATTTGGTTAGAAAGGAAGAAGTTTTTATGACGATATGGGGGAGAAGGTCTATATTATGTGGGACAAAATTCATTTTTGGGCATATCTTCGACCATTTGTTTCCTAATGAGGTTTTTTTTTTTTTTGGTGAGGGCTCTTTTATAGGCCTGCCTTTGGTTTCTGTGTAATCTTTTGTTGCTGATCCTGGCAATTTTTGTGTGCTAGGATTGGTCTGTCCTCTCCTCCCCTCTCTTGTACATGGTTTTCTGATTTAATGATAGTTTTGATTTTGTTAAAAAAAATATAGCATATTACTAATAACCAAGGTTTATGATTTGCTTTGATTTCAGAAAGTAGAAACATTTGAGATTATTGAGCTACATGATTATTGTTGAATGTTGTATTGGCAAATTTTATTGCTCGTTGTGTCTCATTATTTTTGGATAGTAATGTGTACATTATTGACCTTATATCCATCAGTTCACCATATACGATATGTAATATTGGCTTTGGAAATAAATTTGTAATCACACAATCCTCGTACGGGTGATTTATTTTGGTTGTTGCCATAAGGAACTTGTAGTAGTCGGTTTTTTTGTGCCGTCAATTGCATTGGGATGTGCTAATGAGTCTTTAGTTTTTCAATGTGTTGAATTAAGCTCAACATGCATGTTCAATGTGTTGTGATATTTGTGTTGAATTTCCAGCCTGTATTTTACTGTCAAGTTGGTATGTGCATCTTTTGGTTTAATTTTGGCATAGTGATGTTTGATTTGCTATATTGCTGGGTTTAGAGTTCCTGTAAATAAAATGAAATTACAACAAGTATACTGGTTGGTGTTTTTGTCATCTCATTGTTATGATTGAGTTCCTATATTGCTGGGTTTAATGATGTTTGAATGTTTGAATTGGATTTTGTAGTGGTTGTGTACTCTTAGGTTTGGTATTCTCAACTGCATTTTGGTTTCCTAACTGCAGTTGGGAATTCCTAATTGCCATTAAGAATTCCCAACTGCCATTAGGAATTCCTAACCTCTGTTAGGAATTCCCAACTGCTGTTAGGAATTCCCAATTGCTGTTGGGAATTCCTAACAGAGGTTAGGAATTCCTAATGTCAGTTGGGAATTCTTAATGGTTAGGAATTCCCAACTGATGTTTTGAATTCCTAACTGCTGTTAGGATTTCCCAACTGCAGTTAGGAATTCTAAACAGCAGTTGGGAATTCCCAACTGATGTTGGGAATTCCTAACACATATTGGGATTTCCTAACTGCGTTTGGAATTCCCAACATCAGTTAGGAATTCCTAACTGCAGTAACAAATATCACCTTAAATTGCTTATTCGGTTAAAACATGTGTACTGATATTAATTTCTTAAGGTTTTATGTTATATTTCAGGAGAATTAAATAGGAGAAGAGGTGGATTTGTTACTAAAGGTTGCAGAGCATTTCCTGACGAAGATAAACAGCACTTCGTCAACGGTTGCTATAAAGTTGATTCTCACACAATAATACTTGCACATCATCATCATGGGTCCTAAGATGACAAAGCAACTCCTATGCTACTTATAAAATATAAATTGTTTCCAAAGATTCGATCAACACATATATTAGATCTATTTGTACTCACTTTTTCGTATATATGGGTAAAGTAAGATTTGTATTCACGTTACAAATACCAAAAGAAAGACGCTCAATCAGTCAACCATGAGTGGATGTGTAGGGTGTACACCATGCATATGGAGTACTCTATCTATTATTTAATTAACATATAATTTGATTGTAAACAAAGTTAATTAAATTAAATAAACATCAAAGTTCCCATTTTGTGTGGAAGGGACTGATTTTGTTTTTGTTTTGATTAGTTTCTTAAATCGAAAAGGTCCATTATGTTGCATGAATTATGCTTCATACTGATCTGCTGGACACTTTGACCAGTTATTATTATTTATTTATTTTTCACAATTTAAATATTCGTGTACAAATTTAACATTCTATATGGATTCGATACGATAATAATTCTTTCAATAAAATATTATCAGTTTTTGTAGATCAATTGGTATAATAATTGATGTGCATGACACTACAACGTGTTATAGTCTTACATAGAATGGTTCAAAATAAAGCAATTGAAAAACAAATAATTTCACAAGACGAGGTTGGTCGATCGAGTGATTTGTTCCTCACACTTGCATGTTATGAGTTTGAATTAGTTGGATCAGAAATCTAACGAGATCAAGAGCTACGAGAATTCAGTTAGGGTTGAATGTATTTCCATCCTCCCAGTAATTTTATTTTGCTTTACTTTATAAAAATAGCCTATTAACATTTGTTGGAATAAAAGTCAAGTTACGATAGAAATTCATAAGTCTTTAATGTTATGTGATTTCAAAAATGAATTGAATGAATATTTGTAAAATTGTACTCTAGGTTGGAAACTTTTACAACACTATAGCTTTTCTCTGTAAATTTGCTGAGAAGCCAACACTTTAGACATTCCATATTCATATGGGTTTTATTGAAAACTAACCCCTTTGAGAGGGTGAAATTGAAATCTAACCCGTTTTTGAAAAACTTGCAAAACTAACTCAATTGGGGTTGTTGAAAGACAATATTGCCCTTGCACAATTTAAAAATGACATTCCAATCCAAACACTAAAAATCCCTCCTCTTCAAAGTTAAAATCGACCAAACCAAGCTTACTCTCCCAAATCCCTTGAATACTGAAATCGATCCCAATCAAAACCCTCAAAATCCCTCCTCTTAAAATCAACCAAAAACCTGGGTAAAAATCCCAAATCCCTTCTCTTAAAATCGACCAACAACCTAGCTAAAATTCCCAAATCCCTCCTGTTGAAATCGACCAAACCTCACTCAAATTGAAGGTCGAAGACGACGACTGCGTTGGTGAAGGTCGAAGACAACGACGGCGCACCTTGAACTCCGATTGGCTTCAATAAAAAGGTGAATCCCTCTTTAAATTTTGAATTATTGTGTATTGAAGGTGAATCCCTAGCCCTATATTTATAATAAATATGCTCCATTTTACTGCTGTATGAGTAAGGCCTGTATCTTAATCTATGTTTATTTGTGTCTATATGAGCAGATGAAGGGAGATATGTTTCACATTTTGTGGTAATTTTATTGTGAAATCAAGCTTTACGACTTTTGTTGATGGGTGTTTCAGATTTTGCTGCTTATATTTAGCTTTACTTTGTTGGATTTCTGTGGAAAAATCTGAAATTTAGGGTTTATGTGAAGTGGGATTGTTCTAAACCTTGTTAGGTATTTTTGTGTTGGATTTGGTGTTTGCTGAAGGATTTGAAGGAATTTGAGAAAACAAAACTGAACTGAACAAGTAATAGCTTCTGGGTAATTTATGGTTCTTTAAACAATTGAGTGTTTTTGTTTGGCAAGGATCACTGTATTTGCTATTTGAAGGAATATCCAGTTGCAAAAGAGAAATGAGAAAGAATTAGTTTCTGGGTACATTATATTATTGTGTTTGGGTTCATTAAAATGTGTTTGGATTTTTTTTTGAAGCTTTGTGCTTCAATTTGTGTAGGTTGAAAAATCCCTAATTTGAATTAGAACCCTAATTTTTTTATTTTTTTATTTAGTTTGAAAAAAATTTATTGACAGTAGAACTTTTGAATAAAATCCCTAATTTGAATTTGAACTTTTGAACTTTTGAACTTTTGAACTTTTGCCTATCACCTATGGCAAGTGTTTTGTTTCTAATGTCATATTTTTCAATAATGACAGCCTATGAGCATGGTGTTGCCTAGAGTTGTTGGGTTCAAGCTTTCTGGAAAACTGTGCAATGGAGTCACTGCTACTGATCCGGTTTTAACTGTGACACAAATGCTGAGGAAGCATGGTTAGAATTGTTTCTTATAAAGTTGAATCATGCCTAATTCGTTCCAAAAATTTCCTGTGCTTGAGAGAACATCTATTTTCTTAGTTTTTGTTGTGTATTTGTTTCTAATAAATTTGAATCATGTCCAACCATGTCTAATTCGTGACACAATTTATCTATGCATGATAGAACATATCTTTTCTTACTTTTTTTGTTGGTGTATATGTATATGTGTGATCACTGATCAGTTGATTAAGTGATGAATAATGTGATCTAGTTAATAGGGTTGCCAGATTTTAGGTTGGATTCAAGTCGTGTTTCTGATGTTAATTTTTAAGAAAATAATCATAATCAATCATCAAATTCATATAATTGTTGTGTAAAATATATTATCCATATGTATATGTATGTATATATATATGCAATGCTGGTCTAAATGAGACATACCATAGATTTTCTAGATGCAGTGACAGGACTGGCATTGTGAATTGTTATACATTTTTCCATTATGAAATTCCCCAAGTCTTTTTATCATTTCCCAATGTCAATTATTGCTCGTTGTGTCTCATTGTTTTTGGATAGTAATGTGTACATTATTGACTTTATATCCATCAGTTCACCATATACGATATGTAATATTGGCTTTGGAAATAAATTTGTAACCACATAATCCTCTTACGGGTGATTTATTTTGGTTGTTGCCGTAATGAACTTGTAGTAGTCGGTTGTGTTGTGCCTTCAATTGCATTAGGATGTGCTAATGAGTATTTAGTTTTTCAATGTGTTGAATTAAGCTCAACATGCATGTTTGATTAGCTATATTGTTGTGTTTAGAGTTCCGGAAAATAAAATGAAATTACAACAAGTATATTGGTCGGTGTTTTTGCCATCTCATTGTTGTAGTTGAGTTCCTATATTGCTGGGTTTAGTGATGCTTGAATGTTTGGATTGGATTTTGTTGTGGTTGTGTACTCTTGGGTTTGGTATTCTATACTGCACTTTGGTTTCCTAACCGATGTTAGGAATTCCCAACCGGTGTTAGGAATTCCCAACTCCCGTTAGGAATTCCTAACACCCATTGGGAATTCCTAACACCAGTTGGGAATTCCTAACATTGGTTGGGAATTCCTAACACCCGTTGGGAATTCCTAACATCGGTTGGGAATTCCTAACACCCGTTGGGAATTCCTAACACCCGTTGGGAATTCCTAACAGCAGTTAGGAACTCCCAACTGCTGTTGGGAATTCCAAACAGCGTTTTGAATTCTAAACTACAGTAACAAAAATCACATTAAATTGCTTATTCGATTAAAACATTTGTACTGATATAAATATTTTATGTTATATTTCAGGATAATTAAATGAGAGAAGAGGTGAAATTGTTAGTAAATGCTGCAGAACATTTCCCGGCAAAGATAAACATCAATTTCATTTAGATTTTATATAGTTGGTTTCCTATGTCCACTTGTGCAGATAAGACTGTGCACAACTTAAATGAGTTCATCGAAATCCGTGCTGAAGACATCTCAACAAATGTTGGAGCTGAGCTGATTAATGATGTTTCTAATAAGAAACTTGGTGTTGTAATGAACGAAAATCAGTCGGAGGAATTCTTTTCCCTAGTCTCTCAATGAATTCTGAAGCATTTGCAATGCTGCATTGTCTGGCTACACCAGGCAGCCATTGTTCATTAAACTTATACCCTTTTTTATCCATGCTTTATTTTAGAAATCGAGTTTTTGTTACATACCCAAATGTAAACACAATATTTTTTTTCCTATTCGTAATTGTTGTTTTGAGTCACCTATTTCATAGCATAAATTTCACACATGAGAAATGATACATGATCTTATTTATGCTATGATAAATGTTGTGTTGTCAATCACATATCGTTTGTGTTCTGTCATAAAATTTGTTAACCACTTTGTTGGATGTGAAATGAGTTACCCATTATATTTTGTTTGTTATTTTTGACTCATGACTTTTGGATTGAGAAGATCTTGGGGATTTATATCTATAATACAATCTATCGTAAATTTTAGACCATAAAAACATTTGTTGACCATCAGGATTAGCTCTGTTTGAAAACTCAATCAAAAATACATTTAATAAGATGTATATCCTTGTTGAACATTTGTAATTTGACACTCGAAATAAATGGATAGGCTTCCTATAAGTAAATAAGTAATACAAGGCAATCAATAAGCACTGGCTGTAAGAAGAGTAGAATGTCATTTTTAGGCAAGCAATCTGCAGCAGCAATTACTTGGTTGTCGATGTAAGACGTTGGCAGCAAGTGAGGGCCATCTTTCTGAAATTGTCTTGACCAAACAAAACATTATAGTGCTAACAGGAACCTCAAAAACAATCATAGGCAATTCAAGTTTCATCTTCACTATCCGAAAGAAGGCAGTCTTGTATTTGCTTTCTGCGAGCAGAAACATTGAACATGATTAATGCTCACTATTGATCATAGAAATATATAAAGCTTTAAGGAATAAATGCATAGCAACAAACCGGACTTTAAATAGTGCACATCATCATCATTCAAATTGATATTCCATATTGATATTTGAACTTCCCACCACCGTTACTCCATTCACCGCCATATAAAATAACAAATCGGACTTTATCCATACAAGCCACCTTTCAAATGCACAGGAAATTTATAATCAAATTCCTAAACAAATATTATAAATTCATGGTACATTGAATCTACAAAATATTATGAATCCAAACACTGTTTGGAATTTCCTAACGTGTGTTAGGAAATTCCTAACACCCGTTAGGAATTCCTAACGGGCGTTAGGAATTTCCTAACTCCGGTTAGGAAATTCTTAACGCCAGTTGGAAATTCCTAACGCCCGTTAGGAAATCCTAACGGCTGTTAGGAATCCCTAACAGATGTTAGGAATTCCTAACGGCTGTTAGGAATTCTGTGCTGGACACATTCCAAAAAAATTATTCAATTCTCTAGATTCAATACTATAATGGAAAATCAACCACAACAACATCAAATTCAACCAAGACCCATGCTCTATTACATTAATGTAAGCTATTTTCACAAAAATAAAGAACCCAATACACAAATCTAAGTAAATAACACATTTTTAACAAGAAAAAAACTAAAAATTCTGCTTGTGAACTCTAAATTGACCACAACAACATCAAATTCAACCAAGACCCATGCTCTATTACATTAATGTAAGCTATTTTCACAAAAATAAAGAACTCAATACACAAATCTAAGTAAATAACACATTTTTAACAAGAAATAAACTAAAATTTCTGCTTGTGAACTCTAAATTGACCACAACAACTTCAAGTTCAACCAAGACCCATGATTTATTATGTAAATGTAAACAATTTTCACCAAAATATTACACAAATTCAAGAAATTCGGACATGGTTGAGAAGAACAATGTTATGAAAGTTCAAAAAATAAAATAAAAAACTCACCTAAAAGCTTCAATGGAAGGAACCCTTGTGGAGTTGCTCAATGGTGGAATTGATTAATTTGTATTTGCAAAGGAAGAGAGAACAAAAGAAAAAAAAATTTGGAGAGGGAGAAGAATGAGTCTGACGTGAGGAGGAGAGGAGAGGATAGGAGAACTGATGCAGGAGAAGTAAATATGAGGGATATATTGAGTAAAAGAGAAAATTTAGTAAGTAGGGGTAAAATAGTACTTACGCATTAAAAAAGAGTTAGTGTTGCAATTTTTTCAAAAATGGGTTAGATTTCAATAGCAACCTTTCAAAAGGGTTAGTTATCAATAAAACCCTATTCATATTTGAACTTCCCACCACTGTTACTCCATTCACTGCCATATAAAACAACAAATCGGACTTTATCCATGCAAGCCACCTTTCAAATGCATAGGAAATTTATAATCAAATTCCTAAACATATATTATAAATTTATGGTACATTGAATCTACAAAATATTATGAATTTAAACACTGTTAGGAATTTTCTAACGGGTTAACGGGTGTTAGGAAATTCCTAACAGCTATTAGGACATTCCTAACTTCGGTTAGGAATTCCTAATAGCTGTTAGGAATTTCCTAACTCCCGTTAGGAAATTCCTAATGCCCATTGGAAATTCCTAACGCCTGTTAGGAAATTCCTAATACATGTTAGGAATTCCTAACGCCCGTTAGGAATTCTTAACAGCTATTAGAAATTTCCTAACAGCTGTTAGGAATTCTGTGCTGGACACATTCTAAAAAAATTGTTCAATTCTCTAGATCCAATACTATAATGGAAAATCAACCACAACAACATCAAATTCAACCAAGACCCTTGCTCTATTACATTAATGTAAGCTATTTTCATAAAAATAAAAAACCCAATACACAAATCTAAGTAAATAACACATTTTTAACAAGAAAAAAACTAAAAATTCTGCTTGTCAACTCTAAATTGACCACAACAACATCAAATTCAACCAAGACCCATGCTCTATTACATTAATGTAAGCTATTTTCACAAAAATAAATAACCCAATACACAAATCTAAGTAAATAACATATTTTTAACAAGAAATAAACTAAAATTTCTGCTTGTGAACTCTAAATTGACCACAACAACTTCAAGTTCAACCAAGACCCATGATTTATTATGTTAATGTAAACAATTTTCACAAAAATATTACACAAATTCAAGAAATTCGGACATGGTTGAGAAGAACAATGTTATGAAAGTTCAAAAAATAAAATAAAAAACTCACCTAAAGGCTTCAATGGAAGGAACCCTTGTGGAGTTGCTCAATGGTGGAGTTGATTAATTTGTATTTGCAATGGAAGAGAGAACAAAAGAAAAAAAAATTGGAGAGGGAGAAGAATGAATCTGACGTGAGGAGGAGAGGTAGGCGTGAAGAACTGATGCAGGAGAAGCAAATAAGAGGGATATATTGAGTAAAAGAGAAAATTTAGTAAGCAGGGGTAAAATGGTACTTATGCATTAAAAAAGAGTTAGTGTTGCAAATTTTTCAAAAATGGGTTAGATTTCAATAGCAGCCTTCCAAAAGGGTTAGTTATCAATAAAACCCAAACTTTTAATATATAAAAGTGTGAATATATTTTATTTACCTTCAAAATTTTAAAGCTTTTACTTGTTAAAAAAATATATTGGGACGGTGCGACTCAATCCTGAAACATGATCGGAATCTAAGGGGGGTGTATTCAATTAGGATTCTTGAGGACATTTAAAGACATTATAAATCCTGGTGTATTCAATTTGGACATTTAAAGACTTTAAAAGAGTCCATATGAATCCAGTGGTATTCAATTAGGATTTATATGGACTTTTAAAGAATCCTTTCAAATCCAGGTGTATTGAATTATGACTTTAAAAATGTCTACAAGAATCAAGGTGTATTCAATTAGGACTGGATTTTAAAGGATTTTCTTAAGTCATGGATTTTGATGGATTTTGGTGGACTTGATGGTAAGAGATATAAATATCTAATGTCATAACATGTCCGGCCTTCTTCCCAAAGATTTTGGTGAATTTTGCTTTCCCTCTCTCTCTCAAAACAGAAACGAAAAGCACTAATATGTAAAAATTAAAAAAACCGATGCATGTGAGAATAATAAGCTTCCATCCCCAGCATATTCTGTGAATTAAAAAGGAAAAAAAAAAACTGCACATAATTATATATGTGAGAATATGTTGCAGTCACATAATTTTATATAACAAGTATAAAACTCACTACATGCCAAAACTGTACAAAACAACACCAAATTAATCTGTAGAGCCTTCAATCAAACACCAAAATGCTTACTCTTTATTAGGTTTTTTTTTTTTTTTTTTTTTTTTTTTTTTGAAAAACTCTTTATTAGCATTTTATTTTAAAGAAAAATAATTCATTTGCATTTCATGCAAGCAGTGCCTTTACGCAGATAAGCCTTATCCAATTTTGGGTTCAATTCAATCGCTTTGTTTGCATCAGCAACAACCTCAGACTATATATATACGCAAATATATATTGACTGGTGTATCAAATTTTGCTCATTCCAACTTCAAAGGTTTTTTTTGATAATTAGCTATAATTAGCTTACTATTGAAAAGTCAGAGATAACAAATTCATAAAAGCCTTAGCCAATTTTGAATTCGATTCAATCTCTTTGTTTGCATCAGCAACAACCTCATAATATATATATATATATATACGCAAATATAGATTGACTGGTGTATCAAATTTTGCTCACTCCAACTTCAAAGGTTTTTTTTTATAATTAGCTATAATTAGCTATAATTAGCTTACTATTGATAAGTTAGAGATAACAAATCCATGAAAATCCTTGGATGTCTAAACAAATCCACAAAAGTCTGAGATAGATGTCTAAACAAATCCATAAAAGTCTGAGATGGATGTCTAAACAAATCAATGAAAGTCCATATGGATTTATAAAAGTCTGTAGAAATCCATAAAAATCTGTAACTTAAAAAATGTCTTTAAATATCTTCAAGAATCCTAATTAATCCTAATTAATCCTAATTGAATACACCCCTCTAAATAACCTTGAACTGTGGTTGGTTGTTCCGTTGTTAGGTTGTATTTAACGGTTTGGTTAGGTCCCAACTCCCAAGTAACATGCATATGCATGTGCCTCTCATCCTTCGACAACACTGCATTTAAGATTAAATGAAACGTCTTGGACTTGTAAAAGTGACCCATTATCACAAGTAGAAAATAGCCAAGTCTTGGGGTAACCATCACAAACTGATCGACGATGGAGACATTTAGAATGGTTTCATGATTGTAGCAAATAGAAAGCCATACACAACGATATGATGTTTATCACCTTTAAAACTATCAACTATCAACTATCAACAACATCTGTGCAGTTGGATTCGATATTTATTTGCACAAAATTGCTTTTATTAAAACATTTATTTGAAAAGAGATTCAGAGAATTTCTAACTTGTTATAAAGCCAAAAGCTACATTGTGCCATCACCTAGATTACAATTATATTGAGTTTCTGATTTTATTACAATATGTTGATCTCGGCAGTGTCATAATTTATTATAATATTTAAAAGATAATAATAATAATTAATTAATTATAACATGACAAGATCAGTCGATTTTCAGCAAAAGATGATATATCCACTTGATTGTTCTTCAACCGCACTCTAAATCACCCCAGGGGCGTAGCTCAACTGGTAGATGGATGAACTTAGAGCTTGAGTAAATGACTCTCAAATCAGCAGCTCAAATCCTACCAACAATAAAAGTACATACTTGCCTACTCGGTCATTCTCCACTAGTACATATAATTTAGGCTAATTGGCACAGATGTCCCCTGAACTCTTCAAAAATTTACACTTTACCCCCTAAATTTTTTTTTCGGCACTAAACCCCCTAAACTCTCGTAAATTTGCAAAAATTGATGGATTGGTAACAGAAGCCACATTCCGCCTATTTTCAAGTCACGTGCGCCTCACGTGCGTCCCATAGTACCAATTTTTGAAGAGTTTAGGGGGCATCAGTGCCAATTAGCCTAAAAATTATCATATTAACAAGAACTAATTACACCAACCTCCCCTGAGGTTTGCCCTAATACTTTTTTTAAAAAGAAAAATAAATATTTTATTAAAAGAATATAATTAAAATTTTAATAAACAGTTTTTTTTTTTTTAAAGAAAGATTGATCTCCACCGTCCATCACCATGATGGACGTTGGAGATCAAATTATTTTTTTTAAAAACGAATAAAAAATTAAAAAAAAATCATATAATATCAACATCTTCATCATCATCTTCATCATGAAACCTAGTTTCTGAAACCCAGAAACCTCATACCCATGATCACCATCTGATATATACACCTCACTCCATCTTCTCTCCTTTATAATTGGATTTAAAAAAACAAAACAAAAAATGATGGATTGGAGGATCTTCACCGCCATCTTATCTCCATTAACACAATCATCAAACCCAAAATCATAACAAAACAAAAAAAAAAAAAACAAAACAAAACACAAATCTCAAAATCATCAACACCTCAATCATCCACCCTCATCACCAAACCCAGATCATCTCCCTAAATCTCATCTCTCTCCATCCACCATCCCCATCACCACCAAATTAAATTCCACAAACAAGTAAAACAAATCGAATCAACAAAAAAAAAACCACAAATCTAAAAAAAAAAAAAAATCCATATTTAGGAACCCACTTGATCAACATCATTAGGAACCCGACGTCTCGATCAACATCGTCCGGAACCCACTTGATAGGGCGATTACAGAGTAGAGGAGGCAAATCAGGAACAAGGCCCGATGACGACGATGACGACAACGAAGACAAAGATGACATCGTCATTTGGAGAATTCGATCGGACGGTTATGATAGATTTTTGAGGGCATGGTTTTGTTGTGTCGGAGCAAAAAAAACAAAGACGGGTAAAGCTGGGTTGAAGAAGAAGATGGTGAATAAATCAATAAATCATCAATCTCCATCAATTGGGTTTTATTTTTTCTTTTTAATGGAGACCCATCAGTATCAATTGGGATTTTTTTTTTTAAACAAAAGTTTAGTTCAATTTTTTTATTCGTTTTTTTTTTAATTAATTTGATCTCCAACGTCCATTTTTTTAAAAAAAAAATCTATTTATTAAATTTTTAATTATATTCTTTTAAGAAAATATTTATTTTTCTTTTTAAAAAAAAGTATTAGGGCAAACCTCAAGGGAGGTTGGTGTAATTAGTTATTGTTAATATAATAATTTTTAGGCTAATTGGTACCGATGCCCCTAAACTCTTCAAAAATTGGTACTATTGGACGCACGTGAGGCGCACGTGACTTGAAAACAGATGGAATGTGGCTTCCGTTACCAATCCATCAGTTTTTACAAATTTACAAGAGTTTAGGGGGTTTAGTGCCGGAAAAAAAAAGTTTAGGGGGCAAAGTGCAAATATTTGAAGAGTTCAGAGGCCATCTGTGCCAATTAGCCTATAATTTATATAAAGGAGAAAAAGAAGGTGTGCACATAAAAGGAAATGTGCATTTGGATATAGAACTTTGAGGCCCCGTTGGTGTACATGATTGAATTTGACTATTTTATAGGATTGGATTGAACTAGGATTGGACGGATTGGAATGAATTAAATATAACACCGTCATTGTTTGGTGTAACATGGGATATGACTAAAATAGTCCAATTTTATCTTTGGAATGACCTGGGATTGGATTAAAAATAATTTGAGCTTAAACTATAATTAAATTAAATAATTTTTAAAATATTATTACTCTCTTAAATAAAGATATAAAATAAAATAAAAAGTAAATTAAATAAAATTGTTGTTCTGCAACTCCAAAAGCTAGAAAAAAAATGGTTCTTCTTCAACCTAGTCTGCACAACCACCACTATAAAA
Organism: Acer yangbiense; assembly: GCA_008009225.1. NCBI lineage: Eukaryota > Viridiplantae > Streptophyta > Magnoliopsida > Sapindales > Sapindaceae > Acer > Acer yangbiense. The sequence continues at coordinate 54,059,347 of CM017762.1, read as the reverse complement.
AAAAAATTTAATAATTTTTCATACCTTCGATTGAAAGTTTGATCGAGAGTTTGAAATGAAGATGATAGACAAAAAAGAGAAATTTTGAAAAAGAAGAGTATCGAGATTTAATGGGTGCCATTCTGAGATTTAATGAAAGAGAAGGTTTAATGGGTGCCACTATGAGATTTAATGGTTTAATGGGTGCCACTATGAGATTTAATGATTACACCCCCCCAGGAAGCTAACATATGTCAGGGAAGGGTAATTAGAAGATGGGTAAGTAAAAGTGAACTCAAGTTGAAATGTGATGAGAGAGGGATGGTAGGGCCGTAGGGCCGTAGGGGTAGGTGGGATGAATAAATGAGTGGGGCCTAGGAGCAAAAATAATCCTGTGATTAATTGTGATTAATAGAGATAGTAGGGAGGTGGGTTTATGTTATCCCATTATCATGGGACTATTTTCCTGTTGGGATTACTAGTCCCATGTTTCAAACTATCACCAAACGTAAGATTCGGACTAAATTTGTCTAATCCCAAACCAATCCGGTGTGCCAAACAGGGCCTGAGATTATAATCCAAAGGCAATATTGGTATTTTACAATTTACAAAAATAAACAAGATAAAAGATTGCTACAAATAGGGTGGGCAGTTGGCACCCAACCCATTAAACCAATCGACCCCAATTTAAGCAAGTTGGTTTGGTTTTGTCAAATGAAATAAACTCATTGGATTGGTTTGGATTGGTTTGTGGGTTGTGTTTTATCAAACCGAATAACTTACGGTTACAAGTGATTCATCCTTACTATACAAATCATGGAATGATTTAGTGACATAGGAAATAAAAATCACTCAGGCACATCATTTGAGTTGGTTTTTAGATTAATTTTTTGGGTTGTTTACTTGTTTAGCATTAATGTTTTCTTTTACCATTTCTTTGTTTTGTCTTTAGCAAATTTAAATCAGCTACTTTTATTTCATTCGGAAGCTTGAACGAAATAGTTTTATTTTAAAAGTTTAGGTGTCTGCACTTGAGTTAAATATAGTATTATTGTTCATAATATCGATATATGGGTTTAGCTACTTATATAGATATTATTCTATTTGTTCAAATAAAAACAAATAATGCGATTTTGTTATATTAATTTTAATTCATAAAAATGTTTTGGTAATGGATCAACTTGAAAAATTCAAAGTACATGAAAAAACATTCCAAAATTAAACTATTTTAGGATTAATTATATACCATTAAACCAAACCGATTTTTATTGTTTTAGTTTTTCCTTATAATTGTGTTTTTTTTTTAGTATTAAAAAAATTCAAGGTTTTTTTTTTTTTTCTAAGAGGGAGATGACTTGAACCCGTAACCTCGTAGTGCAGGTCTGAGGAGTATACCACCAGACCAACCTCATGATCTCGTTACCTTAAGTATTAAATAAATTGGTTTTGTTTCGATTGTAAATTATTCGTGGATTAAAAGTAATGGTTTAGTTTTGGTACAGTCAAAAACCAACCCAAACCAAAAAATGTCCGCCCCTAGCTACAAATGAGTTGACTTGAAAATTCCTTTTCACTACCTTTATAGTTTAAACAGCTAGTGCCCTTGGGACTACACTGTCTATAAATATGTATATAAGCTTCAGAGAGAGTGGCCCCGAAGAAAACTGTTCCATTGAAAATGGAGTATCAGAGCAAGGAAAGTGGTACCAGTGATAATGGAGTATATTTGGTGTGGGAAGATCTAACAGTTGTGGCTCAGAGCTTGAAAATTGGTGCAACCAAGAAGTTGGTGAGTGGGCTAAGTGGGTATGCAGAGTCTGATCGTATTATGGCCATTATGGGGCCTTCTGGCTCTGGCAAATCCACCTTGCTCGATGCTCTGGCTGGTATTTGCTATCTATCTGTCACTCTCATTGCTCTTCTTCACATTAAGTTGCTGCTTATAAATTATCTGTTTTCTTTTTCTGACAGGAAGACTCTCCACAAATACTCTCATGACTGGAAATATTCTACTTAATGGGAAGAAAGCACCCATAGACTCCAGAGATGTTGTAAGTTTAACATAATATATTCAACAATAAATTAAAACTATTTTGATATCGGTTACACCGTGTTTTATATCATTGTTTGAGCTCTTATTAAAAGCTTAAGCTTTTGGGTTCGGTGATTAATAACATGTTATCAAAGCTTGATTTGACCCAAGAGTTCGGGGTTTGATTCTATCCATATGCATATGTTTCTGTATTTATTGTTCAATATGTATCTGTGTTTAATCTTTTGGGTCTAGTGGTTATTAACTTTGATAATATTTTTTCAGTCTTATGTTACTCAAGATGACTATTTCTTCGGAACACTTTCTGTGAGAGAGATCCTCACTTACTCAGCCCATTTAAGGCTTCCATCAAAAATGACCAACGATGAGATTGATGAGATTGTACAAGAGACAATAGTCAAGATGGGTCTGCAAGATTGTGCAGAAAACAAGATTGGAAACTGGCATTTGAGAGGCATAAGCACCGGAGAGAAGAGAAGGGTTAGCATTGGTGTTGAGATTTTAACACAACCTAAAGTCTTGTTTCTTGATGAACCCACTAGTGGGTTGGATAGTGCTTCTGCTTTCTTTGTGCTTCTGGTTCTCAATAGTATTGCACATGATGGGAGGATTGTGGTTTGCTCTGTTCACCAGCCTAGTAGTTTTCTCTTTGATTTGTTTGATGATTTGTTACTCCTCTCAAATGGAGAAACCATCTACTTTGGAGATGCAAAATTGGCTGTCAAGGTAAATGGCTAGTCATTTTCATGTGAAGTATCCAGGATTTCTACACTTTTGTTTTCAACAAACTCTTAATATTAAGAATCCACATGTGGTAACACGATAACGAATCACTAATAGATTCATTTAAAATTAACAAAGATCTTCGAAACTAGTTCTGATTTATTATATTCTCTCTTATACAGTTCTTTGCTGAAGCAGGGTTTCCTTGTCCGACAAGAAGAAACCCTTCGGATCACTTCCTTTGTTGCATTAATTCTGACTTCGACAAGATTTCTGCAAGTCCATTGCCATCTCAAAGACAAAGTGTATCTACACAAACCGAAGTTTGTTTCCTCTTTGATCGATCGATTCTATTATTATTATATAATTATTCTCGTTCAAGTTTCGTAAGTTTTTCCTAATGATACAGGTGATTCCAACGTCATCAAATTCCCAGATAAAGTTAACTACAAAAGAGATCAAAGAAAAACTTGTCAAGAAATACAAGGATTCTGATATTTCAAAGAGCATAAGAAAAAGAATTCAAGAGCTAGCACTTAGTGTATGCAACCCAAACTCATTAAAAGAAATTAAAAAAAATTAGTATATTTTATCAAAAAAAGTTTGATCAAGTGCAGGATTTTTGTTAAAGTCTACAAAACTCGCATGAACAATATCGAATTTACATTCAATTCACAAGTTGCACATTATACTGTGTAGTTGAACGTTGAATATGTGAATTAAATACAACATCGATACATTTTCCATATGAATTGGTTGAAACTTGTATTGTTTCAGGAACAAGTAGAGATTGTATCAAACAAGAGCAATGCTGGGTGGTGGAAGCAGCTGTGGACATTGAGTGGTAGATCATTCCTGAACATGTCAAGAGATATGGGATACTACTGGTTAAGGACCCTGTTTTATATTCTAGTGTCAGTAAGTGCAGGCAATCTCTATTTCAACATCGGATTATCCTATCAATCCATAGTACAAAGAGCAAAATGTGATGCATTTGTTTACGGTTTCATGATCTGCTTGTCTATTGGAGGCTTATCATTTTTCCTTGAAGAATTTAAGGTGAAGAAGAACATACTAATTAGATCTCTTAGTCAATTTCTAACTGGTTTGAAAGTGCTTTCAGTATTGCAGAAAGTACTTCTAGATATGTGTTGTTTTGTTGTTGAAGCTTCTAATGTTAATCTACACCAAAAAAAACAAAAACAGGTTTCAAACAGGGAAAGAATAAGTGGGCATTATGGGGAGGGTGTGTTTGTGCTATCCAATTTCCTCTCATCGTTCCCATTCCTGGTGGTGTTATCCACATCTTCAGGAACAATAATCTACTACATGGTCAAATTACATCCTGGAATCTTGCGCCACGCCTATTTCTGTATCAACTTATTTTGCTGCATTTCCATTGTGGAGACATGCATAATGGTGGTTGCTTTGTTGGTTCCTAATGTTTTGATGGGGATGGGAGTTGGAACTTGTGTAGTTGTAAGACAAATTCTACACTTATCAGCCTTTTTTAGATGTGTCATTCTTGGACTAGTTATTCACATGATTCTGGGGTTTTTTGTTACTGGATATGTAGATACTTATGATGATGGCATCTGAAATCTTTAAACCTGATCTTCCTAAGTTCTTCTGGCGCTATCCCATGTCCTACATCAGTTTCGCTTCATGGGCAATCCAGGTACCAATGTACCACACAACATATCCAGAAATTCGAAATTCTCTTGCACAGACCATTCCAACATATAATCTTATGTCAATCTGTATACAGGGTCAGTACAAGAACGACATGATAGGGCTCGAGTTTGATCCCCAGATGCCAGGAGACACAAAGCTCATGGGTGAGGAAGTTCTGCAGAAAATATTTGGGATGGAACTGGAACTTTCGAAATGGTGGGATTTGTTTGCTCTCTTGGTCTTACTAGTATCTTATAGACTAATCTTGCTTGCCGTATTGAAATACAAGGAGAAATCATTATCACTGTTACGCAGACTCTACGCCGGAATCACTTTCCGACAGCCTGTTAAGCAGCTTATGTTAATGGAGGAGAAATTTATGTCCTCCAAGACAAACCAGCCTACTCAATTACCCTCTCAACCACTGCCCTAACAAATGTGAACAAGGAAAGCAGTGTTTTATCAAGTAAAGCATATGTCTAGTAAAACTGTATTTACAAAAGCACGTTGGGGACAAAAGCAACAGCACACTCAGCAACCAAGTTCAATAAACTTAATAATAAAGATTTGAATTTGTTAAATGACCGAAATAAGATAATTTTTTTTTTTTTTGTTTTTTTTTTGTTTTTTTTGAAGAAGATGAAACAAATTATAGCACGGTGTGTATAAAACTATCTAGAGGGGGGTGAATAGATTTTAAGCTTTTTACCCAATTTTTCGTGTTAGTCAAAATTACGAAATTACCCATAAATAGATAAAGCAATAAATCAAGTATAAAATGCGGAAATTAAATAACACTTGATTTTTACGTGGAAACCCTCACGGGAAAAACCATGGGCTAGTAAGTAAGCCACACTCGAACCTCGAATCCACTAAATGTGTAAACGATTACAACTTAATCCCGGAAGTAATCACACACCTACCTAATCCCGGTATAAGTGAACCTAATCCCGGTATAAGTGAACCTAGTCCGATTGCTTGCGAATTAAGCAACCTAATCCCGGTCACAACACAAGACTTAATTCTCTAAAAAGAGATTAACACCCTAAGTGAATATATGAATATTCAAATGCAACATAGAGCAAGGGAAACCCTATATGCTTATCTAAGATGATGAATATGTAATTAAAAACAATCCTAGATATTAAAGCTAAATGACATGTCAATTAGCTTAGATAATCATAGATTAGAGAAACCTAGATATCTATCATAAAAACAACACTCAATCAAATCAACACAACAATCTCTATCTTGAATATTAGAATATAATCTAAGAACAATCAAGTAATAAAAGAGATGCCATAATAAATTAAACACTAATTATGTATGATAATAGTGAAAAACTTACCAAAGCAAGTGTGATGATCAAAGACCCATGCAAGCAAGCATCCTAGATATGCTAGATGAACTTTGATGCAAATGGATTTTGGTTTGAGTGTTTGATGAGCAAACTTGATTGCTTTCTCTCTTAAAAATCTCTCTTTTTAAAGTAGGGTTCTTGATGATTAAAGAGTCACATTCAGAATAAGAGAAAGTGATGTATTTATAGGCATAAAAAACAGAGTATGTGAAAAGACAAGTTTGCCCCTGAAACGCACCGATCGGCGGTTTCAATCGGTGGCCAGGCCGCCGATCATAACCGCCGAATTGGCCCGAGAGGAACAGGGGACCAACGGCGGTTTCATTCGGCGGTTTCGTGACCGCCGATCTAACCGCCAAATCAAACCTGAGATTAAAAATCAATCAGGTATGAAAACGGCGGTTTCATTCGTGACCGCCGTTTCAACCGCCGAATTAGGCCGAGAGATAAAATCAATCAGGTCTTGAACGGCGGTTTCGAACGGCGGTCGAGACCACCGATCATAACCGCAGAATGGCTCCATACACTACTGGAAGCAAACGGCGGTTTCATTCGGCGGCCAGGCATCCGATCATAACCGCCGATCACCAATAAAGGTGAAAACCAAGGAGAAGCCAAGGGCATTCTCCGTAGGCGGTCCTCGCGCTAAACCAAGCACATTCTAGTGCATGCGCGGACGTTTCCAAAAACTATCGGGAAACGAATTACAAGACAACAAGACACAATTACACACAACAAAATATAACAAATAAGTGCAAGTGTGAAATGTGACAAGTGAAGAGAATGCACACATATGCAATGTATGTTAAGTGTGTGTGTGCAACTAATCTCTTTAAAGAAAAGTAAGCACAAAGAAATTTACCTTCGGTGCTTATCAAGACGAAGTCTTCAAAGGGCTTGAGCAATAACACCGATACCTAGGCTACCCTTACAAAGAACCCCCAACATGTGGTTTGTCTACGAAATGAGCCAATCAACAAATGGGAACCTTACAGGAGAAATAAGATAAAGTTGAGATGGTTTTATGATTGATAATTTTTTGTATCATAATGTTATAAATGTATTATATCCATAAATATGATTGTAAATTATGGTAGATTATCCCAATTAGAGTTCTTGTTAATCTTAGGTATAAGAGAATTACAAATTGAGTTGAGTGGTTATAAATTCATTAAACTCTCCCTTGGACAGATGGGTTTTGAATTCATCAAAACATTCCTTTTAAATTTATGCAATTTTTGAAAAAAAAAAAATTATAACTTGTTACAACTTCCATAAAGTTTGTGATAAATTCTTCCTATTTAAGAGACAACAAATTAAAAAAATAGTGGAGTGATAGCATTAAGTGTACTTCTGGCCAAAACTATGCATATATATTCAGCATTCTTATTATTCATAGTCTCAATATGACATTAAAAATGTTATATATATATGCCTTTGGACTAAATATAAAGCATATATTTAATACCATTTGGTACATAATTTAATGCCATTTGGTAATAAGATTGTGGCTTCTTTGGAGTCTTTGATCAGATCCACTAGATCTAATCTGGTATTAACTTTCTACAAAATAAATTTTCTAATCTTCCACTAACGGCAAGACATATTTTTTCTTCTGGGAATTTTATGAGCATTATGTGTAATGCAATTTTATATCTCATTTGAAATGATAATATTTTTTTAATAGGTTTATTCTGTAAACCTTTTTTCTTGTTATTTACAAACATCCAGTCCTGGAGTATGTTTTGATATCTCATGTGAAATTCCCTTAAGCAATATAGTGTAATATATACCTAGAGGGGGGGTGAATAGGTATTTACTAAAATTCTCCCAATATTAAAAATGATGCGGAATATAACAAAGAAAATGCACACTTGATAAGATTTAGCAAATGGATTGATTTCACTAATACAAGAGTTAATCAATTTACAAGATATGCAATTAATGTAAGATATGAAAGATAAAGAAATGTAAAACAAAAATGAACACAAGTATTTTTTACGTGGTAAAACCTCAAAGAGGAAACATCCACGGGTTGATACCACAACCATCGGCGAAGCAATCCACTATGTGAAAAAGGACTTACACACTCAAGCTATCAACTCATGATATCCGCTCAAGCTATCAACTCTTAATCTACCCTCGGGCTAGTGAATCACCAAGCCTACTTCCTATCCGAGATATATCCTACACCGCTAGAAAGCAACTTCCTATCCAAGACACTCACGTCTCTAGGAAGATTTCTTGCTTGCCTATCCGGATCCTCCCGACCCTAAACAAGTCTTCCTTGCTTGATTATCCGAGTCCTCCCGACTCTAATCAAGACTTCCTTGCTCTATCCATAAAGCTTCACTCACTTTGCTAGAGACTTCAACCTAATGCAAGGCTATGATCTAAGTGATGCAAGTGATGCAAACACAATCAAATTAAGCTAGATGATCAATCAAGCTAAATGTACATGTTCAATGATAATCTAGAATATGCTTTTAACAAACAATCACAAATGTATCTAGAAATCAAGACATGCAAATCAATAAGAACAATGTATGAATATTCAATATATCACACTAAAAACCTAGTTCTTAAATCATGAAATTAGACATAGAAAATAACATGAAGCACATCATATATACATTTTCTAGAATCAATTTCATGTTGAATCAAGTTTAGCACAAATATGTTCAAGAGAAATCACAAAGCTAAAACTCAATTGACAAATGCTCAAACACCCCTAGCATATGATCTAACATACTTCTCAACAAATTTCATCAATCAAATAGTAAGAATCAAGAGATGATCAAAGATGAAATTGAAAAAGAAGAAGTTGAACAAACAACCTTGACCACGTACTGAATATCAGGCTGCTGGGAACAATGACAAAGTCAGCTCCCTCTGGAAATGCTTGGGATTTGTAGCTCTCCTCAAGACCAACAATTTTGGCTTTTGAATCGATTGATTTCAAGTTCGTATGAGAAAGATATGATCAAAATACTAAACCTAAAAATTGAAGAAAATCTGCAGAATTTCGTGAAAAGTTCTTCAAGTTCTTCAACGCATGTGGAGGGAAGGAGAAGTGTTTAAAAAGAAGAGAGAGAAGAGATTTTTGGGCCAATCAGCAAGGGCCACGTCACCCACCCCATGGGGGGTGCGTGGGCCTCACGGGGCCAGAGAGGGTCTCTGGCCGTGGGGCCCACGGCCTCCCTCATGGCGTGGCCCACGTGGCCTCTTGGCCACTCTCACCTCTCTCGCACACTCTCACGTTCTTCAGCCGTAACTTGGGCATCCGAACTTCAATTTCGAATCTATTTTCGGATTACGAACTGTGACTCCCTCACGCACAAAAAAGACTACACAACTTTGAAAAATGGTTGAGAAATCATCTCTGAAAACGACGATGAAGTCAACTCAACGAATGAGAACGAAAAGTAGCGTAGCTACATCGTTTGGACTCGAAACTAAATGAATGAGTAACCGAAACGACCGGAACTCAATAAGGAATCATAATAGAACATATTCAAGTCCAAATACAAAAATACGGAAACAAACAAACCCTAATTCACACAAGCATGCCATATCAAAGAGATAGTCACAAAGCATGCAATTCTACAATGTTTATCTATTAGAGATCAATGCATGAGCATACTAAGAAGTGTGTGAATGTGTTATACCAAATGTTTGCACTACGATGCAGGGACACACATGTATGAATTGTGTGTGTGTGCACTTATGCCTTGCAAGAGGAAGAAGTATCTCGATACCTTAGCATCCAAATAAGCACATTTTCTCTTGAAGACGAACTTTGCATGCGACGTTGCTTTCCTTCTTTGAAGCTTGATCTAATCACGAAACACCTAAGAAACTAAGCAATACAAACAAAAAGTGTTTTGCAATGGAATTAAGCCAACACAAATTTAAGAGCTTACATCATGTATATAAATATATTCAAATATATTCTCTTGATATTACTCCTTCAGGAGCAAATACAAAATGGATAAAATATCATTTCCAATCTCATTATACATGATATTAGGATCTTAAATATTTTTATGATGTTCACAACATCTTGCTGGGATGTGTAGTTTTCTTCATCAAATGAATGACATGTAAACATATCACTTCATAAATATGAGATAAAATAAAATCATAAATCATATTGATTTTTCGAACTTCTAGTTCAACATGAACTGCAAGTTCATATATATAATTCATAAAACTTCAGATTCTGAATGGAAATCACAATTTGACTTTCCAAATGAAGGAATTATAACTTGACCACATTCATAACTGTTGGTTCTGATAAACTTTGATATTTAAATTTTAATATCACCATTTAAATTGAATTCAGATCTTCAAGTTTGATTAGAACTTCAGGTTTAAAATTTAATACTTTATATTTAAATTCATAACTTCCAGTTATGTATTGACTTCGATTTTGAAAGTTTAGTTTCCAAATAATAAAGTATGACATTCATGTATATAACAATGAATCCAGAACTCCAGGTTCTTAATGAAATTAAAATTCAAAACTTCAGGTTCTGATCGGTTTGCAAAACCGTGCCAACTTAAATATAATAATAATAAATCCAGAAACTTCATGTTTCGGTTAGCCGGTCTAGCTAATCTCATATATTGCGTATAAATAAATAAATACGAATATTTAAAGAGCATAATAAATAAATACAAAACTATATATAGGTTCTATCAACATAGCATCAATCAGTCTCATATATTGCGTATAAATAAATACGAATATTTAAGGAGCATAATAAATAAATCCAGAACTATATATAGGTTTTGTCGACACAGCCATATCCAGTCTTATATATTGCGTATAAATAAATACGAATATTTAAAGAAGATAATAAATAAATCCATAACTATATATAGGTTCTATCGACACAATCATAACCAGTCTTATATATTATGTATTAATACATACGATTATTTAAATAGCATAATAAATAAATCTAGAACTATATATAGGTTCTGTCGACACAGTCGTAACCAGTCTTATATATTTCGTATTAATAAATACAAATATTTAAAAAGCATAATAAATAAATCCAGAACTATATATAGGTTCTGTCGACACAGTCGTAGCCAGTATCTGTTGACACAGCTGTAGTCAGTCTTATATATTGCGTATAAATAAATACAAATATTTAAAGAGCATAATAAATAAATCCAGAACTATATATAGGTTCTGTCGACAGCATAAGCCATCTTGTATATTGCATATAAATATATAAATATGAATAATGAAATGTAAGTAAATCACTCTCCTAGAGATCCCATTTACTTACATACACGAATATCGAGCTGTAAGTAAATCATTCACCTAGAGATACTTTTTATTTACATACAATCATGTTGATAATGTGTTGTAAATAAATGAAATAATGAATAAGGAAAGAGAGACAAGGATGAGAGAGAAAAGATTAACTGTTGTAATTTTTGTATTGAACTTTTAGCTGGAACGTTTTTCAATAAAGAGACCACTATATATATATATACAGTCCCGTTTACATTAGTGTGTACTGATGTAATTATATCAGTACTAATGCATTTAGACTACTGATTATGGAGAAACTTTGACAGGTGCGCACACTTTGAATCAAAATATGTAAATCTAACGGTCTACATCCAACACATTGATAAAATTATATCGGCACGCATTGACTTGAATATTTATATGATGAAATTATATCGGTACGCATTGACTTGAACATTTATATATATATATGAATATAGTGGCTTCCACCATATACTTCGAGGGACACTTGACACCAATAAGAGAGATGGTGGCAAGGTAGAGCTTGAAACAACAATGCATTCATAGGGAAATTACAATTAAGACCCCTATGTTTACTTATCTATAAATAAGTCATTTCCATCGTAATTGTTGATTAGTCTTGAAATCAATACAGATCTTCATCGGCTAATATCCTCTCTCTCTCTCTCTCTCATCCCTCTTACTTCATTTGTTAATTGTTGCTTATATCTCTCTCATCTCTCTCATCTCTTTTATTTATTTATTTATCATTTCATTTATTTATAACATGTTATCATCACGATTGCATGTAAGTAAAAAGGATCCCCTGATGAGTGATTTACTACATTTTAATATTCGTATTTATTTATTTATTTGCAATATATAAGACTGGATACGGCTGTGTCGACAGAGACTGGCTACAGCTATATCAACAGAACCTATATATAGATTTGGATTTATTTATTATACTTTTTAAATATTTGCATTTAATTATATGCAATATATAAGACTGGTTACAGCTGTGTCAACAGAGACTGGCTACGGCTGTGTCGACAAAACCTATATATAATTCTAGATTTATTTATTATGCTTTTTCAATATTCGTATTTATTTATTTATACGTAATATATAAGACTGGCTACGGCTGTATCGATAGATTCTATATATAGTTTTGAATTTATTTAGTATGCTATTTATTTATTTGTATTTATTTTATCAGACCAAAATCCTGATACTAAATTGGGATTTTCATAAAACTAGAAGCAGTAATCATGCCTAAACTTGCAAATTTGAAATTTGATGCACTAGAAGTTTTTTGAGACAATTACATGTCGTGGGTTATTGATGATGGATTATATTTAAAATCCCAAGGCCTGCACTATACCATTGATGATGGGAGTGAGGCAAATAAACATAATAAATCCACATCTATGGTCATAATTTGCCTTCATTTAAATGAGAATTTGAAAGCTCAATATCTCACTATCACAGAACCTAAAGATCTATGACAAGAACTAAAAGATCGTTTTACATTACCAAATACTAGATATGAATGGTAGCATTTATAGTTTCAAGACCACAAATCAGTCTCTAAATATAATTTTGCTTTGTTCAGAATCACCATAAGGTTGAAATTGTGTGATGAAGAGGTATCTGAAAAAGATATGTTGGAAAAGACATTCACAACTTTCCATGCCTCAAACATAATATTGTGACAGCAATATCGATAACGCGGATTCTCAAAATATTCAGAATTGATCTCATACCTTTTAGTAGCAGAAAAAAAAAATAATGAGCTATTAATAAAAAATCATGAATCACAACTGACTGGTTCTACTGCATTACCAGAAGTGAATACTGTTGGATACCATGGTTGTGGTCATAATCGTGGTCGTGATCGTGGCCATGGGTATGTTTGTAATCCTGATCGCGGCCATGGTTATTGTCGTAATACTGGTCAGGGCCATGGACGTAGCTTCAAAAGAGGACGTAGTTATTCTAGATCAAATGGTTATAATCAAAACACTCAACGTAAGTGGAATGTTTATGAGGCCAAACAGTATAAAAGAAAAGATATTCAAAATGGGCCTAATGCAAATGATGGTGTTTGTTTTAGGTGTGGCTGTTTTAATCATATGCCAAATGGATGTAATACACCTAAAAATCTTGTGGATCTGTATCAAGCATCAATCAAAGAAAAAGGAAAGCAACTTGAAACTCATTTCATTGAAGATGCATATTCTAGGGTATCACACATCTCAATGTTACTGATTTCTTTGATGACTCGAGCCGACTACTTGAATTGGTGATGGATATGTCCATACCAATTAAATACTACTTGCAATATGATGTGTAAAATCGTGTTATAAAATACTAACTCGCTATTGCACAAATCATGAGATAAGTACAATGATAAGTAGAGATCGTTCCCATGAGGAAAAGCGATTATTGATTAAAAACTATTTTTAATTAAAGTTAAATTAAGAGTAACCAAAAGATGATTGTTTGAAGGATTGAAATTAAACTACTAGTTATACTAAGAAAGCAATTAACAAAATAATGCTGGTTTGTGATCAAGAGATGAAATACCAGGTTGTAAGTCACGCATCGGAAAATAGGGATAAAAATCAAGAGATTTAAGAATGATAGGTTTCAAAAAATTTATCGTCTTATTGGGACCTTTTTGTATACACAAATATGAGGAAGAGATTTGTTTTCATACTTTAAAGAACACTCCTTCGTTTTCTTTTTGATCATTCACCACTAAGCCTTTCGAGCTATGTCCCATGATCTAGCAACTGTGTGTGTGGGCACGTCATGGATTTCGAGGGCAGTTGAATGGAGGCTTGAGAGAACCGAAAGGCAACACCTTGCTTCCTCTTGAGAATTTAGCCAAGCTAGGATAAAAAGAATTTCTTTTTCTCTCTTCTTGTGTTATGGCCACACCTCTCTCTTTTTCTCTTAGGGTTTCAGTTTTTTATTTTTTTTCTTACAAGTATATCTTATATACTAAGATCCTAGGGTTTAATAATCCAAGTTAAAAAAGGATTCTAAATCCTTTTTAATTCTGTCACCACTAGGATTTGAACCTTTGACCTATTTAGAGTAAATAAAATAATCACTTATTATTTTATTCTTTTCCTCTTGTCAAAGTTCGAACTTGAAACCTCCATATAACAATTAATAATTATTAATTATTAATATGTAAATTAAATAATCATATTATTTAATATTATTTAATTCATCAATTAAATAATATATCAATTAAATAATCACATCATTTAATTAATTCCCAAAATATATTTAAGTTACTTTCGTAACACAATTAATTGGATCATCCAATTCTCCGTGAGTCTTGTTACTATCAATCGTAAAAGGGCTAGAAAGGGGACTTAATGGACCCACAATTTTGAGCTATAATAATACTTAGAAAATTAATTAAACTGATCTTTAATTAACATTTCACAATTATTAACCTCGGAGTTATTCTACTAAAAACCCAAGGTTGTACTCTCGTAACTGTAGATGTTTTACACAACCAAATTATCAATGTCCATCGATATAGTTATTATATATGGTATGATCCTCCACAAGTAGTTCATAATTAGAGCTAGGTCATAAAGTTCGTTATACCTCTCTAATTATATCTTTTCCTTTAAGTACAATTGATTCTCTTGAATGATTATATCATTCATTCCTTTACGGAAGAAGGAGAGCGTTCTTAATCGTTCAAGCCCCAAATCAACCCTTAAGGGAACTACTTATCTACTTCTCGCTAGAATTAGTGGATTCCATTATTGTGTGCATACCTTCCCAGCCACAAGCCAAATCGTGATTCCAAGATACGGAGATATTGACCGAGAATGCTATTCTGATCTCTCATATGGTAAATCAAAAACCACGATCTAACATGAAGGAGTCAGTAAGACACTCAGGATTTAGATCACCTATATATAGCCATCATGTGTTGATATGTATGAATCTCTTAAACTAACGAATCTTAGTGATAGATTCATATAGATCATGGCCCAGTCCTATATGATCACATCATATAAGATGCCTCCATTTTCATAACACCATATAAGTAGTTTAGGATAAGACCACCGTACAATACGGAATGGACCGCAGCTGTAGATTAACCATAAATAAAGTACCCAGTTTTATTTGCTTTCTACTAACTCTTTAGATTGCATATCTCAAACTGAATTCCTCTGTATATGACATTCATATACTCAGTTTAAGATTACATCTAGCAATCTTGGATGTTAGCATATATAATATAAACGTATAAACGTATGAGTTAATTTATTTGAATGAAATAACTACTTCTTTTATTATTGAATTTATAACATTAACAAATTACAAGCTTTAGGGCATAAATCCCAACAATCTCTCACTTGCATTATAGCATGTGAGACATGTCTCGTAATCCCAGACCCTCTAGGTGACCTTTAAAAACTTTAGCCGTTAAGGTCTTTGTAAATGGATCAGCATGATTATCTTGCAACGCGATCTTGGTCATGGTCACATCTCCTTTCTGCACTATCTCCCTGATGAGATAATACTTCCACTTTATATGTTTTCCTCTTTTGTGGCTTCTTGGTTCTTTGGAATTAGCCACTGCACCACTATTATCACAATAAAGTGTCATAGGCTTATCAAAATTTGGAACAACTTACAGATCACTCAAGAACTTACGGAGCCATACCGTCTCTTTAGCTGCTTTACAAGCTGCTACATATTCGGCTTCTATGGTAGAATCAGCAATACAAGATTGCTTGATACTTTTTCACACTACGGCTCCACCACAGAGGGTGAATACTGACCCAAACGTGGATTTCCTAAAATCCATGTTTGCCTGAAAGTCAGAATCTGTATATCCTAACAGGATCAGATCATGTTCTGAATATACTAACATATTGTTTCTCGTTCTCCGAAGATACTTGAGAATTAGCTTCACAACCACCCAATGATTCAATCCTAGGTTTGACTTGAATTTGCTGGCTACTCCCACTGCGAAGCAGATGTCAGGTCTCGTGTATAACATAGTATACATGAGACTGCCTACTGCTGACGCATATAGAACTCGTCTCATATCCTCAATTTCTTGAGGTGTCTTAGGACACTGTTCCTTAGACCAGTGAACCACATGCCTAGAAGAAAGATTACCTTTCTTAGAGTTCTCCATCGAGAATCGCACAAGAATCTTGTCAATATACGATGCTTAAGACAATGCTAACAGTTTGTTCTTACGATCCCTATAACATAACTCGCCTCTTCCAAATCTTTTGTAAGGTTCCCATTTGTTGATTGGCTCATTTCGTGGACAAACCACATGTTGGGGTTCTTTGTAAGGGTAGCCTAGGTATTGGTTTTATTGTTCGAAGCCCTTTGAAGACCTTGTGTTGATAAGCACCGAAGGTAAATTTCTATGTGCTTACTTGTCTTGAAGAGATAGTTGCACACACTCACAACTCATGCATATGTTTAATCTTTGTATGCTGTGTTTCTTATTGTTGTGCATTAATGCTTATTTTCATCTCTTCTTGCATGTTAGTTTGATTGCTTATTGCATTGGAATTCTTGCATTGCAAAGGGCGCTGTTCAAAGCGCTGTTCTGAACAGCGCCCATAAGACCTGATGCAAAAATGGACATTTAAATGCATCAGGTCTGATGCATTTTGGATGGGCGCTGTATGAGCGATGTACAGAAGCGCTGTTCGTACAGCGCCACTCTATTTTCCCGAGAGAACAGAGTTGGGGCGCTGTACAGAAGCGCTCTACGTACAGCGCCCAAGGCAAATTTCAGGCCAACTTATCAAAACGACCACACTTTGATTTGGCCCCCTATATATATGCCACTTTGACTTTAGGTCAATCAAGAGAGTTCATATTCAGATTTCATACTTAGGATATTTTTTCAAGAGAAGAAAAAATTCCAAGAACTCAAATTTTATTCACTCAAACACTTTTTCATGATCATCAATCATCATCTAGCATCATCCTAGATCATCTAGATGTCTCTTTGCATGGATTCTTCATCACACTTTGCTTGGTAAGCTTTTCACTAATATCTTACATATTTTGTGTTTTTCTTAACAAGCAATCTCAATTAATTACTTGTATGATGTTCATATATCTTTTGATGCAAGATTGAGATTAGTGTGTTGTATGTTTGAAAAGTTGTATTGTGATAGCTAATTAGGTTTTGTGCTTAATCTTGATTAGCTAAACTATTTGATTGAACATGTCATTTAGTTTTTAATATCTAGGATTGTTCTAATTGCATATTAATCATCTTAGATAAGCATATAGGGTTTCCCTTGCTCTATGTTGCATTTGGATATTCATATATTCACTTAGGGTGTTATTCTCTTCATTGAGAAAGTAAGTCTTGTGTGTAGCTTCCGGGATTAGGTTGCTTAGATCGCAAGTAAATCGGACTAGGTTCACTCATACTGGGATTAGGTAGGTGTGTGATTACTTCCGGGATTAGGTTATAATCGTTTTACACATTTAGTGGATTCGAGGTTCGAGTGTGGCTTACTTACTAGCCCATGGTTTATCCCGTGAGGGTTTCCACGTAAAAATCAAGTGTTATTTAATTTCCACATTTTATACTTGATTTATTGCTTTATCTATTTAGGGGTAATTTCGTAATTTTGACTAAACACGAAAAATTGGGCAATAAGCTTAAAATCTATTCACCCCCCCCCCCCCCCCCCCCCCCCCCCCCCCCCCCCCCCCCCTCCCTCCCTCCCTCCCTCCCTCTAGATAGTTTTATACACACCATGCTATAATTTGTTTCATCTTTCATTTAGAATTGGTTAGCAAGCCAGCTCTTTACTTCTGATAATGTTAACGTCATTCTCAATTAGTAGGATATCATCTACGTAAAGGACTAGGAAAACTACTTTCTTATCAATGGTCCTTTTGTAAACACATGGTTCATAGACGTTTTGCTCTAAGCCACAGGTTTTTATAGTAGTATTAAACCTGATGTTCCAAAATCTAGACGTTTGCTTTAGCCCATAAATGGACCTTTGCAATTTGCAAACCTTTTGCTCTTGATCTTGGGACACGAATCCCCCTAGTTGCATCATGTAGATGCTCTCGTCAAGATTGTCATTCAAGAATGCAGTCTTGACGTCCATTTGCCAAATTTCATAATCAAAATGGGCTGCAATGGATAAGAATATCCTAATAGACTTAAACATAGCTACTGGCGAGAAAGTCTTATCAAAATCGATCCCCTCCTTTTGGGTATAACCCTTTTGCCACTAACCTTGCTTTGAAGGTCTATACCTTCCCGTCTACTCCTTTTTTTCTCTTGTAGATCCACTTACTCCCTATGGGTTTTATCTCATCAGGTAAGTCTACAAGTTCCCAGACCGAGTTAAAGTACATGGACTCCATCTCGAGATTCATGGCTTTAAACCATTCCTCTTTGTCAGAATCTTCCATTGCATGTTTAAATGACAATGGATCATCCACAATATCATTAAAAATGACACCATGTGCCTCTCCAATACCTAAATAGCGATCAGGTTGTCGTACAACCCTCCCATTACGTTTAAGTGGTAGTGTGATCTGACTAGGAATCGTCTGATTATCAGACGTTAATGGAACAATAACATCGTTAACAACTCTTGTTGATTGTTTACTGGTCGAACCATCTTTTAATTCATTTAATACAATCTTACTTCGAGGCTTATGATCACTCATATAGTTTTCTTCAAGAAACGTTGCGTTTGTCGACACAAACACTTTGTTTTCTTGTGGACTATAGAAGTATCCTCCTTTAGTCTCTTTTGAATATCCTACAAACATCCATACTTGTGAACAAGGTTCCAACTTTCCAGATTTGCTATTCAGTACATGTACTAGACACCCCTATATATGAAAATGTCGCAAACTAGCTTTACGACCATTCCACAACTCTAGAGGAGTCTTAGAAACATATTTGGATAGAACTACATTCAATATGTAGGTCGCAGTTTGTAGTGCATATCCCCAAAAAGAATTTGGTAATGATAAGAAACTAATCATAGATCTCACCATTTCCATCAGGGTTCTATTTCTCCTCTCTAATGCACCATTCCGATGTGGTGTTCCTAGAGCTATGAGTTGGGATACAATCCCATGCTCACCAAGTAGTCCTCGAACTCTTGGTTAAGATACTCACCTCCACGATCTGATCGTAGAGCTTTAATAGTTTTGCCTAATTGGTTCTCAACTTCAGCTCAAAATTCTTTGAACTTTTCAAATGTTTCCGACTTACGTTGCATTAGGTAAACATATATGTTTCTTAAGTAATCATCACTAAAGTGACATAATATTCATAACCACCCTTAGCTTTAACATTCATAGGTCTGTAGATGTTTGAATGTATAAGCTCTAGTGGTTGTGTAGCTCTAAGCTCTTTTCCAAAAAAAGGTCTCTTTGTCATTTTACCTTCTAAACAAGACTCATAGACAAGTAAAGTGTCGATCTCTAACTGACTTAAAGATTTGCCTTTTACTAGTCTATCTATCATGTCAAGATTGATGTGGCCAAGTCTTAGATGCCATAGATATCTTTCGTTATTTGGAAAAATCTTTTGCCGTTTTGTTTTAGGTTTTTCAACTTTAAATAATTCAGTATTAAGCAATGATGTATGAAATGATGGTCTCAAAACATACAAATTGTTTTCAATCAAACCAGAACAAATATTCAAACCGTTTCTAGAAACAATAACTGAATTATTATTAAAAGAAAATAAATATAAACGTTCCAATAATTTGGATACAGAAATCAAATTCCTTGTAAATCCAAGAATGTAATAAACATTATCTAAAGAAAGAAAACAACTATTAAATTGAAGTTTGACTTCTCCCACTGCTCTTGCTGAAACGACATCCCCTGTTCCAACGCGTAAAAGGCCCCCTCCTCTAACTTTGTCCAAGAATCAGTCCACTGTAAAGAAGAACAAATATGGTTAGTTGCCCTTGAATCTACTGTCCAAGGTGAAGACTCATCTTCCACTAAACAGGATTCAATGACATCTCAGCATCCCCAACCTCTGGCTCTCCATCGGCCTCTGGCTTTGAATCGTCAGCATCTACCTCTACCTCTGATTCTCCTGCTGTTCATGCTCTCTTTTGTGCCTTGGGCCTTCTCAGTCCCCTGCTAGGGTAGAGTGTGTACCAAGTGTGGATCCCCAAATTTACTAGAGGTTCCATCATCTCCTTTGCAGAAATGTCTACACCCGCCATCATGTAGAACTAGGTAATCAAACTAGGGAACCCCATTGCCTCCTTTCCCACCTCATCCTTGTCGCACTTGTGGATCTCCATCTTCGTGATCACACCTACATCGAGCTGCTGGTTATGACGTAAGCAGTAGAGCAGCTGTGCCATCTCATAAGCTACAGTGGTGCTGTGCTGGCATGGCCTCATCGAGTGGGATATGAAGATGTGCCAGAAAGCTAGGTCGATGTGGATCTTCGACTGCCTCAGAGGGTTGGGCCTGGTGTTCTAATACTGTAAAGGATAATCTGTGAAAGCTTTTGCCAACTCCAAGTTCATCATGGTGAAAATGTTGTTCTTTGTCACCCCATATACATCATGTCTTCTGCGCCCTCTGGTATAGATGTCCTAAAGTACCTATTGATGTCTGAAGCGTTGATCCTCACTTCTCTAACCCGGGCCTATACTGCGCTGCCTAAAAGATAGTCCCTCTTTACTATTCCCGCATAGAACTCTTGTACAATCCATGGGCAATATCTGGAGGGAGCTAGACATAGGTCTTCTAGCCCCTTAACTCAATCATCTGAGGGATTGGTGTTGGGCTCACCTTTAGGACATTTATCCCCTTTTCTGAAACTATTTTCCTTTTAGTCCACTTCGCCAACTAATCCGAAAAGTCAAGATTCTGGACACATTGGAGGATTTGTTGTTTTCCCTTATCCGTGCCCCTTCTCGGCCTGGAACCCCTGTTGGAATCACCTACCTCATCTACCCTTGCGGTTTGCTTTGTTCTAGCCATTTGGGAACTTAGAAAACTGTGCCGCTTCAACAATTCTAACAAAAATCTGACAACACTTCAGGCCTCAATCAACAATCCAAAGGTAACCCGATACACCACGAGTACTCATAAGCCACAAACCACCACAATGCATAAAAATAACTCTAGAAACACTACCAAGCACCAATTTCACACAAACAAACACTAAAAACCCCAAATTTTAGCCTACCCTTCACTACTTCAAATCAAGTACGCAATAATAAATAAACATGCAAATATACTTCAATCAACTACCAAACACAAACCCACACACTAATTTTGTTCATGAGCACACAAGAAACCCTTTTCACACAAAATCTTCACCAAATTCACCCAAACTAATCCTAGGATTGCAAGGAAGGGGAAAAAGAGGGATTTGGGAGCAATAGCAACCCAAATCAAGTGAAAATAGAGAGGAGTTACTGATTACGTGTGGAACAGGTCGAGTTCGGGTTGAGAGGGAACGGCTGCTCTTGAAAATTTTGAATTATGTTTGATTTCGCGCCCTAGCCAATGTATAACTACTATATATAATCTCAGTGTGCATTGGTCCCGACTGCCGCGGTTGGCCAAGACAGCAACTCAACCGCGTCACTAAAACAGCAGCGTTTTGATCAAAACGACATCGTTTCAATAAGTGGTCCATTGTCGCGGTTCCTCTCCCATGCTGTAGTCAAGCGAAAGCCATTTTCGCGGTTGAAGTGCCACGGTTGGCTAAGACGGCACTATGACCACGGCACCACCTGGAAATGGCTTTCTTAGGTTACCGAAGTTCTAATGTGTCTTATCTGAACAAATCCTCAACACAAAACATGTCAAATGCATTGTTGATGGTGATTTTTCGTAGTCACTTAATCAACGATTTGATATCAATTTTATGAATGAGAATGATTGAAATTAACACTACAAAGTATTAGCAATGATGAACAAAAATACGTGGTAAAACTCCGATGACTGGAGAAACATCCACGGGCTGTTGCCTAAGCAACGAAGTCAAATCCACTATAAAAACTGTTAACTGAATACACACTCTGATCTCTCCTCCCCATTCTCACGTACCCCTTATTTGTGTTTTACAGGGGTATTTATACATAGTTGTTTAGGGTTTGTGGGTATCACTAGGATTTGGTGTCGTGGTGCCCAAGTTTTGGGAGTTTTCTCAATCCTAAAAGGACTTGCTTTCCTATTTGAGTGTAGCGTATCTTCTGGTTTGGCTGAGTCATAATCTGGACAGGATTCTTATTCCTTTATTTACAGGAGACCTGCTTGTTTCCTTGGTGAGTTCTGAGCAGTTGCACTGTAGCTTATTATAGAGGTGCTAGTTGCTGATTCTACCCACATGTTTGGGGAGTGAGTTTCCGCAACTATCTTTCTATTTGAACCCCGAGTATGCCCGAGTAGGCTATGTTACCCGAGCCGATTTCCTTGGTCTGTGGTTGGGTTGTCTTGGGTTTTTGCTACTTAGGTTGATTTCCCTTCACTTCTGCTTACGTGGCCTCTTATGGTGGTGACGTGCCTTTTACGACTATTTTTACCTATAACATGCATTTGCTTGGAAAATTTTTTGCTTGGAAGCTAAACCTAACTACTTAAACTCAAAACAAGATATCATTCACCCCTAAACCTATATTTTCCTACACTAAGCACATAAAAAGCACAATTCAAGTTTCCTAAATCAAAAGTGTGACCAACATAGATTAAGGGATGAACAATTTATTAGAATAGAGAAGGGTACCTAGTCCTAACACAGTTCCAGTTCGAACTGGAGAACTGAATCGAAACAAAACCAAAAAAATCAAAACCGGGAAAACTAGAACCGAAACTAGTTTTTCCTGTTTCGATTTAGGAATCTAAACCGAAATCAGAGGAGGGCGTTTCCGATTCTAGTTTCGATTCCGGTTCCGGTTCCATTTTTTCGAAACCACCCGGTTGGAGCCGAACTAGAATCAACGGTTCCAATATTTTTTTAATGGGTTGAACCCTTGAATTGAAGCTTGAAGCCTTGAACATTCCAGACTAATCTTCCAGATCCTAGGTTTTTTATTTTTTTTTAAATCAAAAAACTATAACTGAGGTCGACAACCATACCACCACCACCACAAAGGCACAAACCACTCTTCCAGTTCCACCACCACACTACCACCACCACCACAAAGGCACAAACCAGTCAAACACACACACATCCACCACATCAGTCAAACACACACACAACCATAAACCCAAACGGCCAAACCCAAGAAGCTGAGGAAGACAAGATCGAGAGAGATGAGATCGAGAGAGAGGGAGTCTGGTTGACTGGTTTAGATGAAGGTGAGAGAGAAGGGTGAACGTGAATCGTGATGAACTGAGAGTGAGAAGGGTGAAGTACTGAAGTCTGATTTTTTTTTTTTTTTGTGAAGATAGAGAGATGTTGTGATGTGCTGATGAAATCTGATATGATTTTAGGGTTTAGGTGATTTGAATTGGGTGGGGTTGGTGTTGGGTGAGTTGATGGTGTAGGTGTGGCCAAGTGGGTGAGTTAGTGGTTGGGTAAGTTAGTTTATGTGTAAGTTTGTGATTGGTGAAAAAAAAATAGAAAAAAAAAGGTTCAGAACCGTCGGTTGCTCCAGAACCAAAACCGAACCGAACTGGAACCGTGTCAGGACTAAAGGTACCCATGTGGGTTGCCTCCCACTAAGCACATGATCTAACGTCTAGGCAAGACGGTTGATGAGAGCATTATGACTCTTCAAGCACAAGGACCTCCAACTAAGCGACCTCTCCAAAAATGTAAGGCTTGACCCTTTGCTTGTTAAACTTAAATTTGTTACCCATCTTCTCGTTTTCCACCTCCACTACTCCGTGAGAAAAGAATTACGTCACCCGGAACGGTCCAAACCATCTCGACTTCAATTTTTCGGGGAACAACCTCAAACGGGAGTTGAACATGAGAACTAACATACCCAGGCGAAGATCCTTATGAACGATCATCTTATCGTGGATCAACTTGGTCTTCTCTTTGTACAACTTTGAACTCTCATATGCATCCAAACAAAATTCCTCGAGTTCACAAAGTTGAAGTTTTCTGTCCTCTATGGCCTTATCATCATAAAAGTTTAACTTCCGGACTGTCCAAAAGGTTTGGTGTTCAAGTTTGACCGGGAGATGACATTCCTTCCTAAAGACCAACCTATATGGACTCATCCCAATAGGTGTCTTGAATGCTGTCCTATAGGCCCACAAGGCGTCATCCAATTTCAAGACCTAATCCTTCCTTGTTGAATTCACGGTCTTTTCTAAAATGCTATTGATTTGCTAGTTGCTCACTTCTACTTGGCCCGAAGTTTATGGGTGGTATAGGGTGGCTATCTTATGCCTAACACCATATTTTTTCAAAAGTACAACAAATACAAATAACTTGTTGCAAAAGTGTGTTCCCCCATTGCTGATAATTGCCCTAGGAGTCCCGAATCTTGCACAGATCGTCTCCTTCATAAATTTCACCACACATTGACTATCGTTGGTCCTTGTAGCCTTTGCCTCTATCCATTTTGAGACATAGTCAACTGCATGAGGATGTAGTTATAACCACAAGATGATGGGAATGGTCCCATGAAATCGATACCTCATACATCAAAAAGCACTATCACCAAATCTAAATATAAAGGCATCTCATTTCTCTTGCTAATGTTCCCCATGCATTGGCATCTATCACACGCCAAGCAAAAACCGATTGCATCCTTGAATAAAGAATCCCAAAAGGAATCGGATTGTAACACCTTCAATGTCGTCTTTCATGCACCGAAATGCCCCCCACATTGTAGTTCGTGGCAAAACCGTAAGATGTCATCTTACTCTCTCTCAGGAATGCATCTTCTAATGATTGAATCGAGGCCATGGTTGTACAAAAACATATCATCCCAAAACTACGTCTTTGCTTTTGACACAAACCTCTTATTTCCTTGTGACTTCAAATCCTTTAGGATAGTTACACTCACCAAATAATTGACCATGTCGGTAAACCACGGCTTTTTTTCTTGCACCACCCAAAGTTCCTCATCCGGGAAACTCTCTCTCAATGGTAACTCATCCTCCTCCTCTGGATTTTCTTTCACCAACCTACTCAAGTGGTCCACAACCACATTCTTGCTTCCCTTTTTATCTCGTATCTCTAAGTCAAACTCTTGAAGTAGAAGGATCCACCGAATCAATCGAGGTTTGACATCATTTTTCTGGAGCGGATACCTAATGGATACATGGTCAGAGAATACGATGACCTTGGCTCCCACCAAATATGCTCTGAACTTTTCTAAAGCAAACACCACTGCTATGAGTTCTTTCTCTGTTGTAGAGTAGTTCAACTGGGCATCATTTAAGGTCCATGAAGCATAGTATATCACGTGCGGAACCTTATCGACCCGCTACCCTAAAACGGCTCTGATAGCATAATCTGAAGCATCACACATTAACTCAAAGAGCAAATCCTGATTTAGTGGAACTATTACCGGTGCGGTTGTCAAGGCCTCCTTCAAGGTGTCAAATGCCACCATGCACTCATCACTCATCTCAAAATATGTATCCTTTTATAGAAGCACATACAAGACTCTTGTTATCTTTAAAAAGTCCTTAATAAATCGTAGGTAAAACCCCGCGTGCCCAAGAAAGGATCTAACATCCTTGACTGATTTTGGAGGTTGTAGACTTCTAATCACCTCCACCTTAACCTTGTCCACTTCTATCCCTTTTTGAGAAATTACATGCCCGAGAACTATTCTCAATTATACCATAACATGGCACTTCTCCCAATTCAAAACCAAATTATTCTCTTCGCATCTCTGAAGGACTAAGGTGAGGTTCTCTAAGCACAAATCAAAGGAATCCCCAAACACGGAGAAATCATCCATAAATATCTCAATGATCTCCTCCACCATGTCTGAGAAGATAGATATCATGCACCGCTGAAAAGTTTCTAGCGCATTGCAGAGTTCGAATGACATATGTCTATATACAAACGTCCCAAATGGACAAGTAAAAGTGGTCTTCTTTTGATCCTCCAGTGCTATGGCTATATGATTGTAGATGGAGTATCCATCAAGGAAACAGTAGTGCCCTGCCAAGCGATCTAGCATCTGATTGATAAACGAGAGAGGGAAGTGGTCATTCCTGGTGGCCGTGTTCAACTTTCTGTAATTAACACACACCCTCTATCCCGTTTGAAGCCTCAGCGGGACCAACTCATTCTGCTCATATCAGACCACCGTGATGCCCGACTTCTTAGGAACCACGTGGATCTGACTGACCCACTTGCTGTCTGATATGGGATATATAATCCCCACATCTAAAAGCTTTAAAACCTCTTTCTTTACCACTTTCTTCATGATCGGATTCAACCACCTTTGAGCTTCTCTTGTAGGTCTAGCTTCATCTTTAAGGAAAATCTTATACATGCAAACCATGGGACTAATCCCTCTAATGTCTTCAATGGACCATCCTATTGCCGACTTGTGCTTTTGTAGCAACTCAATGAGTCTCTCTTCTTCATCACTCTTCAACTCTGAAGCAACAATCACCGAATAAGTCTCATTCTCTCCCAAGTATGCATACTTCAATGTGGTTGGAAGCTCCTTGAGTTCTAACTTGGGTGGTGGATCTATTAGGACTTTGAGTCTAGTTGGCATTATTCTACATTAAAATGGTACTTCCTTTGTATTTTTATGTTGTCCTAGTTGTACGGTTTATCAAGCTTCAAAGAGGATGGACAACGTCTCAAGCAAAGTGAAGCCTTCGTGCGAGGAAAGCGTTATTGACTACAAAGGTAATAAGACCTCTTTTCACTTACGAGGCTTAGGTGCACACACACACACTTCATTTCATATGTGTCCCTACATAGTAGTGCTAAATTGGTATAACACATTCACACTTGTTTCAGTATACTCATGCATTAGTCTCAAATTGTCAAACATTGTAGAAATGTATGTACTAGGATTATCTCTAGGAAATTGCATACTTGTGTGACCTTGTTTTTATTTATTTATGTGTTAGTGATTTGGACTTGAATAAGTTCCCATACGATTCCTTGTTGAGTTCCGATCATTTCGGTTACTCACTCATTAGATTTCGAGTTCAAACTAGGAAGTTACGAAACTTTACGCTCTCTTACAATGCATTGCCTTCGTCTTCATGTATCGAGTCAAGTTCACATCTATTTGTCAAAGTTTCATAATCATCCTTGTGTATTAGTGAGTTACGGTTCGTAATTCGTAAACGGATTCAAATTCCGAGTTCAAAGGCCGAAGGACGGTCGAAGAACACAAGGGATGCGTAAGGAAATGAGTGAAGATAGAAGGCCAACCAAGTGAGGCCTTCCTGTGGAGGTGCGTGGCCACCACGGGGAGGTCTCAGCCTCCCTGTGGTGGGCACGCGCATCCATGGGAAGGCAAAGAGGTCACCTCTCTTGTGGGGCCCACTCTCTTTCACTTTCCCTCCCTTTCTCCTTTAAATATTTCCTATCTCTCACTTTCACATTTCAACCATTTTCAAGAGAGAAAAGTGCAGAAATTTTCTCTAAGATTTTCCCAACTTCTAAACACCATATCTCTCAGAGTGATTCAAGTTGGAGAATCTTCATAATGGAGTCCTCTACAAACCCTAAGCAACCTTGAGGTCATTTAATCAAGCTTTCATTTGGTTTCACACCAAATTCGGACTGCACTCCTTATTCTAAGATAATTGTCAAATCCTTTGTGATCTTGAGCTTAAATGTTCTTCAATTACCTTGGGCTTTCTTCCATATATGTGTATGTTCTTGATCATATGTTATTAGGTTTGTAGGCTTCAATTAAAAGCTAAAACTATATTTTCACATGCTTGTGAGTTGTATTGTGATTAGCTTTGAATCTAGGATTGTTTGTACATTGATTATGAATATTCTAATGATTAATAATACCTAGTTCTGCTATATATCTTTGATTGAACATATTTGGACACTACAAAAAAAAAAGGCCTATCAGTGACGAACTATTTCCGACGGCGCTAATTACCGTCAGAAATGGCACAATTTTCGACGGCTATTTCAGTGCCGTCGGAAATGAGTAAAAATATGACACCACATTTTCGACGGCCAAATGCCGTCGGAAATAGTTGAAAAGCCGTTGGAAATAGTCTCGTTCCATTTGAAAAGTTAAAAAGAAATACACTATTTCCGACGGCCTCAATGCCGTCGGAAATAGTCTTGTTCCATTTGAAAAGTAAAAAAAGGAATACACTTTTTTCGACGGCCCAATGCCGTCGAAATAGTCTCGTTCTATTTGAAAAGAAAAAAAGAATACACTATTTCCGACGGCCTCAATGCCGTCGGAAATAGTCTTGTTCCATTTGAAAAGTAAAAAAAGGAATACACTTTTTCCGACGGCCCAATGCCGTCGGAAATAGTCTTGTTCCATTTGAAAAGCAAAAAAAGGAATACACTATTTCCGACGGCATTGAGGCCGTCGGAAATAGTCTTTGTTTTGTTGACCTCAATTTCATGGAATAAATAAATAATTTATTACTATAATATTAATTAATAAATTATAATGGAATGTATGTAATTTATAATACTACACAAAAAATGTAACTTGTACGTTAATATTTTAAATTTATCACTATATGTGTTAAATGTATCCAAAATTCACTTTCAACAAAAACTCTAATAATTTTAATAAAATATTATTTTAAAAAACAATATCTCAATAGTTATATTTAAATAGTATACAAAAAAATATATTTAATTACATAGCATACAAACATATCAATAGCTTATATATAAATAATATGCAAAACATATCAAATATAAGGTTATAGCAAAATGGTAAGGGAAACCCTTACTGTCAACCAGGTCAAGGGTTCAAGCCACATGAATTTCATGGATTTAGAGTGCCACGTGCTAGTTGATGTGGCAGTGATGTGGTGCCGGCTGATGACGTGGCACGTGTCGGGGTGACGCGGCGACTATCAAGTCAAGTCAAGTCAAGTCATGCTATTTTTTTTATAATTCGACTATTTCCAACGGCAATAAGCCGTCGAAAATAGTGGTAAAGCCGTCGAAAATATAAGTAATTTTGACCACCTTGAATCACTATTTCCGACAGCATTTCTATCTTTTCCAACGGCCATGGCCGTCGGAAATGGTGGTATTTGTGA
This sequence comes from Acer yangbiense, assembly GCA_008009225.1. NCBI lineage: Eukaryota > Viridiplantae > Streptophyta > Magnoliopsida > Sapindales > Sapindaceae > Acer > Acer yangbiense. The sequence continues at coordinate 54,030,082 of CM017762.1, read as the reverse complement.
TAGCTCGTCAGTGAATAGTTATTTCTGATAAGCGTATTTGTGACGGCCTCCGACGGCTTTTTCCCATCGAAAAAGCGTATTTCCGACGGGAAATGGTCTTTTCCGACGGCATTTGGCCGTCGGGAAAAGACCATTTTTTTTGTAGTGGGAATTAGCACAATTTGTTGTATGTTTAGAGCATTGAATAGATTTACTTAATTGATTATTGAATATATGCTTGAATTGATTTCTAGAGAAGTTTGTAGATCTAATCTAATTTCTCTAGCATTTTAGTTTTAGTACTAAAGGTTTGTATATGTGCTTCATGAGCATGTCTAATATCAAGCTTTAGTTGCATGAATCAAATCTAGGATTTAAGTATGTTTGGTGATTTTGCATATCTAGATTTCGGTATTCATGTGTTTATGACCTAGACTATTTTTGTTGTGATCTTTATTGACTAAGTCTAGTTCTACATGAAGTGTACATAATCCATACATTTCATATGTTTATGCATCATCTTGTGTGATAGCATATTTTGGATTATAAACTAGAAAATCATACATTGTGTGCTCATTGTCTAATTCTAGTTTCCATAGCTCATATTGATCATATGTTCTATGTTGGTTGTGTTTGCATCATTTGCATCACTTAGATCACTTGCCTTGTAAAAGGTGGAAGTCTCATATTGGGGTGGATTCCTCATTAGTGAGCAAGAGAAGTTTTGGCAAGAGGCGTGTGGCTTCTATTAAGACCAAGCATGTATTCTTTCTAGAGGCATGCGATTTGTCTCGGATAGGAAGTAGGCAAGTTTCTCTCTAGTGGGAATAGGTAGGAGGGATATCCAATAGATAGTGATATATGTGAGTTGGTCACTTTTGAGGGTGTACTCTTATTTACCTAGTGAAAAATATTTTGCTGGTGGTTGTGGATTCAACCAGTGGATATTTCCTCTTTGGAGGTTTACCACGTTAAAAATATCGTGTGTCAAGTTTCTCTTTCCTTATCTCTTTGATATTTGTTTAATTGTATCAAATTGATCTTGTATCAAATTGTTTTCGATTACAATCTTGTATTACAAGATCTTTGGTTGACTTTGTTTCATGATATGTACTTGAATATTTGATACATTTATATTGAACACAAGTACTTGTTGATTTATGTATTGTTGTATATTCTCCTCATGCAAATCATAGACTATGTTTGATCCTTCAAATTGAATATGCTTATCAATAGTCTATGTATGCTCGTTTGTGTTTATTGAGGTATGATACAAGCCATCTAGAGGGACAAACTTTAGTTTGTTCCAAGAGATTAAAAAAGGCTTAAATACCTATTCACCCCCCACCCCCTCCTAGGTTAGTTTTAGACAATTTAACCGTGATTGTATTTACAGGATCCTTAGCAAGGCTCACATTTGAGACTTCAAGATCTTCAAACTCCTCTTTTCTATCTTGTTCTTCAGTGGACTCGGAATTTTCTTCTATTTCTTGGTCTTGGTCTTGGTCTTGGTCTTGGTCTTAGTCTTGATATTCCCACTCCCATTCCGACAATTCTTCCAAATCCTCATCTCTAAATACACTATCAATCCAAAGGTCTAATATCCCAATGAATGAACAATCATTCGCCCCTACTGGATATGATGATTCTTCGAAGAGCTTGAACTCTATTGTTTCATCCAACACGGTCATGGTGAGCTTCCCGTTCTACACATCAAAGAATATCTTCGTTGTGGCCATAAACGGTCTACCTAAGAGGATAGGTCTCATGTTGTCTCTTCGCTCACATCATCCATGTCTAGGACTACAAAATCCCTCGGAATGATAAGCTTGTCAGCTTCTACCAACACGTCCTCCACAATCCCCCTCGGATACCTCACTGAACCATCTGCTAGGAGTAGTGACATTGTGGTCGGCTTGAGCTCATTCAACTCTAGTTGCTTGTAAATGGAGAAAGGCATCAAATTGATGCTAGCACCTAAATCTAACATCGCCCTCTCGAGCTTGATACCCCCTATGGTTATGTTGATGCAAAAACTACCTGGGTCCTTAAGTTTGGGTGGAAGCTCCTTCTATAACACTACACTAACACTACCCGCCATGTACTCTTGATGATTCGGCCCAAACTTCTGCCTATTGGTATGGAGACTTTTGAAAAACTTCACATACGCCGACATCTTCTCTATCATATCAAGTAAGGGAATGTTGACATTCACCTTTAAGAGGATGTCAAAAATGTCCTTAAAAGACTTACTTAGCTTGTCTCGTGCTAACCTCCTCGGATATGGAATCGGTGGTATGTAAGGGTTTGGTGACTCGTGTAAAACGGAGGTCTTCTTAGGTGTCGGTTCAACCAATATCTCTTCCTCATCTACTTCAGTTTCCTTCCTACTATCACATTCCAACTTCTTGGCTTTTTTCCTTCTTGGCTCATCAACATCTTCACTTTCTAATACTCTCCCACTTCTCAACACGGTCATTAACTTGGCTTGTTCCAATTGGCTAGGAAATCTTCCCGACTACTTGCCCCAATTGTGTTTCCAACTTCGTCATAGATGCCTCTAAGTTGGTAAACCTATGCCCGCTCACTTGTATAAAGATGTTTAGACTCTGATCTATGGTTTGTGAACTCTAAGCAAGAGTAGTCATAATGTCCTCTAAAGATGGCTTCCTAGGTTGATATGAAGTATTGTCTCGGTTTGTTGAATTGTGCCACTATTAAGGTTGACTGCTTGAACCTTGGCCTTGGTAATTGCCTCGGTTGTACCCTCATTGGTTTGTTCCTTGAGCATTCGGTTGGTTGTTCAAAGCATTGTTCGAATCCGTCTATGATAAGTTTGGATGGTTGCGCCACCTAGGGTTGTAGGTATTTGAATAAGGGTCATTTCTCCCCCTTTGGTAGTTCAAAGCCTATACTTCCTCTGCTTCCACTTGATTCCTATCTCTACAATGATGATCACCTTCACACACATGGTTCACCTTTACTCGTAGTTGGCTCACATTTTTCGTTAGAGATTGCACTTGCTTTGTGAGATTAGAGATCTAAATCGCCACCTCTGTACTTTGATCAATATCATACTTTCCTCCCTTTCTCGCAATTGAACTTCTATGTTGGGAGTTAAAAGCCAATGTCTCATAAATCTCATTGATATCTAGTGCAAGCTTCTTTGTAAGGACACCTCCACAAGCGTTGTCAACAATTGCTTGAGTGAAGGGTGTCAACCCATCGTAGAAGGTGCGGACCTTGTACTCTTCAGTCACCATGTGAGGGGGACATTGCTCCAAAAGCTCCTTGTACCTTCCCTAATCCTCATGGAAAGGTTCACATTCTTCCTCACTGAAACTTGCAATTTGGATCCGGATCTCTTTTATCTTCGAGGTAAGAAAGAATCTGCTAAAGAACCCTTGGCACATATCATCCTATAATGTGAAAGTTCCTACTTTAAACGACTCGAACCACAGTTTGGCATTGTCCTTCATGCAATACCGGAAGCACCTCATCCTCAATTGCTCTTCTATGAGTCGACCTATCGAAAATGTCTCCACGATAAACCGATAGTCTCTCATAAACTAAAAACAGTCTTCAGTTGCCTTGCTGCTATAGGATGGAAGCATGTTCAAGTGAATACTCCTCAATTCGTAGCTCATTGCCACACCATCTAGCACAATCGGTGATGGTTGGTTCCCTATCATAGGTTGAGCAGACTCCCTCATTGCCCTTATATCATCGACTAATGCTCATGTAAGAGAACTCGGTGGACTCTCTCGTACACCTTGCTCATCCCTACCATCTTGTTCATCTCCACCACCTCGTTCACCTTATTCCTCCATTTCTACAGTAGAGACATTACCTAAGTCAACAACAAGGTCTAACCCTTCAAACTGTCTAGCAAGCTGGCCTACATGGTTGATGTTGTCGCTAGTAGGGAACATAAATCCTCCTTGCGAACGGCGTCCGTGCATGCACCTGAGAAACCTGAAACACCAAAAACAAAACTACCAATGAAGTAAAAAGATACTAAAACTAAAATAAAACTAAAAAGTAAAAATGACACACACTATCTAAACTAAACTAACTATATTCAACTAATGAATTTACGCCAATCCTCGGCAGAAGCGCCAAAATTGATACAGTAATTTCCGTTCAATTTAATTAGAAAAGTTCGTTCACATGGATCGGTGATTCTATCGGTCGAATGCTAATTAGTCTAGGAAAATCTACTCTAAGAGCGTGAAAAATAAATTGCATAATGCTTTGGTTTGGAAAAACGATTTGGCTTCTTGAAAATGCTTAAAAATGCAAACTTGTAATTTAAAACTAAACTAAGCACAACAAACACACAAGATAAAATTATATGGAGGAAGGCACTAGGGAATCGATGCAACCTTTCTTAGACCACGCAAGCACTCAATTAGTCTCATTAAGTACTTCAATCCAATTTTAGGGCTTGTTTTAAGATAAATGCATTAAGTTCTAGGTCTTTCCCATTACTTAGACATGTTCATGTAACAAGCAATGGTCAATCCCCCTATTTAACATAAAACCCTAAGCCAAGTTGACCTAGCATGGCCATGCATAAACCAACCTTCCCAATTACTAAGCTTGTGGCGAGATTTAGATGGAATGGCCACCCACATCTAAACTCAACCTCTTGCATAAACTAACTCATACACCCATGTCTCTTGTGATCACAACAAAACATGAATAGAGAGGTTAAAGCAATAAATGCAGTAATTGAGACTAAAATCGAATTGAATTAAGAGAAATAGACTAATTAATTACATATAGTAGTCCAATACGGTTACATCAATCCCCTAGCTAAAGATTTAGTTACACATCAATGGAAAAAAAAAAAAAGATAAAGGAGTGGAGAAAACCCATATGTATCATGAGAGCTTTCCTCTTGAGATTCTTCTTCTTCTTGCTTCCAAAACTTCCAAGGATGGATGGATATGGGTGTGTAAAAGGGAATATGTGAAAAGAATGATGAAGGAATGTAAAAAGGTTGCAACTTGGGTGATTTTAGTGTGTTTGATGATGATGGATCTGAAAAACAAAATAGAGGTATATATATGGGTTCCAAATAGGGCAAGAATTCTTCTAGATAACGGACTGCCACGGTTGGCCAAGACGACAGATGAACCGCGGAAATTACTGTCACGTGGGTGCCGTGGTTGGCCAAGACAGCACTTCAACCACGGCATTACCTCGGCCTTCCTTGACACGTATGGAGATCAACGGTATAGTGACGGCATTTCAACCGTGGAAAACATTGTCACTCAACTGCCGCAGTTGGCCAGAACCGCACTTCGACCGTAGAAATCCATGTCGCTTGAGTGTCGCAGTTGGCCAAAACGGCACTTCAACTGCGACAATATCTTCACCAATGCACCACTTCTCCAAAATTGCACTTTATTCCCCAGAATCTTCTCTCTTATACCAAAACACCCATTCTATCAATAATAACCTGCAAAAGCCTCAATCAAGCCATTAAACACTCGATTTTACCCGAGAACCCAACAAAAGCAAAGGAAAAGGGGACCAAAATATAGTATCGCAATGGCTTGATCAAATTATAAGATAGAAAAATGCTTGAATTTATGCAAAGGATCTCATGAACGTAATCAAACATTAAGAACAAGATAGAGCATATGTTTACCTTTACTCTCGAGCTAGCATTCCGAAAAGATCAATTAGGTCTTTTTTTTTGTTGTAACGGGGCCAGTGGGTGAATGTTAAGAAAGAATTGGAAATGGATAGCAAACAAACCTAAGATCATATCGAGATATTCTTCGACAATCTTCTTACTCTGACGAATTCCTTCGAATTCTTCATTTCACTTACATCCAGGCTTCTAAGACGGATGTGGTATAACCGTCTTAGTGAATATATGATAAAAGAAGGGTATATTAATAATCTTATTTTCCCATGTATATTCATAAAGAAATTGGAATCTAGATTTGCTATCGTAGCAATTTATGTTGATGATATGAACTTAATTGGAACTCCTAGAGAACTCCTGAAAACTGCTGAATATTTAAAAAGGGAATTCAAAATGAAAGATCTTGGAAAGACAAAATATTGTCTTGGTTGTCTTTCCAAGATCGAGCATAGATCAAATGGAATACTTGTCCATCAATCAACATATATTGAAAAGATTTTAAAAAGATTTCATATGGATAATGCTCATCCATTAAATACTCTTATAGTTGTTAAAACTTTTGATCCTAAAAATGATACAAATACATTTCGTCCAATAGAAAATGGTGAAAATATACTTGGTCCTAAAATACCATATCTTAATGCAATTGGTGCTTTATTATATCTAGCTCAATGTTCTTGAGCAGATATTGCATTCTCAGTTAATGTACTTACAAGATTCAGTTCAGCACCAACTCGAAGACATTGAAATAGGATCAAACATATTTGTCGTTACCTTAGTGGAATGAAAGATTTATGATTATTTTATACAAAATCTAACAATTTTTCAAGTTTACTAGGTTATGATGATGCCGGGTATCTATCTGATCCCCATAAAACTTGTTCACAAACGGGATATGTTTTTACCTATAATGGCACATCAATATCGTGGCGCTCCACCAAGAAAACTTTAGTTGCTACATCCTCTAATCATTCTGAGGTCATCTCACTTCATGAAACAAGTCGAGAATGTGTTTGGCTAAGGTCAATTATTCATCATATTCAAAATACTTGTGGATTTTCATTATCTACAGAAATGTCAATACCGATATTTGAAGATAATGCGGCTTGCATTGCTCAAATTAGAAGGGGATATATCAATGAAGATAGAACCAAACATATTTCTCCTAAATTCTTCAATACTCATGAACTTCAACAGAACCGACAAACTGATATTAAGCAAATATGGTCTACAGATAATCTTACAGATTTGTTTACCAAAACATTGCTTACATCAACTTTTGAGAAGCAGGTATATGGAATAGGCATGTGTCGGCTTTGTAAATTACAAGATTAAGCTTAAGTTTTTATGAGGAGGAGCATTCAATCATGGGGAGCAAAGTTTTGAATGGACATGTGTACACTATACTCTTTTTCTCTTCGATCAGGTTTTGTCCCACTGGATTTTCTTGACAAAGTTTTTAATGAGACATTTTGTAAAAGAGCAAATTGCAACCAACCTCCCTAAGGTTTGCTCCTAGACATCTAGAAACAACTTTTCCATTTATTGATAATCGCCTCCCTTCCAGTTAGTCAACTTCAATTAACTCCAAACATTAACCATGTCAAATTTGTAAAATGACTCAATTACCCCTAAATCAGTTATCACTTGTCAGCACCTACTTTGACTTATGGAATGAAAAAAAAAAAAATTTATAAAAATAGACCTTGACATAGGTGGGTGTGTCTGGATGTTGATGATTGAATGAAATTTTTTTTATGGATAAAAATATCCTTCAAGTTTTAATAAATTCCAATTGAAGAGAATTTATTAAAAGTTTCAATTGACCGTTGGATTGCCTATAAAATTGTATTCGCCAGCAGATTAATGGATAAGAAATACCTTTTTTTTTTTTTTTTCAAAAAATATTATTGTATTAGATGTAATTATATCATGTATTAAATGTAAACCGTTGATGTGATGTGTACAGTTCACTAAGATTGGTGCTATTGGTACACCTTCATTCATCTAATAATGACCCCATTTTTTTGAATATATTTATTTATAACTTTTTATCAATATTAGTTAATTAAAGAAACATATCATTTTAATTTATTTATTTATTTCAAATTGAACCCGCATCCATTAATTATTTTGTTGCTAGAAAAAAGTTATTCTAACATTGTAAACCCTAAATTATTTATTTTTATTGTATTTTAATTTTAATTTTTTTTATAAAAAAAGAATTTTTTTTTTAAAAAGAACTAAATCAAAACTCAAGAAACATGCATAGTCTAGAAAATCAGCTAAGACTCAAGTGCACACTCTTCACCACAAGCCAAGCAGATTCACCAACGAAGGGTTTTTTTTTTTTTTTTTTTTGAAATAACCAACAAAAGTTTCTTATGCATATATATTAGGGAAGAAACTGATATTCTTCTATATAGTATTATTATAATTGAAAAAAATGAGATATGAATGCTAGCGAGGTTGAGAAAAAAAAAAGATGCATAGAAAATTCAATTTTTAATATAATTTGGGAAATAAATTTGTGTGAGCAACAAAGGCAGTTTAGGAAATAAATTGATATAATATAAAATAAAAAAACCATTTACTTTTTAAAACCGAAGCATTATTAGTTAAAGGGAGGAGTGGCTGTAGCACCACTTGTCCCCTAATCGTATTTATTTATGAAAGTACCGAAATACTCTTAAACTAATGGTCAATGTTTGAAGTTAACGGATGTTGACTAACTAGAGGGGAGGCGATTGTCAATAAATGAAAAAGTTGTTTATGGTTGTCTAAGAGCAAACCTCAGGGAGGTTGGTTGCAATTTGCTCTATTCATATTTATACATATAGTTGTTAAATATTATATGTTTTGAACTTTTTTTTTTTTTTTTTTTTTTTGACAATATCTATTAATTCGGGACCAAGTATTTTTTTTTAAACTTTGGCTATTGGTAGGATTCAAGCCGCTGACTTGGGAGTCATTTGCCAAGCCTCAAACTCATCCATCTACCAACTAAGCCATATGTTTTTAAACATATTTTTTGTTATCTTAACCTTTTTTTTTTCAAGTTTCATTAAAAAAAATGTCTATGTTTTTAATTATAGCGAAATTTCCATACTTTCTGTAAATTTTTACATTAATTTTCAACGATATTTCCATTGATATCAATATTTTCATCCTTAAAGTAAACAAGCTCACTTTTACAGTTTCTCATGAATTATTGTACTCAAAAAGTCAAAAATAGAACATCATTGTACAGTGTACACTGGTGTTATATTCATTTAAGAATATCTTTGAGAGTATTCAACAAATAAAGAAAAGCTACATTTACATTAGTCATAAATTGTATCCAACATGTATCATAACGGAGTTTTAGAAAACTGTTTTCAGATCACAAACCAAATGGCTTGGAAGTCCTAGGGCTTGGGTGGATTGACATCCGGGACATCGTCAAGGATGAAAGGGCCAAGTTTACCTGTCCTAAATAACGTAAGAAATTTTTTCGATACCATCAACCGAGCTTCGGATGCCTTATGAGGTATCTTCAAGGCCTTCTGCAGCACCTCAAACTGCTGTTCTATAAGATTCTCCAAGTCGTTTTCGTCTTCCACATTACCATCGAATTCACTTAGACTTACATGCAGCGCACGTTGGACTTCTGTTACCATATCCTGTTAGTGAACAGCTTCAAGATTAATTTTCTAAATGACACAATTTTTAAAAAGTAATAAAATAGTGATAAAATGTATGCAATTCGTATTTTAAAAGATACATGTTAAAAACGGCCAATTCTAATTAGCAATTCATACTTCATAGAAACTGTAATGAATAAAATCTCTTCGTGCTGGCAAACGTAAAGCATTTTAGGACTGAATTTATTCTACCAAGTGATTGTGAAACATACATTAGTGATTAAATTTTGGGTTAACAGCACCAGTGCTGCCTTAACTCTTAGCGAATTTGTAAGTTACCCCCTAACCTTTTTTTCTGGACAATTTACCCCCTGAACTCTCTTTAATTGGCAAAACAGTTTGTCAATAAAAGTATAAAACAAACTGTTTTGCCAATTAAAGAGAGTTTAGGGGGTAAATTGTCCAGAAAAAAAGGTTAGGGGGCAACTTGCAAATTCGCTAAGAGTTCAGAGGGCACTGGTGCTGTTAACCCTTAAATTTTAGCATTAAAAGTTCGAGATAACCTTGCCAATCTTAAGCTTTAAATAGAGAGAGTTTTCCTTACCTCAACATACAGCATATCAGACACATTGAGCGGTTTCCTGCTTTGTGGGCGAAGGTCTTTAGGATTGTACTCACGCTTGTTGTCAGATTCAAACTGATTCACTTCTGATCTGTTATTTAAGTGCCTCCAGTGAAGGGGAGTGCCTCGGCTATTTAAAACTGCCAATAAGTATTGGACAATGCGCTCCTCACCTACCACTGAATCTTTAACAGATCCTGCACACGGTTTTTTTAGGTACAATGAGATACTGTAAACTAAATTTGTTATCTGAATGTAGATAGAAACATCTGAACGAGTGTGTGGGCTGACAAGTTTCTCAGATGCCTCACAGATTCTTCACTAGAAAATACAAGGATGGTAGGTTTCAACAAAATTATCAGGTTAACAGTTTAAAGGCAGCTTAAGGACGTATCCATATGCTATTTTCAGAAGAAAAAAAACTCCATACATTTTTGAAGCATAGCGTTCAGTCTCAAACAAAACCTCAACCTATAAGTACTAAATTACATTTGAATCAATTAGAACAAGTTCCAAAATTTCGTCATCACTAATGCCACAAAATGCTTAAAGAAAATCTAAAGCATGTCACTCATTACAAGAATTTAGTAAACAATGGTCAGAATCCACATATCTTGACCTTGATCTAAAGCACAAATGTGGAGAAACAAAAACATGCTATGGTGTCCATACATAACACATTAGAAATAAACCGAATGGTTTTTATTAAACATAAAATAACATGAAATGGAAAAAAGAGGTGTAATTATGGAAGAGGGCTCAACCTGCAAGAGCTAGCTTTAATCCTGTCTCGATATCTGAAATACTTGGAACCAAAACACCTGGGGTGTCTAGAACATATATGCTAGGCCTATTAGCAATCTGTACATCAACATAAGATACACAAAATATCAATATCTGAAATCACCAGGTTAAGATCATGGCCATAACTACTAAATGAAAATAAAATTTCGTAGGAATATCAAGAGAATGGTGGACAGCTTAGAAAGAAACTGAAGAAAATAACTGGAAACAGTTCAATTTTTAAATTAAAAAAGAAAGAAGAGGAAAACAAGATAGACTCTATGAAATTTTCAGAAGTATAACAAATGACAATGTAGATGTTGGAAATCTAGAGAAAAGGTATCTAAAAAAAGATTGAGGACACTATGCCACCACAATTTTGGCGTTAATAAACAGACCAATCAATGGATATGTTGCCTAATTCAGATGAAAGTCTCCAAATTGTAGCAGCAAAGAAAAAAAAGAACAAAAAGAATAAAAGAGGACAATGTAGAACATATATGCTCACTGGACAGAAACACATAAAGAGGAGGTGGTAAGCAGGGAGGCACAGAGGGAGACGGAACAGATTCTGTAGAGTACAGAACCCCAAAATTTAAAAAGAGAAATGATAAAAAAAATTGACCTTGAATCCAGCAATATCTTGAGTGACACCTGGCAATGGGCCTACTCTAGCTCGCTTCATCTTCTCCTGCACTATGTAAAAACTTCTAAGCCGTTATTGGCCAATAAGCACACATTTAAGACTAAATATAATGATAACTATATTGAGCATTGACTACCAAATTCAGGCTACAATGTTGTTCAAGACAATTCTATCAGATTATAATAACACTAAACATATTAACATCTTACCGGGAAAACGAGACGCTGCAATTTGATGGATTGAATTGATTAAAGCAGATTTCCCAACATTAGGAACACCAACAACCATAACCAGGAGAGTAGGTTCCCTTGAAATAACTTCCTTCAGTTTTAACTCCACAAGTTCAAGAAGCTTCAGCGCATAAACCAGGATGAAACATTATCAAAAAGAATGCAAGTGAAAAAGTAAATTAGATGAAGCATTAAATAAATTTCCATTCATATATCAAGACCAACAAAACACAGAGAAACGACTTCATACCGGAGAAAACAACATCAAACAACACTCACACACAAAGGATAAGACGAGATTGGTTGTGGAAAACTTGGTATGCTAGGTGAGAACAAGTACAAGCATGAAAATCAAATTCTAAAACTGGCTACTGCAACACAGACTCTAGCATGCGTAGGTTTTTCCTTCACTGAAAAGCAGATTAGCTGGATTAATATATGTGCTAACATTATGGTCATAATGAACAAAACACTAAAGTCACAAATTACTAGTAAATCAGTACAGATTTAAATCCCCATAACACACAAAGGCTAAACCCAAAGAATTTAAAAATTAATATCAGCAATGTGACGACAAAAGCTATCAGAGGTTCCGCATTCTGACATAGCTGTATCATATGCAAGAAATATATAATACCATAAAGCAAGGTGTTATAAAAACACTTTAAAATTTTTCTAAGTTCGTTAAAACTAAACTTCCGTAATCATTACTTAGTTCAGCAGCTCAAACGTGCAAGGAAAATATAATTACAACAAGTTTAGCAACTGATTAGAATCGCACTATCTATTTTTTTGATAATGAAGTGAAATTACATGAAATGTATACACTAACCTTTTGAACAGAGCTCTTACTGTGTCCGTTTATCGCAATGCAATCTTGGTTGCAGGAATCAAAGTAATGAACCCATTTCTACAAGAAATAAACAAATAAGCATATCAGAAATGAATATGAACCAATCTCAAATACATAGCCGTTTTCGAATTTCGACAACAAGAACAAGGGAAGACTCACATTCAAAATATTGGGATTGGCTAAATCTTTCTTGTTGAGAGCAAGGATACGACGTTTGGACGAGAGCTGAGACTGTAGTTCCGGATGTGCAGAAGACAAAGGAATCTGTTAATTCAAAACAACAACAACATTCAAAATCAGAGACCCGTAATGTGTATATTATACAGATAATATAAAAGTAGAAGTAAAGGTGAGGAGTGAACATACGCGGGAGTCGCGGACTTCGATGACGAGGTCGGAGAGCTTGAGGCGGCTCTTGATGGCGCGAGTGGCGGCGGCCATGTGACCTGGGAACCAGTTGATGTTTCCACCATCTTTGGTGAACCCCATTTCTCCCAATCCCAAACTCTTCTTCACTATTCTCTTCAAACCCATTACTTCAAAATCCTCCCTCTATATCTCTCTCTCTCTCTAATCGAATCGAAACAGAGCAAAAAATTGATTGAATTTTCCAGCTTTACAGAGGAAACTGGTGGGAGATGAGGGTTTAGCATTAATAAAAAATAAATATTTAGACTACATATTTGTGATTTAAGTTGAAAATACTATTTAAACCCGTAACTGTGTAACTGGGTGCGGTGGGTGATGACCAATGAAGAATATATTGGTATCGGTATTTATATCGTGCTTTCGAATTTAAGGGTATTTCGGGAATAATATTGATATCGGTGGATATTTTATTAAAAATAAAATTATTATAATTATGAAATTATCCAAATGAATCAATTGCTTTTTTACAGGTGCTGGTTTGACATTGAGAAAGAAGCTGTGTTATAATTGCTGGGCTGCCGCTGCTGGCTACATTTTGCTGCCCTTGGTTTGATTAAATGTTAAGGTTGAAAGTTTAAATCCTACCATTGTCAAGTTGAAAAGAAAAAGAAAAAAAGAATTAATTTAAGTACATACTTTTGGATTTGATTAAGTTTTAATTATTTATCGATTAGTATAATTATTTATTTAAGTTTTTTTTTTTCAAGGTTTTAACTGAAAAATGTTTCAAAACACCTTTTAAAAATATTTTCAAAAAGCAAAAATTGAAAAAACCGAACACTGATTTACCGAAATCAAACAATACTTGTTCGATTATCTACACCTACACAACATCAATGAGAAATATCTTCACATAAACTAGTTTGATATCCACTCCATTAACACTAAAAAATAATATCTATTCCTACAAAATTTTGGAGAGAAATTTTCCCACACATGTTGATTAATACATATAATGAGACGCGAATCTTAATCACAAATCTAAGGGAGAGAGGTATGTAATCTAAGGGAGAGAGGTATGTAATAGTAGTCTAAGTACCACTCAGCTAAAAGTGAATGTGCTGTATTCGAGGTACGAAATATATGAAAAGTTTCTAATGAATTAAAAAAAAAAAAAAATTAAAAGAAATTTCTAATGCAATTTTTGAACCGTTTCAAAACAATCTATACTTGTATGGTTTCAAGAAAATTGGTATTTTTTTGTAAACAAAATATTGGTATTGATTATAATAAGCGAAATTAGAAGAAACTTCTACCGACCAAGTCCAAAAGATTGTCAATTTTATTCCAAAATACCACTGAAATAGGTAAAGGATGTCAATTTTATTCCAAAATACCTACCACTAAAACAGGTAAAATACATGGTTTAAAATAAATAAAAAATAAAAAAATATCAGCTCTTGGATGATCCAGAAAAATTCAGATTAGCTGATCCGAAAAAATACAAATTGACGGAGCTGTTTTGCCTTTCCCCTTGAATATCACTGGCTAATTGGACAGCATCTGAGCTCCAACTTGATGGCTTGGCTGGTTCTGGTTCATTCTCTGGTGTCCTTGGAAATGAGTTAAGGATTTCAGCTGTGACGGTGCACTGTTCAGTGTAAATCCTGGAAATCGAATTATGTTAAAACTGATGAACTAAACTAAAACCAACAAAAACAAATAAATGGAAAAGAAAAGATTCAAAAGAAAATTATGATTACCAATATTGTAGTTGGGTGAGACAAGAGTCTCCCCATAAGTAAAAATATGATATTTTCTGTCAAACAAAAGTTCCTTTCTAATATTTTTTCCATCTTTTTCGTAGCAAAATACCCGTTTGCCTAAATCGGAAGTAATAATAATTCCATCATTCTCCCAAAAACATAATGGTACATACAAATCAAATGGGTCGTGTGATATCACAATTCTAATCCAAGATTCTTTAACGCCATATTCCTTCATAATCCAAAATCCTTCCTTGGCTTTGATTCCTGAAAGTTCATTGTAGGTTCCGAAGGCTGCACAAAGATATTCTCCAACAACTCTAACCATGCATTCACAAGGTTGAGGAGGATTTGGAATATCGGGCAGGGGAAAAGTTTTGAATTTTTCTTCGGCCAAATCAAATCATGTGATCACTCCAAGATCATTAGGATAACTAATGGTACCCCAATGAAGTGATCCATTTAGGGAGACTCCCCCTCGAATATTAGGTTGTTCAAAAGGAAAATTGCCCTCAACAATTTTCCATGAATTGTTTCTTAGAGAGAAAATATGCATGATGTTTTTAGTAAGGACTCTCACAAGTCACAACCTTATAGTCATCAATAGACTCCACGTAACCAGAGCTATAAAATAAATCATTAAACAAAGTATCGATAAATATAACATCACGTATCTTCTTAGACTCTCTGGTAGAAGGATTGTATATGAAGAAACTATCATCATGTACAAATTTAATATAGAACAAACCATTGCCACTATAGATGATGTCAACACCTTTTGTGTAAGGTTTTTTATTCAATTGATCAAGCTTTGGATGAACTTTGTTCTTTTTACAAGATTTTGGTTTGAGAGATGTTTCCAAGTCTAAAAAAGAGAGATGTGTATTGTATAGAAGGAGCTGTTGTTTTCTAGGTCGAGCTAGATGCATTTTTATAAATTGAGGATGAATGATCAAAGCAAACCAGTATTTAGATACACACCTAAATCGGCATAGAGACTTGACCGGTAAATAGGAGAGTATGTCGATGATGAGCTCTGGTGGAACATTCGACATGTATATATGGCATCTAAGCAGAAACCGTAGATGAAGCTTCCCAAGAGAAAAGAAAAGGACGCCCAAAAGAAAAGAAAATAAATAAATAAGATATTAAGATAGAAGAATTATTTATAGCATTAATTAAGCAGAAATGAAATAAGTTAAATCCAATTGAAAACAGAAATCGAATTTGATACCGACTCTATTACTAAATAAGAAAACCAATATGACTCATTGACTTGCTCAAATCGAATCATATAATGGCTTAATTAATCGCATGTAAATGGGCTTACGTGGATTAGTTATTCACTTATTCACTAATACTATATAATCCAAAAATCACCTAAATTTCAAGTGATGTGGTAAGTGGTTTTTTCATTAACCACGTCATATCATGTTGTGTGTGGTGATGACAATTCACTTACCACGTAATTTGAGTTGAAATTTGAGTTGTATAGCATTACCCATAATTATTTAAATATTCGATCCATGCTTGTTTCAATGCATGAATGCTAATTGATGTTCACTTATTCAATTGTTGTCTATTGGAATTCCTTAAAAATAGGTTTCCGGAGAGAATTGGAGACACTTCATATTATATATTATAATTAATAATTAATAATTAATTAATAGAGTAAAAAGAGATAGAATTACGATCATCAAAAGGGTAGCTCTATTGTCACACTAAAAAATTCTCTCTACACCCATTTTCTCACCACACGTGACACGTCCACACCCATCATTCAAATTTAACAATTAAATTTTTACTTTGAATGATGCATTGTAATTTAAAAAATAACCCTAATTAAAAAAATCCTTATTAATTTTGCCTCTTTACACCCACGATTTTTGTTTTTCTAACAGAAAATGAGATGATTATCTCGCCCTGCTTGGATCTAACAATGGAACAAAAGAGTATTTAGAGTATTTTTATTTTTTATAACTCCATGTCAATTCATTATTGGAGTTGAAAAAAGAAGCCAATGACTCCATGTCTAAGTTTTGTCTGATTCAACCCGTTGGCCCTCTGGTCCCTCCTTCACTACTCGGGCAAGGCGAAAACCTTGTTGAAATTGGATTTCAATTCTGGAAAACTGAAGATACCTGCATGTATAATTATTATTATTTTTTGAAATAAAAACAGTAAAAAAATATGATTGTGGGTGTTATAAGAAGAAAAATTAATTAAGGATTTATTAATCATGGTCACTCTTTGAGTTGGTGTTTCATGGGTGTCACCACTTTAATAATTTAAATTTTAATGGCACACAAGTAAGTGACTTTCAAAAATGCCTTTACTTTACATATTTTTTAGGGATAATTACCCTAGTGGCCATCAACTTATGCCACCACTATCAAAATGGCCACCGGATAGGGAATTGATTTCAAAATGGCTATTTTTGGCAAACATTGTTACACTAATGGCCATTTCATCCAATTCCATCCAATGAGTGGCATTTTGGTAAATAAGGGGATGACTTAATTTATTTTAGATATTTTTTTAAAATCAATTTTTTCTTTTGTTTTTTGAAACAAATAATTATATTTAGTGTGTGTATATACATATAGCATATCTCAAACATATATATATACATATATTTCTTTTCAACTTATCTCAAATATATATTTTAGAATTTTTAGATTTTGTAGCCTTAATCTTCTCAAAAAAGAATATATATATACATATTTTCTTTTCAACTTATCTCAAATATACTTTTTAGAATTTTTAGATTTTGTAGCCTTAATCTTCTCAAAAAATAAAAAATATATATATATTTCTTTTCAACTTATCTCAAATATATTTTTTAGAATTTTTAGATTTTGTAGCCATAATCTTTTCAATATATATATATATATATATATATATATATATGTTTGAGATATGTTATACGTATATACACACACTAAATATAATTATCTGTTTCAAAAAAACAAAAGAAAAAATTGATTTCCAAAAAATATCTAAAATAAATTAATGTCATCCACTTATTTACCAAAATATCACTCATTGAATGGAATTGGATGGAAATGGATAGAATTGGATAGAATGGTCATTAGTGTAACAGTGTTTGCCAAAAATGGTCATTTTGAAACCAATTCCTCACCTGGTGGCCATTTTGATAGTTGTGGTATAATTTGATGGCCATAAGTTCATTTGATGGAATTGGATGGAAATATATAGAATTGGATAGAATGATCATTAGTATAACAGTGTTTGCCAAAAATGGCCATTTTGAAACCAATTCCTCACCTGGTAGCCATTTTGATAGTAGTGGCATAAGTTGATGGCCACTAGGGTAATTACCCATATTTTTTATTATATTTTTTACTTTAACTTTTCTATTACTTTGAAGTTGTCTGAAACCTACTTCTCTCTCTAACTTTAAAAAACTCGGTAAATTGAAATTGAATTTCACCTTCTTCTCCAACTCGTGGTCGTTGAAAATCGAAGTCCATCTTTTTCTCCTCTTCATTTGTGTACAAATCAAGCTAAGGTAATCTCATTTCTTGTGTTGTTTTGGTTTTGAATATTCCATTGTTAAAGTCGTTGAGGTAGTTAGGTTGAGTTGCATAGTCTAGGAAACTTCAATTCATTGGAGTGTTAATGGCACGTTTGTTTTTTTCTTTTTCCAAGACATATTTGATTGTTTCCGAGA
This sequence comes from Acer yangbiense, assembly GCA_008009225.1. NCBI lineage: Eukaryota > Viridiplantae > Streptophyta > Magnoliopsida > Sapindales > Sapindaceae > Acer > Acer yangbiense. Next base: position 54,011,855 of record CM017762.1, on the reverse strand, counting down.
CTTATGTAAAGGGTCCAAGACTTTTGATATTTGTTTCCGAGACTTTCTAGTAATGGATCACAAATTGGGTTTTTGGCTACTGTTTTTCGAGACTTTTGTTTTATTTCTGAAACTTAATATATCATTTTCAAGGCTTTTATTCTTTGTATAGAATTTGAGACTTAATACATAATTTCCAAGACTTCTGTTTTATATGTTCGAGACTTTTGTTTTCATAAACTCCGAGACTTTTGCATTCAGTTTTCGAGACTTTGGTTTTATATTTCCAAGACTTTTATTTTATATTTTCGAGACTTTTTCATTCACTTTTCTTTTATATTTCTAATACTTTTGTTTGACATTTTCGAGAATTTTGTTTTATGTTCGAGATTTATTAACCTTATTCCGAGACTTATTGCATGATACCAATTTTTTAAATAATGTTTATTATAATCCAGACTGTTATCATGTTTTGTTTTGTAGTTTAATTTTTTGTAGATGATATTTTTGTACAAGAAAAGGGAGGGTTAGAATAGTTATATCTTATAACGGTTGATGGTAGAAACTACCGGACAGAAGCAAGAGGTTTGTTGGCTCTGATAATCAGGGAATATATGTGACAAAAAATATGACTTTTGAAGAACTGTTGGCGCTCGTGCAATCCATTATGAAATATGATTCAAACAAATTCAATATTGATTTACAGTCAATATCAATTGTTCCTGTCATTACAAGTCGCACATTTATAAGAAATGACAATAATGTTCAGTTTATGCTAGGAGAAAATAGGGTGATTCATCAAATATGTGTTAGCCTCAGTGTTCTAGTATACATCGATCGTATAGTGGACCAACATCTAACGTCTAGGCGGAAATTTTTTCCCTCTTCCGTTTTTGTTCTTCAAAATTTTTCTATTTTTAATCTCTTTTGGTATAAGCACCACCATCATTTCCTGAATCCACCATTTAAAATTTTTTTCTCAATTGCCTGCACATCACCACTCACATCACTTATCTTTTTCTCAATTAACTCACCCACTCTCTCATTTCAACACAAATCTCAATTTTCAACACACTCCCTACTTATCTTATTCTCGATTAATGTGCACACTCTTTCATTTCACCACACATTTCAATTTTCAACACACTCTCTCTCATCATCTTCTTAATTAAACCATTTTCTCATTTCAACTCTCTCTCTTTCCATCTCCCTCCCCATATGTGATCTTTGTAATTTTTCAGATCTTGTTAGAATTGAACACAGAGCATATAAAAGCTCTTCTTGTATTTGTTTATTCAGTATTCACAAAATCAGAAAATACAATGAAATAGATTTCAGATCTACTCTCTCTCTATTCTTAGATCTACTTTCTCTCTCAATATTGTTCTTAAATCTTAGCTCAGATTTTCTTCAACTTTTTCACATCTCGCGCTCCATCTTTTTCATTTGCTTTATTTTCTCTACAACTCTTCACACACACTCTCTCTCCATCTCTCTCCATATTGCTTTAAAGAAGATTTTTTTTTTTTTTTTAAAAAAACCCCTAATCGGTGACTAATTGCCAATTAGTCGGCAATTAATCGGCGCTAGTTGCCGACTAGATCCCCGGCTGCCTAGGAAGGCCCATTAGGCTTTCCTCGCGGCGGCTGGAGCCGCCTAGGCCAATTACTAGAACACGAGTCAGCCTAATTGAAAGGAAATATGGATGTGTGATAGGTGATGACATCCCTCTTCATGGATATCTCCAACATTATGCATCATTCAACGGAAGTAACCAAATGTTCACTCAACAAAGTACGACGTATAATGATAGAAATCCCTAATGTTTAGAAAACATTTGCATTGTCCCACTTGCAGTAGTTGATCTTGCAGGTGACGTTGAACCTTATTTTGATGATTACTTTGGGCATCAATTTGAGTCCAATATTGAGCCGAATAATGATCACATAGGTGACCGTGAAAACGTTGTTGAAGAATCTATACAACATCAACCCGAAGGAATGTGTGTACAAAGTGACCGTTCCCGTGGTAGTGCACCGGATGTGCTGGGGACATTCAAGGTCCCGGAAATGTGAATCTCTCTGCTTTCGATAATACGAAAACTTGGGTTATTCTCGAATCTAATTCATATTTGTTTGATGAAGTGAACAACACCTTGGGATCAAGTGAACCTACCACCATGACAAAGGTCAATATTTTCCGAGAAAAATGGATTTAAAGAGGTTAGTAGGTCTTCATGCAATGGGGGAGAACTTTGAATAGAAAGTGAAAAAGCCTAACAAGTTGGTTATACATTTGGTGTGCAAGATTGACAACAGTATGTGGAAATTAAGAGTGGTGAGGAGAAATAAAGGGATATACTTTCAAGTTAGAATTTTTGTAAATGAACACAGTTGTCCCTTGGAGGAGGTCTATCGGACCTATCGACAGGCTAGTGCAGTCATAATTGGTGAAGTTGTAGCCCCTAGACTCCAACAACACGATGGTCGATCTAAAGACATAATTGGCGATATGAAAACAATGAATGACATCCAAATTATGTACAGTAAGGCTTATCAAGTCTTGTGTTATGCATTGACATTGACTTATGGGTTGCATGAAGAAACGTTCCAAGAAAACAACGCTTCTTGGGAGTATAATTTTGTTGCCATATATATATCAGTCTTTCTATTATCAGTTCGAACTGACAATAAATATATTAGGACGAAGAATGTGACCACATATTATGGAGAAGTTTTGACAAGTGCATACACTTTGAGTCAAAGTATGTAAATCTAGTGGTTCACATTCTTCGTCCTGATATATTTATTGTCAGTTCGAACTGATAATAGAAAATCCGTATATATATATCAGTCTTTCTATTATCAGTTCTAACTGACAAAAGTTATATCAGTTCTTTGCATGTGGGCCACTGAATTTAAATACGTTGACTGACAAGTGCATACAGCCAAGTCTTGTCAGTCAACGTATTTAAATTCAGTGGCCCACATGCAAGGAACTGATATAACTTTTGTCAGTTCGAACTGATAATAGAATTTCTGTATATATATATATAAATGATTTTTTTTTTAAATGCCACTTGCAGTGGCGGTGATTCGAACCTGAGACATTATCAAGTTGAATTAGCACTTTTACCATTGAGCCACATTGACCGGTGGTATAAATGATAGATTAAGATCCTCTCATAAGCTAAACTTTGCCTAAGTTTTTTATAATCTAGAGACATGTGGCACTCACTCAATTCAATGGTCTTGATTTACTTTTATTTATTTTCCACTTTTACTCACTTAAACGACAACTTAACGTTTAAAGCTCAATAATTATTATTTTTTCAAAATCCCTAACTCTGCGTTTCTTCATTTGCTCTTCATCCATGGCGGGAAATCTCTCATTGTCTCGTTCCCTTCTTCATCTTCTTCTTCAGCAACAACGTTCATGAGGAAGAAACATAGATGAAGAAACGCAGAGTTGGGGATTTTGAAAAAAAAAAATTTGAGCTTTAAACATTAAATTGTCGTTTAAGTGAGTAAAAATGGAAAAATAAATAAAAGTAAATCAAAACCATTGAATTGGGTGAGTGTCACATGTCTCTAGATTATTAAAAGTTTAGGCAAAACTTAACTTAGAAGAGGATCCAAATCCATAAATGATACATTATATGCTTCAAAACATTACTTGATAGAGTAATTAATAGATTCTAGTACTGGCCAAGGGGTTTTTTTGTCTGATATATCTCTATTGTAAATTAAGTATACATGTTTACTAATTATAACAAAATTTATCAGTTTTTTTTATTAAAAAAATATATTAAATTAGCTAATATGTATCAAGAATTAGTTAATATTATATCACCTCTTAGCAGAGCTAGTAGTACACCTCCCTTTAATATAAGTGGTGAGGGGTTCAAATTAAATCCCACCATACACATTTTACAAACATGTGTGTGAAATTTTCTTCCCGAGTTATAGGAGTAGTTATCTCCCGTCATGGGAGTAGATATTTGGACCGTACATGTATTGTTTGATCTCAGCATATCTTGGCAGTCATATTGTAATAATTAAAAAAAAAAAAAAAAATTAGTTAATAAATAAAATTTGGTTCAGAGATATACATGTGATCCAAATCAAACGTACAATTTACAATAGTGGAATTGGTGAGAAATGTCACCTTTTTAAACTGATTTGGTGACAATGTCACTGCTTTAATAAGTTAAGTTTAAAAGGCACCTATTATGGTGAACGGACAAAAATACCCTTACTTTACATATTCTTTTCTTACTTTGAAGTTTTCTGAGATTAAAAACAGACCTCCAATGGATAATTAGTTTTGTGGCTCTACGCAAACGCATTCGGGGGTCGAGCTCCCCGCTGAGCTCGCGGTGGTCGAGCTGCCCGGTCAGCTCGTGGGGGTGTGGGGGCGAGATTTTTTTTTGTTTTGAATCTTCCAATGAAAAGGCTCGAAATGAAGTGTTCGAGCCTTTTCATACACCAATCGTGCCTTTTCATTAGTGTATGAAAAGGCTCGAACACTTAATGAAAATGCACGATTACTGTACAATCGTGCCTTTTCATACACCAATCGTGCCTTTTCATGTACAAAAAGGCACGATTACTGTACAAAAAGGCTGGAAACTTTGTTCAAAAAGGCTCGAAATATTTTTTAATTTTTTAATCGAGCCTTTTTGAAAAGTTATCGAGCCTTTTGGAAAAGTTATCGAGCCTTTTAGAAAGGTTATCGAGCCTTTTGGAAAAGTTATCGAGCCTTTTGGAAAAGTTATCGAGACTTTTCCAAAAAGGCTCGATAACCTTTCTAAAAGGCTCGATAACTTTTCCAAAAGGCTCGATAACCTTTCTAAAAAGCTCGATAACTTTTTCAAAAGGCTCGATAACAACTTCAAAAGGCACGATGAGAAAGGTTATCGAGCCTTTTGGAAAAGTTATCGAGCTTTTAGAAAGGTTATCGAGCCTTTTGGAAAAGTTATCGAGACTTTTCCAAAAAGGCTCGATAACCTTTCTAAAAGGCTCGATAACTTTTCCAAAAGGCTCGATAACCTTTCTAAAAGGCTCGATAACTTTTCCAAAAGGCTCGATAACAACTTCAAAAGGCACGATGACAGTGTAAAAAGGCACGAAAATATTTCAAAAAGGCACGAAATCATTTCGAGCCTTTTCCGAACTTTTTTCGAACCTTTTTCGAGCCTTTTCAAACCTTTTTCGAGCCTTTTTCGAACATTTTAAAACATTTTCGAGCCTTTTTAACTATCAATATATTATGGTGAAGAAGGTTACTGTGGGGGGCAATTTTGTCCGTTCACCATAAATGGTGTCTTTTAAACTTAAGTTAGTAAGTTGGTGTCTGTTCCCAAAAAAGAGTCTCAAATAGTGCTATTTAATTTTTTAACCCATTTACAATATTGCATTCACTTACTGTTACTGACTTGTATTTGCATTAATTTCTTCAACAGATATATCTTCTCAACATCTTTCCAAATTCCAATAATATTTACTGAATACAGTATGAGCGGTGCTTAGGGATGGCAATGAATCAGATTGGGGATGGATACCCCAATATCCGTCCCCGTATCCGTTTAAGATATATATCTTCATCCATGTATCTATCCCCAATTCTAAGTGAGCGAGGCGGATTCGGATAATATCCAAATTGAGGTTGAGATATCCATCCTCGCTCCGTTTATATCCGTATCCAATGAAAAAAATGTAAATTTTTATAGTTTACAAGAGAAAAATGTATCTAACGTTTGTAATGGTACATCCAATAAAGGTCAAATAATAAAAATTCAACAAATGAAAAAATCAAGTCACATAAAACTTCACAATTTAATTTTCTCCAACTTAATAAAAAAACCATAAATATTCTCATTCTTCCATCACCATGCGACAATCAGAGTATCATGTTTATTTTAAAAATCTAGATGTTAGGGTTTTGATGATAAAAAAAAAAAAGTTAATAATAAGTTAAAAACTTATATATTAGAATTAATAATTACATAATAATTTTTTTTATTTTTAAAATTATGAAAACTATAATGGATCCGGATGATGATGGATATCCATAGACGATATCCATCTCCATCCCCGAAAATAAAATAGATATTAGAATGGTATCCAACCCCGCTCCGTCCTTAAAATATTAGTATCCATCTCCTTTTTAAATGGAGCGGATTCTTACGGATATCCATATTCATGGATAATTTTGTCAGTACTATTGGACACCCACTACTGAACTATTTATACCCCACTTTTTAAATTATTTAGTTTTTTTTTTTTCTTATATCAAGTTACTTAAAGCGACATACACTTTTTTATTAAAAAAAATCTTTTACAAAGTAAAACTAATAAAACCCTACTTTATTTATTTCAAAACCCTAATGACATAGATTATTTCAAATTGTTAAATGTTTACTATTTTTATTTATATTTTCTTTCAGATCTCGATCTTATGTTTCCCATGTTTAGTATTTATTGATTTTATTATTTCACATGTTTGTTTTGTTTTTCTTTTCAAATTCTAGATCCATGTTTGATAATTTTTTTTTTCTCTCGGTTTATTTTCTTTTAGATCTTCTGAGCATACTATGATTTGTATCAATTTTTTTGACGATTTTTATTCCGAATCTTCCAACAAAGTTAGTTCAATGTTATTTACAAAAAAAAAAAAAAAAAAAAAAACAACAACAACAACAACAAAATCCCACCGAGAAAACCTAATCTCTAACGAAACGAAACCACACCAAAACCCTAACTCGATCTCTCAAAAAAATCATCGGATGATCAATATCACACTCACATGTACAATCTACCACCAACAATCCAATCGACTATAGAAATCACATCTAATAAGGATGGTTTCACCTTGAATAAGAAGAAAAAATAAGTTCTGCGAATGGACGTGAGAAAACTATATATAAATATTAGAGATTATGTGTATTTTTTATTTTTATTTTTATTTTTGAGAACAATATGGGGTGTATTAAGTTTAAAGAATATGTAAAATGGTAGTCATGGAAATAAATAAATAAAATTAATAATACCATTTAATTTTATATAATTAAACCAAAAATTAAAAAAAATAGGACATAAATAGTTTGTGGGTATGTCAATAGCACCACTCTTACGGTATAATTAGCTAGATTTCTGCAAAGTTAAATATAAAACTTTAAAAAGTAATTTTAAGAGTGCAGATGTGGCTGCGAAAGAATACCACAATAATCTCATTTCCAAAAAAATAAATAAATAAATTTCTCCTCTCAATTCGAGTTGAATTAATTCATTTTCAAAGAGTTCAACATTTTGTATAATTATAACGATTTTTTTTTAATATATAAACCATATTTGGTAGTGCGTCAACACAAATCACAAATCTGAGATTCCAACCATAATTAGATAGCGATTTTTTTTTATTTTTTTTTTATTTTTATTTTTTTGTTGTTGTTGTTGATATAATTGGATAGCTAATTATAAACAACCCTAAAAAAGCAACATAATCTCTAGCTAATATTCAGTTGAACCATACTGCTATTCACGTTTATAAGATCGAATGCCATTATTTTATGGTTGATTCTTTTGACCAAAACATGTCTATAAAAAATTAGAAATACATTTTACTTGTCCAATTAATTAAATTGATCAGACAAATATCTAAAAAAATATCTGCTAAGACAATATATATTCTCCTCGGATCTGGTGCAATTTCCAAAAATATATTGCTTACTTCTTAATCTTAATTTATTACCCTAGTCTTATATATGATTCATTTGTTTTTTTGAAAGAAAATATATTAAAAGAAACGACTACAAGCCAGAAGGGCAATCCCCCATTACAATAGGAGCCACACATGGTGGAACATCCTCCATCCAGTAATCGTCACAACGATTATATATGATTCTTATTATATTTAATTTAAATGGGTAATATTTTTTATAATTATTTTTCACTTCACATCACATCTTATTGTAGTTTTGCAAATCATAGCTTTACATCAATGGTGCCCAAAGCATGTGCTGCTGCTCCTCTTGCATTGTGATTTGCTATCCATTTACAAATTTACTACAATTTTTTTTGTCATTATTCTTGGTGAAAATGTGAGTTTATGCTCTACCAATTCATTCCAACAAACAAATATTATTCTTTATATGTCGCTAACAAACAACGATACTTCTTCAATATTGGCTCCTACCGCGACGAATTACCAATCAAAGATCACATTTGAAAATTAATTACATGGTAGGATTTTAGTTCTGAAACCCTAATTATATATTGGGCAAGAATATTGTATATTGTTCTTGCTTTTTCAATAGCTCTAGAACACAAAAACAAATTATGAAAGATGTGTTAGCTCTTGATGAAGAACAATGTTAGATCTGATTCTTGTAAACCCACTTTTTCTATTTTTTGCAATTCCCACGATGTTATTATTAACGAGTCCTGAATTTGCACTTTTTGCTAATTAATTAAGGACGTCCATATATGGATTCAATTATGGGATAAATATCGTGTGCTTATCTCTTTGCCAACAAAACACATAAAATATAAAATAAGAAACACACATGGATCAAGACATTTCCAATGCCAGAATCTGTACTTTCCATGCCTGCATTGACCTCCAACTGATCGATCAAGACAGACTTCATGATATAAAATGACAAACAATGTGGCCTCCTAAGTCTCTCTCCTTTTGACATGTATACATTCTCTAATTAGATTTATAATAAAGCTTAGTTGTATCCCTTCACTTTTCAGCGCATTCTTAGCTTCCATTATTTGTTCTTTTTCTGCATGTGCCCTTGATCCGCTTCGTGCATGCCTTGCTATCCATATATTTAATATCAACAATTTTTATATATGGTCATTCTTGTTGCTACGTTACGAACCAAATGACATCTCTTGGTTGAGAAGGAACCAGACTTATATCAGGATTTGAGATGGTTTGGTTTACATTTGAAGGACGTTCATTCAGTTTAATAATATTACAGGTTTGACTTACCGTAAATACCATATATATATATATATATAAATGAGTACATAGTACTGTCGTCTAACTTTTCCAATTTAAGAGGAAGTAGATCAAGATATGTGCTTGCTGTACTGTGTGCTGTATCATCTCCAGTACTATTAATTTCACTATTATGTATGCATAAAATGACAGAAAAAATAATATAAAATTGAGAAAAAGATCCTGCTAAATATCTTTCCTACAAGTACAATATGTCTTGGTGAAATCGAATGGACATAAATATCAAGTTATAGAAATATATGAAAATATCATAGTGTAATAGTACAATCACAAGCTACCCCTCTCAACTTTTTTGACGGTTAACACAATATCAGAATAAAAAAAAGGGTTCTATTAGTTGTAGTGCCTGCACTTTCCAGCACAAATTTAGGTTGGATTAGAAGTACACTGTACACATGTAAAAGATTGTTTTTATATCTTATCAGAACTGATCAACACCAACCAGCTTGTTGATATATGAGACCTGCAAGACAAAATCATGCTTAGAGTTGCTAGTATTATTATTGTTGGCATAGAAACTCCAACAAATAAGTTATTGTGTCAGGGCGGTGAGACAAATAGAACAAAATGAAATATAAATTAAGAGAGAAAAGGACGTCGTTGATCAGGTTTTCTCAAAAGGGAAAATTATAGATTAAGATTTGGGAACTTGTTTGTTTTCGATCGGCGTACATGATTGTAGTGCATGCTCAAACATTTCTCTTGCTTACTCCCTTGAAAATTAATTATCGCCGGCAATTTTAGATGATTTTATAAAATTAGTACGTGAAATTTCAAGAATGTGACTATTTAACATAATTAATTTATATGGTTTCAGATATTTTTTTACCGAGTTTCGAGCGACCGTGTAATGTTACATATAGTAGCCTCACTTTTAACAAGATTTATCTTCTATATCTAAGTCTTGTTATAAACACAAGTATTTAGCTCAACCCATATTCAAATTGATTTATATTTAAAAATTTAAAAAAAAAAAAAAAAAAAATAAATAAATACAATATTAGATTAACTTTATAGAAATAGAAATATATAGTAGAATGAGTTATTGAGTGTCCACGCATAAATATAATTCGTTGATTAATTCTAACAACAAACTTTAAATTTTGGGCTCCATATCATTTGACATGCTCAAAAAGAAGACAACTTTGATTTAATTACAAAACAATAATCAATTATGTGGAACCCTTTGCTTCTTCCAACTCCAATCCACATTTAAATTGAAATCAATGCTCTGCCCCAGGCCAGGCGTGCTCCTTGCTTTGTTTATCTTACAAAAGCTGCGTGCGCACATTCACACACACACACACTCTCACACTTTCACTTCTTCTACATTTTGTTCACAGTACACTAACTTTAATCGGATTGTAATTCTCTACTGAACTGATCTTTATTCCAACCTCAACAGATTCGCTGATATTTATAATCTGTGGCTAAAATTAATTATTTTTTTAGTTTTTTTTACTTTCACTGTCTTTAACTGCAGTGTATTCTTTATTTGATGTCAAGACAAAGATTAGCACGACATGAATTTAAGGTCAAGACAGAGATAAACACAGTAGGAATCTGAATCCACTTTAAACTATAGAGTTTGCAAACTTAATGAAATTTATTTTCAACACAAAACTCCATATTTATCGAAAAAACTCAAATGAGAATAAAATTTGTGTTGGGAAATTTGTATATATACTACATAGGAAATAAGATATAAATTAATAAGAACCGCGCAGATTTATTTATTTGAAATTATGAAACAAGTACGACAAACAAAATCTAAATTCTTAATCAACTCCAGAGATTTAAATAATCTAAAGCTAATTAAAATCTAAACAAAATTAATACAAACAATTTTATTTTTTTTTCATTTCTTTTGACAATTATTTTTATATTCTAAGCAGAAAAATACTGAGTTCCGGACCACCGTTGTTGTCCGGATTCAACATGTAGAAGGCTTCCGAATCACGGCTGCCGACGACTCGCTCGAATTTAGCTCTCATGTAGAGCAACTCACCTTCGGACGCCGTGCCTGTTTTCCGTGCATCCTCCATCACCGGAATAACCCCTGCCCCAACCGACACACTCTGTACGGTGCTCAGCACGTGCCAGTCTGACTCCGTACACCTCCGAGACGCTGCGTACCCGCACTTCCTCCCGTTACAGTACATAGTCCACATGGGCTCATAAAACAGCTTACCGGCCCGACCGGTCTGAACGGGGACGGTTTTCTCGCACTCGAGCGCGATCCGGACCAGACCGGACGCCATTTCCTTGACTAAAGTTGACGTTGATATAGCGAGTTCCAAAAGCAAGACCGGTTCAGAGCGGGGATCGTCCTGGACGGCGAAGCTGACGTGTCCACGGCGGTTACCGAATAAAGTTCCGGTGACTTTCCGGCCAAGAGAAGGTGTTATGGAGAGGTTGGTGGGTATTGTCAACCATTTACAAGTGGGAAGAATAATACTTGGAAAAGCTACGATGTTGAGCAGAGAACGGATCAAAGAAGTGAATCTCGACTGAACTTTGTTCAATCGTTGTAGAGAGAATGGTGAGTCTCTTCTCACCAGTAATTTTCCTGAAAATTCTTCGTTTTCTGGTATCGAAACGGACGTTGATCTGCTGTAATTCGCAGGTATAATTTTCTTTGTGCTCCTGCAGGAACTGCTGCTTCTTTGAAGACTGATTTCTTGATAATGTTTCATCGTTTAAACAAACGGCAGAGAGAAGATAAAAGGGAAAAAAAAAAAAAAAAAACAAGACAGGGTGTTTTGTGTTGTTTTGTTGTGTGTGCGTTTGTGTTTTGATTTGTGAACAGAAGAAGAAGGAGAGAGAGAGAGAGAGTTTTTTGGAGATGGCGAAATGGAGAAAGAAAACAATAGCGGCCGACAAAGGTGATGATAGTGTTTGAAGGTGGCCAGTATAAAGGGAGACTGTGGAGGTTTGTGGTGATAATGATCTGCTTCTCATACTATATATATATACATATATGCTTCTCATCTCCGCCGTTCAATCTCATCGACTAAAATGATCCAACAGTGTACTTTCAAAAAAAAAATTGATCTAACAGCTTGTTTAAAAAAACATATGATCCTAACGGTGAATATATATATATATATATATATATATATATATAGTCTTTCTACTATCGGTTCATCCTGATATAAAAATATATTAGAACGAAGAATGTGAACTATAGGTTATGGAGAAGTTTTGACAAGTGTATATACTTTGAATCAAATTATGTAAATTTAATAGTTCACATTCTTTGTCCTGATATAAAATATATTAAAATGAATATTATAATATTTTGGAATAAAGAATGACTCGAATCCGAAGCCCTGTGGAGTTTATCATTTAAACTGAGTTAACCTCGTATCGTCATATGTGAATATTTAATATGAGTTTTAGGGGATGCTAATTGGTAACTGGGATTTGATTAATTGTGTGGTGGTGATCTGCTGTTGAGTTTATGCTGGCCGTCGGATTAGAATCATGAAGGCTTTGAAGTAGTTGAAACATGATGTGGACGTAAATAGTAAAAAAAAACATAAGTGTGTGTCCCAATTAATATAATAATTAAACTGCCTTATCAAGCTCTTAATGAACAGTGTTGTCTTAGGCTAGTAATTAATTACAACCATTCCAAAACTTTGATTGGTTTCCTTATTCGGCTGTTTCATTAGACTTTGAAATGGTTAAATGAAAATTATTAGTTTTAAAATATGGACCAACAGCAATTTGGTGCTAATTTATTATAAAGTAATTCTATTGTCAGTTCGTCATGACAATAAATATATCAGAACGAAGAATGTGGACCACAAATTATAAAGAAGTTTTGACAAGTGCATACACTTTGAGTCAAAGTATGTAAATCTAGTGGTTCACATTCTTCGTCCTGATATATTTATTGTCAGGACGAACTGATAATAGAAAATCCGATTTATTATATATTATTATTTATATACCAAATGTGTTACGGCAATTCAAACCTAAAATATTGTCAGATTGTAAAAACGTCTTATACCATTGATTTACATTAAACGATCTGGTTTTTTTTTTTTTTTTTTTTTTTTTTATAGTTATAACTTTTAAAATAATCGAACTACAGTATCTGAGTCACAATATTGGGATTGAATATTTAAAATTATAAATTAAGACAAATAATTTTGATCTACGTTTATTTTCTTTTAGGCTGGCTTTTTATTACTTTCATGGTTGCAAACTAATTGTAGGCATGTAGCTACCAATTTTGGGGATTTTTCAAGCAGCTCACAGTATCACATAATTAATTCGATAGATTTAATCAATCAATGTGATTGAAGGATTTTATATTATTTTCTGAGTAAACTTCTTTTGAGAAGTAATTAGTAATACACTTTTCATTAACCGATTAATTAACTTATCATTTCATGATCTTAATCTTACTTTACAAGTCTAAAAAGATATCAAATCTTAATTTATTTTTGTACTAGCCTCATTTTAATTTACAGAAATCTTAATTGGTCAAGAGAGCTTGACTTGAAATTTGAGTGAGCTGCACCATATGAACTATAGAAGAGCTCAGACGGCCATGTTAATTTTTTAAAGTAATACATATATCATATATGTATGACAAATTCTAAAGAATTCTTTTTTAATTAGTTTGAGTTATCATATGATTAACTATATGGTTGATTTATTTTCTTAGGAGATTTCAGAAAACTGCTTTAAGGTTTCATCAAAATCGAAAATAAACTCAGAGTTTTAAAGTAGATTAGAATTTTGTTGGAGTGAACCAAATACCACACTTTATCTAATACTAAAAAGTGGAAATATAGGGAAATGTTGAATTTTAAAAGTAACACTAGTTTAATAAGTTAAGTTTAAATTACATAAATAGATCAAAATACCTTTATCACCTTCTTTTACTACGTTTTTACCATTTCTAGGGTTTTTTTTTATTTACAAAAACCTCCATTGATAGAGGACCAATGGAGGTCCTCCATCAATGGAGATCGAACAGATCTCCAATGGAGCCATGGAGGTCGATGAAGAAGATGAACAAAAAAAATATAAAAATTTCATTTTTGCTCAATAAGTCTCGGAAATTACAAATATATCTAATAAGTCTCGGAAACTACAAAATAAGTGTCAGAAATTACAAAATAAGTCTCGGAAACACCAAAAAATTCTTTGGAAAAAAAAAAGCACGAGACTTATTTTGTGAATGTGTTTTAAAGGTATTTTTGTCAGACCACACTTTAGGTGCTATTAAAACTTAAGTTATTAAGTTTGTGATAATCTTAAAACTCACTCTTTAAAAGATGATATTAAAGTTTCGATCCTATACTAAAAATCCATTTAGAACATTTTTTTTTTAATAAAAAAATCGGACATCAAACCAGCTAGGGGCATGTCGGTGCTTAAGATAAACCAATACAACTCCCACTAATAGAGAGGGACCTCCCCTAGGGGTGGAACTTGGAGTGTGAAGTTGGAGGGCTAAACTACAAAAACTTGAAATTAATCCCCGGTTCTGCCCCTAGTCTCCCCACACTTTACGATTTTGCAAAAAAATCTTTTTTTATTATTACAATTGAATCTAGTTTGGGAAAAGAGACATGACTTGTAACCTACAACTCTATAAGGGATGTACCACTAAACTAAACTCATCTAATTAAAATCCATTTTAATGTTCACAGTTCTACACCTGGTCTCCCTCACACTTTACAATTTTACAAAAAAATCTTTTTTATTATTACATTTGAATCTAGTTTGCGAAAAGAGACATGACTTGTAACCTACGACTCTACAAGGGACGTACCACTAAACTAAACTCATCTAATTAAAATCCATTTTAAAGTTATATAAATGATAATAGAGGATGGGGGGCCAATATGAAACTATGTTAGCTAGTGAGAGGCCAGTTTGTCACCCCCCGAAAGTTATATAAATGATAACAAAGGATGGGGGGCCAATACGAAACTATGTTAGTGAGAGACCAGTTTGTCCTCCACCCCCCCCCCCCCCCCCCCCCCCCCCCCCTCACAGTTCTGCCCCTAGTCTCCCCACACTTTATGATTTTACAAAAAAAATCTTTTTTATTATTTCAATTAAATTGAGTTTGGGAAAAAGAGACATGACTTGTAACCTACAACTCTACAAGGAGCGTACCACTAAACTAAACTCATCTAATTAAAATCCATATAAGTTATATAAATGATAATAGAGGATGGGGGCCAATACGAAACTATGTTAGTGAGAGGCCAGAGGCCAGTTTGTCCCCTCCCCCGAAAGTTATATAAATGATAACAAAGGATAGGGGGCCAATACGAAACTATGTTAGTGAGAGACCAGTTTGTCCTCCACACTTTACGATTTTACAAAAAAAAATCTTTTTTATTATTTCAATTAAATCGAGTTTGGGAAAAGAGACATGACTTGTAACCTACAACTCTACAAGGAACGTACCACTAAACTAAACTCATCTAATTAAAATCCATATAAGTTATATAAATGGTAATAGAGGATAGGGGGCCAATATGAAACTATGTTAGTGAGAGGCCAGTTTGTCACCCCCCGAAAGTTATATAAATGATAAAAAAAAAAGATGGGGGGCCAATACGAAACTATGTTAGTGAGAGACCAGTTTGTCCTCCACACCCTCCCTCCCCTTCACAGTTCTGCCCCTAGTCTCCTCACACTTTACGATTTTACAAAAAAAAAATCTTTTTTATTATTTCAATTAAATCGAGTTTGGGAAAAAAGACATGACTTGTAACCTACAACTCTACAAGGGACGTACCACTAAATTAAACTCATTTAATTAAAATCCATTTTAAAGTTATAAAAATGATAATAGAGGATGGGGGGCCAATACGAAATTATGTTGGTGAGAGGCCAGTTTGTCCCCATCAATTGGAAAAGCCAAACACAACTTTCCAAAAACAACACACTTAACATAATAAATACGTTGCTTTTTTATAATTAATCATCATTGATTTCACATTATCATAAAATATTTTATTAATTAAATTTTAATAATTTATCATTTGGTGGACGGTTCCAAACCCAAGCATGCTCATATACTATTAGTATGATCCAATCACATTGGTGGCCTAACATTTTACGACCCCCCGACCCAATTTCTGCCACGTGGTCTATATAATTATCACTAGCTACCTTGACTTTAAAAATAAAAAAATAAAAAACAATTTTTATGTCATCTTCTTCAATTGGCGTCAGCATGAGTATTATTGTATTGAGTTTATAAACTATCCGAAATCTTACTAGAAAAATGACCAAAAGTAAATCAAAATTTTCTGAGCCACCAAACAACAATTTTAAAATTAATTAATTAATTAATAAGATGATCTTATGATAATAGGAGTATAGGACCCACATTTGATGTCTACTCTATTTGGAACCGATTGCCGGAGATGCATTTCGGCAGGCGACAAATCACATTTTGGATATTTATCGACCCAATTTTTTTTTTATTATTATTTAATAGTTTATAAACCACGTTAGTGATTTGGGTTTCATCAAAGTTTCATGTCTTCCGGGAGAAATTGAGTATCATTTTATTTTTTTTAAGGAAAAATTGTGTATTGTTTAGCACAAATGATCACACATTCACGCATTTTTTTGGTCCAAGTGACACCATATGAACAACTAATCGATTGTCATGAATATCTTGTGCAACCTGAACTTATTGTTTGAATAATTGGTTGTAACATGGACATGAAAAACGTGTAGTACTAATTGGTTTCATTTCCTTTATTACGATTACTACCGATTAGTTATCGCGTTCTAATTCTTTAAACACTATGGGCTCGTTTGGTACGCTGTGTTTTATTATATTGGACTGTATTATTCTTATACAATCATGTGTTTAGTGATATTTTGTTTGAGTTCAAAAATTAAGTGGCACTTTTTGGGTTGGCTCTTGCGAAAATAGCACCACATTAATAACACTAGTTTAAATAGCACCAAAGATGGAATTTGGACAAAAATACCCCCATCTTCTATTCTTAATTTTCTCTCATCCGTCCTTTACTTTTTTTCTTTTTCTTTTTTCAAAAACCTCCATTGATGGAGCTTCAATGTAGTTGCCGCTGCTGATCGGTGAGTTGACCGACAAAACCACCAGGAAAACATTTGTCGAGTGCCAATCGTTGTAACCGAAGTGTTCGTTTACAGTTTCGAGCTATGTAGAGAGAGAAACAAAGCCAAGCCTGAACCATCTTCAAATCTTCATCGTCATCGTCAAATATGTGACGATCCGTCGCGAATCTAACGAAACCGATGGGGCCAATGAACTCGGCATCATTTGATCTTCCAGATCCAACTATCTCCGGAGTCAACCAGCGCCGTCGTCGGCTCGTCACTTTCACCATTGATGGAGGTCAAACAGAATAAGTCTCGAAAATTCATGAAGTAAGTCTCGAAAATTTATGAGTAAGTCTCGAATAATCATAATAAGTCTCGAAAAAGCATAAATAAGTCTCAAAAATGCATGAATAAGTTTCGGCTATTCATAAAATAAGTCTCGAAATGGAGCAAATAAGTCTTCATAATTTAATCTCGAATAAGTGTAATAAGTTGTGGGTATTCATAAATTAAGTCTCGAATAATCGTAATAAGTCTCAAGTATTCATAAATAAGTCTTGAAATTAAAAAAAAAAAAAAAAATTCTCAACTTTGGCTACTGTTCATCTTCTCTGATTCGACAAACCCAAACCCACCAATTCAAGATTCAAACAAACCCCCATTCAGATTCAACAAACTCACCATTCACATCAAATTGACAACAAATTCACAATAAAAACTCAAACAAGCTTGTCTGAATCTGAAATTAATTTCACATGAGGATCTAAACAAGGTTTTAATGAAGGAAAATACTCTTCAAACCTGGGTGGACTTCGATTTTGCAAAAATATGGATGAATGAACTGTGAAATGGAAAGGAGAGGAAGAACGATTGAAAATTGTAAAAGACAAAGTGGGGGAAATTGAAAATTGAAAATGAAAAGTAAAAACTATAAAAGTGAAAGTGGGGGCATTTTGGTCTCAATACCCTTTTTGGTGCTAATAAAACAAGACTTATTAATGTGGAGATAGTTGCACAAGTCAATATTTAAGAAGTGCTATTTTGCCCCATTTCCTCTATTTTGTATTAGATTGTATTATGTTATATTAACTAATACAACCTCTCTACTCTGTATTAGCTAATACAACATTCACCGTATTAAACCAATTAAAATATATTAGCTAATACAATAAACCAAACAATGTATTATATTATTCTAATACATTTTAAACTTGTAATACAATGCAGTGCAACGCACCAAACGAGCCCTATGAGAATTAACTCATTGTATAATATGACTAGATAATTGTAGACAACACAACATAGCAAGAATAATTGACGAGATGGATGGAGGTTAGTCTGATGGTAAACCCCTTACACCTACACCATGAGGTTGTGGGTTCGAGTCATCCCACCTCCCAAAAAAACCCCGAATTTATGTAATAATGTAATACTTAAAATAAAATAAAATAAAATAAAATAAAATAAAAAAACCTCCAAGAATAATTATGACAATAAAACTATGGGCGCCCATATTGTCACCCATAAATATGATTTACATACCCATATTTATTACAAAAATTAATTACAAGAATATCCCAACACAAAATGACCGATAAGGACATGCTATATATTTTAATTAAAGTTAAATCAAGTATTATGTACACTCATTAATTACACCTAGTGGCGAAGCCAAAATTTTGGCTTTGTGGGGGGCCAAGACAAAAATAAATAGGATTTTGGCTTTGGGGGCTAAGACAAAAATAAATATTCAAGTTAACACAAGACAAATATACTAATATTTAAAAACTAATTTATTAAAAAAAAAACTAAATTAATGTAATATCGTTTAGATATTGACGAAGATGAACCAAGGTCTTAATTCTTTTGTAAAATCCATTGATTATCGATGACTTTATCTTATGAAAATAAAGAAATATGTAATGCATTTTTATTTTGTTTTAATAATATATATATATATATATAGTTCATGATGTATAGGAAACCAAATCATAAAAAGAATATATTTTTACTCTTACATTAAGTGAAGGTTTACTAATTAGGAATCTTAATGAGGGAAAGTAAACTTAATTCCTTATTTGTGATTACCTTGTTTACTAAAATCAATTGAGAATCAGAATATTAGATTATGTAGGTCTCACACATAATGACATAAATATGGAATTAAGTTCACAAGGGAACTTGATTTCTCCATCTCATGTAAGGAATCAAGTTCTCTTTCTTAAATTTCATTTCTCATCATTTCATTTCATTATCGATTTGTAAATGCGCTATAAATAGGAAAAAAATTAGATATAATTGGTGATGCCGGACATTTTCTTTATTTATTGTAGTAATTATGTTTTTAATTAAGAAATAATATAGGAGTTTATTGGATATATTATATAATACATTAACACCATTAAAATAATCATAACTTTAAAATTTTGTAACAACAATTCTTGTTGAAACATTTTTGTTGGCCATGGCAGCTGTTGCCCCCTCATATCCCGATTACATCCATCATATTTTCAACTGTATATATCAAATTCTTTATTCAAAAAGAAAAAAATAAATAAATAATCACATATTCACATTGAACAATTTTCTTTGGCTTTTGGGATAACACTTTTACTCTCACACCCCCCCCCCCCCCCTAAAAAAATATATATATATCCCCTCCTTAGACACATGTCAAGTGTTAGGGAGGGGGTAATGCTTACCCAAAAAAGGGGTGAGCAAAGTAGTACTCGGCTTTTGGTGTAGCTGATTTGAAATTAAGCTTGAAAAGTCCAATAAAATCATAAAATTAGAATGAATAATATGAATTATTGTTTCTAAGAATTAAATGTTGTTTCCTATAAACAAGTTTAAGTTCATAACATTAAACTTGTACTAAAAGCAGGGATAAAAAATGATTATAGAAGAGAATGATCTCAAATCAGGTCCTAATAAAGAAAACCAAAACCGACTAGTTTGCAATTAAAGCTTTGCATGGCTAATGCAGATTTCACTCGGTTCACCTAAACAAGGTTTTAACTAATTTATCAAACGGTTAACCTTCGTGTTTTTTAATACTTGATGAACATTTCTTCTTCTTCTTCTTCTTCTTCTTCTTCTTCTTCTTCTTCTTCTTCTTCTTCTTCTTCTTCTTCTTCTTCTTCTTCTTTTTTAAATAATCTTTTTGAGAATACATGAAAACAAATTAATTATGTTGTATGTTGTAACTGTTTTTTGAAAAGAAAAAAAAAATTCTCACTTTATATTCAATATATATATATATATATATATATATAATGGATATTTATGTATTTTTCAACTACGATGGTGATGTAAGGATATGGACATATGGTGTATTAAATTAAGGGTTTACAAATAAAGTGTTTAAAAAACGTATATTTATTTTAATAAGGATAATATTGGTATTTGAACGAGTACTTATAGTTAAACTACTATATATGATTAAAACTATTCCATATTTAGTTAAATTGACTTCCATGTTTATTTATATTTCTAATACGGTTAAAAAAAATTTCTAGATTTGGTTAAATTTACTTTCATACTTATTTATAATTCTATATATGATTAAAAGTGATTCCATATTTGGTTAAATTTACTTTGATACTTTTTTATAATTTTATATATGATTAAAAATGTTTCCGAAAATTTGTTAAATATACTTTCATAATTATTTATACCTCTATATATAGCTAAAAGTACAAATGCAGATATTTAATTTTTCCTAGTGAAAATAGCAGATTTTTCACTTGATTTTGTGATCTAACATTTTTCACTTGATTTTGTAAAAACATTTAGGAAGGAAGAGATTTGGATCTAAATTATGCTTAAAAAGCATCTAGGAAGTAGGAACTAGGAACTACTGGGCCAGTCCTAAGATTTCGGGGGCCCGAGGCAAAATGTAAAAATGAGGCCCTCCTCGACCCTCTATGTTTACTTGATTTTTTTTCTCTAGTAAATACTTATAAAAATCAATATAATAACCCAAAATCAAGACTGTAACACAATAAAATAACAAATAAAAAGTAACCGAAATAAAAATTTTATAATTGCATCAAAGAATATAACACTTAAACCTTACTCGTCTCACATTTTAGAAAGTAAAACAAACCATAATCCTCTAAGATTCGGGACTCCTAACTTGATTGAAAATAAAAGATCAAATTTTACAAGAAAAGGTAAGTTTGATCTATTTACAAAACCTAAACATTATTCCTAATCAAACTTAAAAAAAGAAATTTTCCTAGATTGAAAAAAAAAAACATCAAAATCCCGTCTAAAACAAAAAACCAGAAAAACGAAGGTCAAAACGATCTTTTCTGGCAAAACAGCACATTACAAATGTAGGGCTCGTCGTCGATACGGTTCCAACGACATATTATGAGCCCTAAACGGACATCGTTTGACCCTCCAACAGCCTTCCGGAAGTGTCCTACATCAGTTTGATAAAGGGATTTGATGCGTTGTTGTCTTTTGTAATACTATAATTATAATTGTATTTCCGGTGGGGCCGGTGGGCCTTTTTTTTAAGAAAAAAAATGTGTAAACGGTGAGCCTTTAAGTCATATAACGGTGGCCCTTTAATTATAATTGTTATGTGGACCTCCGGCCTTATATTCATGTGACACGGTTTTTTTGCTAAACTGAAATTTAGAAATTTGGGGCCTATTACAATTGGAGGCCCCATATGGTTGCCTCTTGGGCCTACCCTCAGGGCCGGCCTGCTAGGAAGAGATCTGGACAGTTTTTTATTTAAATATTTTGTTTTTTAATAATTATTTTTCAATGGTAAAGACTGTATGATGGATGAAAAAAGATCAAACCTCCTCTATCCATTTTTTAAAATTAATTAATTAAGTATTATGTATAATTAATAATAAATTTATCATATTAATAGGCGAAAAGACCTTTTTATCCCTTAGTCATTAACTTCTAACGGTAGGAGATGTTAGTGTATTTTAAACAAAAGCTATATATACGTGCAATTAGATCTAATGTCAGGGGATGTTTGTGCAATTACCCCATATAATTATCAAATAATAATAATAATAATAATGTCATCTTCTTCGATTGGCATCAACATGAGAAGTATCTGAAATCTTACAAGTAAAATGACCAAAAGCTAATCAAAATTTTCAGAGTCACCAAATTAACAATAATTTTGAGATTAATTAATTAATAAGATGATCTTATGATAATAGGACCAACGTTTGATGTCTACTCTATTCGGAACCGATGGTTGGAGATGCATTTCTGCAGGGGACAAATCGCATTTTGGAATTTATCGATCCAAATATTTTTAATTAATTTAATAGTTTATAAATCAGGAAAGTGATTTGGGTTTCATCAAAGATTCATGTTTTCTAGTAGAAATATATTTGAGTATTATTATTATTTTTAAAGGAAATTTGTGTATTGTTTAGCACAAATGATCACGTATTCATACATTTTTATTATCCAGTCACACAATTTGAACAATTAATCGCACGTATTGTATGTGTTGTTCAATTTGAACTTATGGTTTGAATCATGGCCGGATAAAAAATTGTAGTACTACTTATCAGTTTCATTTCCTTTATTAGGACTACAACTGATTAATTCTTCAAACACTATCATAATTAATTAATTCTTCGTATAATATGATTAGATAAATTTGACAAAAATACTATGTAGAATTTTCTTTAGATAAAGTCCGTAAATAATAGTAACAAGTAATAACATAATTAGTTTTTTTTTTTTTTTTATTTCTTTAATAAATGAACATTTTTACAATGAAATATAAGACCTAAAATCTTTTTAATAAACATTTGAGAATTATCATTACAAATATTATGTTGGTACAATTAGGATTTAGTAGAGTATCATATTAAAAATGAAAACATTCAAATACACACGATAGCAGCTCATTTGGATGGCATGCAATTACTATGTCCAACTAAGCGCTAATTTGACGATCGAAGTGGCAATTTATTGAACCGATCATGTTGTAGGACTCGGTCATTGTGTCGCATGCCTTGATCTTCCATTAATATATTTCTTTGATAAAGATGAAATTTCTCTAAGAAGCATGTGCCTATACATTGAAAAGAAATAACCGAACAGGTTTAAAATCACAAGAGAAGTATTTTCTTCCTGTGTAGAAATGAGTGATATCAAAGGTGAATTTATATTACAATTGGCAGTTGATATCATTAATGCTTGAATATGTTACTGTATTCATGGCCTCTATGATAGAAATGGGAGTTGGTGTGTGGATCAGGTGGGAATTGAGGGTGTGGTGGTTAATTATTTCACTGAACTTTTTTCAGCTGTTCCCCTGCCAACTGAGTATGTGGCGGAGGTCCTTGGCAGCCTGCAGCCATGTCTCTCTCGTAGTTCAAGTGATTTTCTAGATAGGCCATTTTCTGCTGAGGAAGTTCGACGGGCTCTCTTTGATATGGCCCCCTCTAAGGCACCGGGTCCCGACGGTCTGCCTGCTTTGTTCTACTAAAAGTTTTGGGATACAGTCGGTGGCAGTGTTACAGAAGCGAGTCTCAGGTGCTTAAATGAGGGGGAGGCCCTAGGTGTGGTTAATGCTACTCTTGTTTGTCTTATTCCGAAGTCGGCACATGCTAACCGCGTTTCGGATTACCGGCCAATTAGTCTATGCAACGTTGTGTATAAGATTGTGGCGAAGGCCTTAGCAAATAGGCTGCGGTGTGTGGTTGGTGAGGTGGTATCGGAGAATCAGAGTGCTTTTGTCCCAGGCCGGCTGATTTCGAATAATGCAATTATTAGGTTAGAGTGCCTTCATAACCTTCGCATTAGGAAACGTAAAGAAGGCTCGATTGCTTTAAAATTGGACATGTCCAAAGCCTATGATAGGGTGGAGTGGGATTTTCTTCGGAGTGTTATGTTATGGTTGGGTTTTTCTGATAGATGGACAAAACGAATCATGGACTGTGTATCCTCGGTCAGCTATTCTTTCTTGGTTAACGGGGTTGTCTGTGGCTCTTTGATCCCATCTAGGGGCCTTCGTCAAGGAGACCCTTTATCTCCTTATTTATACCTGCTTATTTCGGAGGGCTTGTCAGGTCTGATTGGCTCAGCTGTGAGGCGCAATGTGTATTCTGGGTTTAGGTGCAATCAGACGTGTCCGGTGATCTCCCACCTTTTCTTTGCTGATGATAGCATCCTCTTTGGGGGAGCTACTG
Organism: Acer yangbiense; assembly: GCA_008009225.1. Taxonomy (NCBI): domain Eukaryota; kingdom Viridiplantae; phylum Streptophyta; class Magnoliopsida; order Sapindales; family Sapindaceae; genus Acer; species Acer yangbiense. The sequence continues at coordinate 53,987,568 of CM017762.1, read as the reverse complement.
AGAACAATTGTCTGAAGATCCGTAGGATTCTGGAGGTCTTCTCAAGGGCTACGGGTCAGGTGATAAACTACAACAAGTCTGGATTGTGTACTAGCAATTCCATCCCTTTGATTGAACAAAAACGCTTGGCTGCAATTATCGGTGTTCGTCGTGTTCGCTGCCACGAGCGCTACTTGGGTTTGCGGGGGTTCTCGGGTGGGAGTAAGCGAAAGCTATTTGAAGGAATTAAGGATAGAATATGGAACAAAATTAAAGGTTGGCGTGGGCAGTTGTTATCAGTTGGGGACAAAGAGGTCTTGGTGAAGGCTGTCCTTCAATCAATTTCGGCTTATATGATGTCCCTTTTCCAACTCCCTAAAGGTTTTATTTCAGATATCCATAAGATGTTCAATCGGTTCTAGTGGGGTAGTGTGGAGGGGGATCGGAAGGTGCATTGGGCACACTGGTTAAGGATGTGTAGGTGGAAAGAAGATGGTGGTCTGGTGTTCAGAAATTTAAGTCATTTCAATCAGGCGCTTCTCGCCAAGCAAGGTTGGAGATTGGAGAGGTTTCCTAGTTCTCTGGCTGCTAGAGTCCTTCAGGGCTGCTATTACCCTTCTAAATCCTTTTTGAGTGCAGACATATCGGGCAAGGGTTCTCTTTTGTGGAAGGGCCTGGTCTGGGGGCGTGGGTTATTAGCAGCAGGATCTAGATGGTGTGTGGGGAGTGGTGCTTCCATTTCCATTTACAATGACAGGTGGATTCCGCGTCCGATATCGTTTAAGATTCTTAGCACTCAGTGTCGTGAGGAGGTTTCTCTAGTTTATCATTTAAAGACGGTTTCGGGTTCTTGGAACGGTCCGCTCATTAATGAAATCTTCATGAAGGAGGACGCTAAAGAAATCCTGTCTATTCCTACCAGTCTCTCCTCTAGGAATGATTCATTCTGTTGGCATTTTACTAAGTATGGGGAGTATACAGTGAGCTCTGGTTATAAAGTATATGCTGCACTTGACAGTACAGTCTCTCCTTCTGGCAGTCAGGATAATGGCTCCTGTTGGGACAGAATTTGGGCTTTGGAGGTGCCCTCAAAATCAAAATCTTCATTTGGCGGGCTTGCAATAATTGGATTCCTACGCAGGTAAATCTTGCTAATCGTAAGGTCCCGGTCAGTGGTGTATGTCTTGTCTGCTCTTCTGAATTTGAGACTACTCTCCACGCCTTGTGGAGTTGTTCGAAGCTTAAAGCTGTCCGATGCATGCTTGGGGTGCCGTTTGGGTGGATTCTGGCCAACGAGGGTTGTTTCTTTGATTTCTTTGGGGTTTGTGTGGCCAGGTTGAAAGAGGAGGATTTGAGAGTTCTATATGTTGTTTTTTGGCGCATCTGGTCTCTACGCAATCTGCTGGTTCATGGTGGTGGGGCTTCGGTGGTGGAGGAAATTCTTCCTTGGTCCACGGATTTCCTGGAGGGGTATCAAGCTGCCAATCTTCAATGTCATTATAGGAGATCCTCTGTCAGACACCAGCCGACATTTTGGTCTCCGCCAGGTTTGAATTCCTTCAAGCTTAATACTGATGCTGCTCTGGATTCTCGCTCTTCCATGGTGGGTTTGGGTCTGGTTATCCGGAACCATGAGGGCGGTGTCATGGTTGCTAGTGCTCAAGGCCTTAGAGCAACCTATTCTCCTGATGTAGCTGAGGCGATTGGGATATTGCGTGGTATTGTTCTTGCTGAGGAGTCTGGATTGGCCCTGCTTATCATTCAGTCGGATGCCCAAGTTGTGGTTGATTTGATTATTTCTGATAGTGATGTGCTCTCGGATATTGGTTTGGTTATCAGTGATGTTAAGGACTATCTTCGGCGTATTGGTATTGGTCATGTTTCTTTTGTTTCAAGGAAGGCAAATTTTGTTGCCCATAACCTTGCTAAGTTGGCTCTTTCGAGTCCTGGGAATCGGATTTGGTTTGAGTCGCTCCCTCCGAGTGTGGAGAGGTTCGTCTCTGCTGATCTTCCTGTGTAATGGTGTTTGTTTTTTATTTATTTTCCTTCTAAAAAAAAAAAAAAAAAAATTATAATTCTATGTATGGTTAAACAATTATTCCATATTTAGTTAAATTTACTTCCATATTTATTTACAATTCTATATACGGTTAAAATCATTCAATATTTTATTAAATTTACTTTTGCATTTATTTATATTTCAATATACAGTTAAAAATTATTTCATCTTTAGTTAAATTTACTTTTTAATTTATTTATATCCTATATATGGTTAAAAATGATTTTTTATTTGGATAAATTTACTTCCATATATATTTATAATTCTTTATATGGTTTAAAATTATTCCATATTTATTTAAATTTACTTTCATATTTATTTATATTTTTATTAAATTTAACCAAATACGGAATCATTTTTTCCCTTCAATAAAATAATAATTCCGTATTTTGTTAACTTTACTTCCGTATTTATTTATATTTCTATATAGGGTTGAAACTTATTCCATGTTTGGTTAAATTTACTTCCATATTTATTTATAATTTTATATATCTTTAAGGATCTGGATCCTCTCGTCACCTCAAGTGTCCCCACTTTCATAATCAATTGCCACTTGTCTAATAAGCAAATCAATGGACTGGATTAATTATATATATTTTTTTATTTCTTTACTCATCTAAAAGATAGAATTAATCCAGACCATTGATTTACTTATTAGACATGTGACAATAGATTATGAAGGTGAGGACAAGGTGGGTAGGGGATCTAAATCCATATTTAAAAGTGATTCCATATTTGATTAAATTTACTTCCATGCATACATAAATATATATATAATTCTATATATGATTAAAAATGATTTCGTAAATTAATTAAATATACTTCCATACCACCGTACTTATTTATATTTTTATGTATTACTAAAAGTGTTTCCATATATGGTTAAAATTAATTTCAATATTTGTTTTTTTAGCAATTAATACTAAATGTCTGTTTGTTAGTATTCTACCTCCCAAAAAAAACCCCGAATTTATGTAACAGTGTAATACTTTAAAAAAAAAAAAAAAAAAAAATGAAAAACGGTGTGGTACCCGTTCATTATACATGTTTTGAAAAGAAAACCGGAAAAACACTCTTTTCACTTTTGTTGAACAAAAATGAAAATATGAAAATTTTGAATTTTTTTTTTTTTTAAATTTTAGTACTATATATATAGATATATATATATATTAAAGCTTATTAATATTAAAAGTTATATACACATTCTTCATAAATATCAATGTAGTGAATGTGCCACATTTAGAGATGACATTTTTCCTCACGGGCCCCAAATCCCCATCCCCATCCCCGTTAGTGGGGAAAAAAATTAATCCTCCCTAGTCGGGTATGGGATTGAGATAAGGATAGGTCCCTCATTACAATTTTCTCCAATAATTTTCTCCCTCTCTCTCTCATTTTCCCCAATTATCCTTTTTCTTCAATTACTCATTTCAACACCAAGTATAAATAATCCTAAGTATAGAAAATTGTAATGTTTAGAAATATTATTCACAGATCATTGAGGTTACAGTAGTACGAAAATATTTTATAGAAAATCTGTTATAATCTATATATAGTAAGAATCAAGTCAGCTCCTAAGTCTAATGAGAACAATTAGCAACTACAATAATACAATAATAAAGAGACATGATTCTAGGAATCATGTAAATATAGCAGCAAGTTGACTTTGAGTGATTTTCAGTGATCCAATATGCCCCCACAAGATGGTACTCTCATTGGCGATACCAATCTTGGACGATATATAGAAGTTCAAACCAAGCTTTAGATAATGACTTTCTGTGAATATCAACAAGTTGATCATGAGTAGAAACATCGGCAACCCGAAGAGCACCAGTGGCAACCTTGTCCTTGACAGAGTTATAATTAGTTACGACATGCTTCATACGAGAGTGGAACACGAGGTTGGCATATAAGTAAGTAGCTCCTATATATGTTGTCACAAGTAGAGAGGTGATCCAATAAAGCTCTACGGTAGTAGATGTAACTACTTTGGTGGATGAGAGAGCAACTATTTTTGGCTTTCTAGAGCACCACAAAATAGTATTACCACCAAGATACACAATATATGCAGTGCAAGAAGTACAACCATCATGATTACATCGGAAAATGATGATAAAGGTTGGCCACGACTTATAAGGAGACCATGATCCATGATATATTTGAGGTATCGTAAGAGTTTGCATGGCTCCACACCAGTGAGTTTTTGTTGGACATTGCATGAATTGAGTAAGTTTGTTGATAGTGAAGGAGGCATCACTCCTTTATAATAATCATGTCATTAAAATAGACCAAAAAATAGATTAGTAGTCCCTTGTTGTCATAAATAAATAGAGAAGAGTCAAATTTGGAGTTCACAAAACCAAAAGCAAGCAAGAAATTTTGAGCTCTGTGTACCAAGCATGAGGTGATTGTTTGAGTCCATAAATTGATTTGTTTAATCAACACATGTGACTTGGATGAGATGAATCAATAAAGCCCAGCTGTTGCTATATTAAAACTTCTTCATTTAGGATGCCATGAAGGAATTAATGCATTATTTACATCTAATTTTTGTAATTTCCAGCCCCGATTAAGTGCAATAGATAAAACAACACGCGTGCAAATTTATTGGTTTAACAATTGGGCTGAAGTACATGATAATATATGTCAGGCTTCTAATGGAATCCTTTAGCCACAAGCCTAGCTTTGTATCGGTCCAGGCTGCCAGAGTCATTTCTTAAAAGACCCACTTACGTCCAACAATATTTTGAGAAGGATTTGAGGGTACCAATTCCCATGTTTCATTTTTAACAAGGGTCAAGGGCATTGATCTCATCATTCAATTCATAGCAACAAGCCAGGGTAATTTATGTCTCTTATTATAAAGCTAGGAATCATAAATAAATTTTTTGGAAGTAGTTACAGGTAAATACCCAGACCGAACAAGATGTTGAAGAATCGTGAGGGAAGGGTGTCCACAAATCTTTTAAAAAAATGTAAATAACAAAAAAAATATAACTATATTTTTTATATTAAAAATATATATATATATGTTGGGCCTGGAGGCTTCACCACTGCAGGCAAGCATTTGATGCATGGTACATTTCCCAGTGGTATTTCAAAAATATAAAACAAACTCACTCTATCTCCATGGATAGACAACATCTATGCTGTCACTAGATAGGTGTTCAATCCTCCACGAATTCTAAAACCGATCGGTCCAAGATAGGTGTTCAAAGTTTCTCAGGTTCGAGTCACTGCTACCACAGCGCATGTAGTAATTCGTATAACAAAGGCCGAAAGCAACGTTTGAAAATATAATTCGACATACATTTAAAACAAAACGTCTATATGTCTATTTTCCATTCAGATTCTAAAACTAAGTAGAATTTTTCTCAATGTAAAATTACATCATAAGATTATCATCACTCTGAGGCCACTTGACTTCCTGAATCGTTGCAGATGGACTCAAACTTAGGAAATTTCCTCTTCTGACGAACTTCTGTTGACAACCTGTAGAATCAAAAAGAAAAACAATGAGACTCTCAAAATGTATTTCAAAGTTTTTTTTTTTTTTTTCTACTGTATTAAAACAAGCCTTTTGGATGGTCATCCCTTAATTAAAGACAGAATTGATCAAGCTACTAGAACAGAATTGGTTAAAGCTAGTACTATTTGGAAACTCCAGCATTTTTGGTTCCTGACAAACTAAATTAACTGGCCTCTTTCAGGATTTTGCATCCGAAAACAAAGTCACAATTCATTGAAATGTCAAAATTAAATATGATTGTAAGCAACTCTCAAACAAAAAAAAAAACTTATTATAACTTAATTACTTACCCCAACTGCAAGGAAGTATCTGAAAGGTCATCTTCTGATGCACAACGACTATTCACTTTCGAACTAGTGAAAGAAAACCTCCTTTCCAGAGGATTTTGTTCCATCAACGATGATCTAGAATGTCGAAGCTCCTCAATCTATGCACATTTTGTCAAGAAGATTAAAAAAGTTGTTGGTGCCATATATATTTATATAGAGTTTGATGAAGAATTCAAGATTCTGACTTACCTGTTTTCGAAGAGTTTCATTCTCTTGAACGGCCTTTTGCTCCTGAGGAAAATAAAATCAAAACCAAAACAAATATATCAAAGTTATTTCGACAACTTATTAATAAGATGGTATTGATTTCTTTGAACTATGGATGAAGTACTACAAAATGATCAGTTTCCTTTCAAAATTCTTCACTTTTACAAGGAATCATCAGATGAAGTTCAAACTTTGAGTGCTTACACTGATAGAAATTACCAGATGTAGGATACCCGTACATTGTTTCGTGTAGGATTGATTATGTAACGTTATATATATAGTGGGCCAGTAACAATACAGAGTGATTTGAATAGAAAGTTTTATAACTTTGAGAGGAAAACTAGTTGATTTATGAAGTCAGGGGATTAATATACTAGATGAAGCTCATCATATTCAATCCTAGAACTAGAATCCGAAGATATGATTTATCAAGTCTGCTTAGTTTATTTACCAGTAATCTCGATCTCTTTAGTTGCTCCACAAGAACTTGCTCCTACAACAGTAAAGCTTCAGTTAAAGACTGTAAATAACATCTTCGTATATACAAATGGAGATATATATATATAATATAGGATCCTTCCATGTTCAGGTCGGTCTTGAAAAAAAAAAATCAGGACTAAAGTTGCATAACTTTATGGAACTACCAGTTCCAACGTTATGTAACTTCATCTTAACAAAAAAATTCAGGACCAAAGTTACATTATGTTGTGGAACTAGATGTTCGGTTATGTAATTGAAACCGGTTCCACAACTTTATGTACCTTTGGCCTTAAATTTTAATTTTTTTCTCAAAGACAACCTGATTAGAGAATTATTACTATTATTAATATTAAAGCTAATTAATCTATTACCTTCTTATCTTTAACAGATAAAATCCCTTCACTCAATTGGTGCTCCAGTTGATTGAGCTCCTGGAAGCTCAACCCATCAAGTTCCTTGCCATTCATCCGCCTGCGATTACAAATGAAGTTGAAGAAGACAATGTTGCAAACACAGAACAGAACCTGATGACTGATGAGAATGACTTACAAGTAAGCCAAACGCAGCCTTGAAAACTCATCTTTCAGGGAACTAGCTTCTGCTACTTGTGATTTCTGTTTATTGATGATAAAAGTATACCAGTAAAGATCATCATTAAACAACAAGGAAGCTACTGTTTGTGTATATAAATGAATATGATTATACCTGTGGTCCATGATCATCAGCAGCAGTAATTTCTTGACATTCTGTTTCCAGGCCTTTACTGTATCTTGAAATAATGTCATCCATGCTGCATCAGTAAAAGAATCTAATTATTGGCAGGTTCCAATATCTATTCCCACAACACCGGGGAGATTACTCCCCACACATACTTATAAAATACGCATAGTGGGACTCGCAGCTAAAGTGTAAGGGAGGTGCACTACCACATGTTAAAAGGTAAGGTAATGTGTATCAGTGTATGTATAAATTTTAACACCAAATGGCTTAGGAGTTTGCAAGGACCTATCGAGATCAAACACTATAAATGCGTCCCGGATATCTACTACCACAACACCGAAGAGAAAACTCCTTATACATGCTTATAAAATATGCATGGTGAAACTCGAACACCCTCCAACTAACGTCAAAGGGGATGAACTATCACATATGCTAAGAGGTGATATGCTGCGGTTTACGATGTTCCTACTTACAATGTTCAAACTAATGATATTCAGTCTTATACAAATTTAATTCAAACAATTATGTGACAAGTCCCTGTCATGTGGTTTTTGGCTAAGTACACCCACTACCAATTAGGCAACACTCAAAATGGGCCCATTTTCTTTTATGTCTGCCAGTTCCATCTTAGCTTTACTTGACCAGTTGACCTCCTATTTCTTTCACCCTCTTTAGCTGTTCACAGCTTTTTTCTTCTTTTCTCTACAATCTTCTTTTACTAAAATTAGCTATCTACTTTTATTAACAAATATCCCTTTTTCAAAATCAGTAAAAAAGAAAAAAATAATAATAATTGACTACACATTTTTCTTCATCTTCTCAAACCTCTGTTTTTAGGTCTTTCTTTTTTGTCATAAAAAAAAAAACTCAATTCATTAGGGTTTATCAAAAGACCAAATTTCATATTTTGGTACCTATTCCTTGGAACCTAGACCAACATATAATGCTACTTGGTGGCCACAAGGTTACTTGTCAACCAAGTCTTCCCAAATCATCAAAAGAAGTTTTAGATCTCATATATGAAACCTAATTCAGATTCTAGAAATCAGATTTAAGTAAACAAGTCATTTATTCATATATCAAGTGAATTGAAATCTGGTTTCAAAAACACAGGAAATTAACAGAAACAAAAAGAAGACGTATATATATATAAATACCTGGAGCTTGAAAACTCATAAAGCTTGCCTGTGCTGGAGAAGATAACGACTCCAACCTCAGCATCACACAAAACCGACAACTCTTTGGCCTTTTTGAGCAACCCATTACGGCGTTTTGAGAAGGTCACTTGCCGGCTGTTCAAGTTCTCGATCCTTTTGATCTCAATCTTTCCTCTACCCATTTTTTCTCTTTTAATTTCTTCAAACAAAAAAAAAAAAAAAAAAAACCAACAACAAGAAGAACAGAGAGAATAGAGAGAATAGAGAGAATGGAGAGATGATAATTATATATATATATATATATATGAAAAGAGTAGTCTCTAAATATAACTAGAAATCATGGTAGAAGGAAAGTGAATCCAAATCCAAAATTAGGATATATAATTTGGAAAGGTGATAGATGGAATACTAAATGTAGCAATTATCCAATTATGGTATGCCTAATTACTTGATGACTGCTTTTTACTTGTTTTGGCTCTTCCTGTTTTGGCAGTCTTTAGACCTACCAGGCTACCATGCTCTTTTTGGATACTTTTACAATCCCTTTTTTTGGTTGGTGGTCTATTTTGGACTTATTTGTTCCTTTTTTTTTTTTTCTTTTTTTTTTTTCCAAAATAAATAGTATCAATTGGTTTCAAATTTTGTTAAAATAATGTTCTAATAGTCTGCGATTCATAGAAAACTTTCTGTTTTTTTTTTTTTTTTTTTAAATAGTAAAAATGTCGGTTTTCTTATTATATTTTGGCCAAACCTAAATTTATATTCTTGAAAGAAGAAAATTCATAAATAGTCATAAAAAATTTCTTATTATCTTACTGAAATACTCTTCATAAAAATTTTCCGTGCAATTTGTCAAAACAAAAAGATAAAAAGTCACAATTAGGGATGATAATAGGTCGAGTTCGAGCGGACTTCGCCAAACCCTCACTTGAATCCGCAAAACATTTTGCCACCAAAACCCGATCGCAAACCTACGAAATTAAGAGGGTTTGGGTTTCACTTACGGGTTTTGTGGGCACCCATACCCACCGCACGAACCCGTTAAATTAAAATATATATATTATTTAATTATATAAAATATTGGAATATTAATGATTAAAAGAAACTTAAATAACTAGAGTGGGAAATATTCGATTTATTTCAAGTTACACTTTTTTATATTTTAACACCCAAACCTGTAGCAGGTTTAGATTTTACAACTCCACACTCGGCCGTAAAAAGTTGGGTTCATGCAGAACCCACAGATGCGGGTCAAATTGTCATCCATAGTCACAACTACTTCACTGCACAAAAAGTTGTGACTCGTGAGTTTAAGCCTAGTGTGAGCTAGGGTGGGGAGGAGTTTGAATTATATTATTGTAATTTTTATAAAGAAAATTAAGATATTAGGCACCCATTGAGCTAAAGTTTCTTGTTAAGCTTAGATGGTAAAATTTAATGTGGTCGTACGATAGATTACAAGTTCAAGTCCCACTCACGCCATGGTGAGAAGGAGTTTGATATATATATATTTATTGTAATTTTAAAAAGAAAATTAAGATGTTAGGTAATTTTAATATTGTATTTTCTTGTGTTTTTATAGTGTATAAGAAACAGAGATTTTGAGGATGCATTTATATATGTTAATTAGGCAATTCAAAGTTGGAAGCAGTCATTTATCATGAAATTTCTAAAAGAAATTCCTAAGAACATAGCAAATCTTACCATATTTGAGGCAATTAAATGTGGGGGGGATATCTATTGATAGTAAATCTTAAGAGGGAAGGTTTCCAAATTAAGGGTTTTTGTCCTTTTTTTTTTTACTAATAATATTCCATTCCATGTTTTCTACAATAAAATTACTAGAATGTTTTATCCCTTCATATCTATAATAAGGGCTGCTTGGTACCCATTTTCATTTTTATTTTTTAAAATCATTTCAAAATATTTGTTCGGTACTTACTTTCAAAAAAATATGAAAAACTATTTTTTACTTTAACATGGAAACATCGAAAAGTGTTTTTTTTTTTAACTTGTTTTTATTTTCTATATGAAGTGGGTCTCATATCATTAAATAAGTAGGCCACATACCATTAACATATATTTTATTTTAATAAAACTTTTTTTTTTTCCGCCGCCTTCTTTCAACTTCTGCATTCTTCTTCTTCTTCCTTCTTCATTCTTTCTTCTTTCTTTCTTCTTTAAATAAAATAAAAAATAAAAAAAACACACAAATTCAAAACTGAAACCAGAAAACATTGTTTTCATTTTTATTTTTATTTTCGAAAAACAGTAAATGAAAAACACTAACATAACGCACCCTAACTTTTTTCTTTTTTCTTTTTTCTACCTTGTTTTCATATAAAACTAAAGTGCTTTCATGTTGAACTCTAAATATATTTTTGCATTATTTTCAATATTTATTTAAATATAATTTACAAGACAAGATGTGGTTGGCCCATCGATATGCCCTTTATACCTATACCATTAGATCGTTGGTTTGAGTCGTGTCCCCTCGTATAAGTGATGAGTGTGACAATATATGTGACATGCATACACATGCTTTAGTTTTTATTATAAAAGAATAATACAAACAAAACAAAATATTACATACGCACATAAAACTTGAAGTAAATTGAGGTCTAGGGAATCCACAATTTTGAGTTTATATACATTTTTTTTAGAATAATAGTATACAATCCAAAAATATTAGCTAAAAAATTAACCCACTATAACAATTTGATTTGTCATCTTCATGACATTCAACACCCCTTCTCATGAATTTTACAGTAAAGACAAATAATTTATTATAGGGCAAATTGCACTGAACCCCTTGAGATTTGGGCAAGTTACACTTAGCTGGAAATGTGTTGTTAGTATACACTAACACCCCAAAGACTTAAATTTGACTTTAAAAATACCTAAAATGCCCCTAGTTATATTATTTTATACTCTTTTTTTTTTACCTTTTAATCAAAAACTTTATAAACTTTAATAAAATAAAATAAAATTAAATAAAAAATATGATTCATTAAATAAATAAATAGTTTAAAAATAAATAAATAAATAAATAGTTTAAAATAAATAAATAAATAAATAATTTTGAAAAAATTAAATAAATAAATAGTTTTTAAAAATTAAATAAATAAAGGGTTTTAAAAAATTAATTAATTAATTAAAAAAAATTAAAAACATTTTTTTTTTTTTTTTAAGAATATCCATTAATATGGACAAAAAAAAAAGAAGCTCTAAATATCCAAGTTTTTAAGGTAAGGATGATGGTGAGAGAAGCTTCAAAGTTCCCAACACTGGGAGTCTTTTTGCCTTCTTCAACCACTTCCTTCGGTGTTGGGAACCTTGAAGCTTCTCTCACCATCATCCTTACTGTAAAAGTTTAAATATTTAAGTTTTTCTTGTCCGGATATCCTTTAAAAAAAATTAATATTTTTTATTTTTTTTCATTTATTTATTTAAACTATTTATTTATTTGATTTTTTTAAACTATTTATTTATTTTAAATTATTTATTTATTTAAACTATTTATTTATTTAAAAAAAATTTAAACTAATTTTTTTTTAACTATTTATTTATTTAATAAATTATATCTTTTAATTAATTTTTTATTTTATTAAAGTTTATAAAGTTTTTGATTAAAAGGTAAAAAAAAAGTATAAAATAATATAACTAGGGGCATTTTAGGTATTTTTAAAGTCAAATTTAAGTCTTTGGGGTGTTAGTGTATAATAACAAAACCTTTCCAGCTAAGTGTAACTTGCCAAAACCTCAAGGAGTTCAGTGCAATTTGCCCTTTATTATATTATGAACACTTCTTGGGTGATGGCCGGTCAACACTTAGGCATTGATCAACCAATGGTTGGTTGTCACGTAACCCAAAACAAAGAGAAAAATGTAAAAAGTGAAAGAGTCTGAGCCACATGGCAACACCCCATTAGGCCACCAGTCAGTACCCAAGTATTTTCCTTATATTATTTGAGTTGATTTTTAAACTAATTTTTTGGATTGTGAGTATCATTGTTTTATTTTTTTTTATCTCAAAATTATTAGTTAGCTATTAAAAATCAATTAATTTAAAATAGAGTAAGAGGGATCTCTACGCCAACATTAATCAACTTTTGCATTATTACAATTTAGAATTTACCGGTTTGGGCCTTGGGGGATGGATGAAAACATAATAAGTCAACATCATTTTTGACCTAATCATAAGTATCCTGCTATGATACATTGTGAGAGTCCATTATATTTGTTTCAAGTTTATTTTATAATTTAAAATATTGACATTTTTACAATTAGGATTTATTAGGATTCAATCATGGTTCAAGACTTCAAGTTTAACCTTAATTTTTCCTATTTTATTGACACCAAATATAAATAAAATTACTCGGGCGAGATTTGTTTTTTATTTTTTTGTTTCTCGTATAGGCAAACTAATCGACGTTGTTTTATCCAAACTCACATATTCTTATTAAAAAAGTCCACTCGAACCTGAAACATTACGAAGCTGAATAAGCGATCTTTAACACTAAACCACGTTGAGTCGTGGTAGACCTATACATAATTAAAAAAATAAAGGAAAAGAAAAAAACATAAAATGGTATAAAATCCACATGTAGAGACCAGAGACTAACAAGGCAATAAATCCAAATCAATTACCAGGCATGTCTCTTAAGATTGCCATCAGATCCCTAATTTCTTGGACCATATTAAACAATCTAGGCCCAAACCCGGCCCAACCCAAATTTTAGTTAACACTTTCCTTAACGATAAAATCCCATCCATTGAATTGTAAGTCTCCAACGTGGTAATATGAACGGCTGAGATCTGAGAGGATCTTTCACTGGCCTCAACCCAGTCCCACGTGTGTCCCAACAACAATAAGATTTGAATTCAAAATGCGAAAACAAACCTAAAGTAACGTTACGATCGTAGCCTCAGCTTCGGATCCGAACCAAAAACGAAGAAGAAACAAAAATAGAGTATTCTGAATTGTACAAAGAAATCAAATATAAGAGAAAAAAACAGAGACACCCATCAGTCGTCGCACTCGTCTCTTTCTTCTCTCTGTTTCATTGCAACAACTTCAACTTGAAAAAGTAATAAATTCTCTCATTAAAAATCCGTTTTTTGTTTCTCTCTTTTAACTTTCTCTCATCAGTCATCGCACTGGTTTACTTACTCAGTTGAAGAAAAAGAAAACCAGAGAGAGAACCGGTATGTTTTTTTTTTTTTTTTTGGAATCTTTTACTCTCTTTCTCTGTCTGCATTGTATGTGAAATAGGTTTTGCGTTTTTTGTTTATTATTCTTCATGGTGGTGGGTTAGGTTCATTTGAGTGACTGTGATTGTTAAAGAGAAGGAAAAGAGATATATTTATTTAATGGGTTTCTTTTAGAGTGTTTATGATGATAAATTGATTTTATTGTTTTGAAAGGAACTGAAGATTGGGTTTTTGATGGAGGATAGTACAAGTACTGGGTTGCATGACATCAATCTAGCTTCAAGAAAAGCTGAAGAAGCAGGTCGGTCATTATAATTACTATTTTATTAATGTGTATAGGAGAATTCTGAATTTTTTATTTTGTTATCTTTTCTTGATTCTCAAATCATGGTGAACAAAGGACTAAGATTTCACTTTCTTTGATTTGAAAAATATTTTCTCGAAAATGAAGCAGTGTAAATTTATTGATTTTTCAAGAATCTGTGCAACAATCCTATTTTTTTTCCTCCAATTTTGCAGCTTGTAGGCGATTTCATGCCGCGGGGTGGCTTGAGAGCCTAGTCGGCTCTCTTGGTATATCAAAGCAGCCGTCGGAGAGAGAGTTCATTTCTTGCTTGAGAAATGGTCTGATTCTTTGTAATGCCATTAACAAGATCAAGCCAGGGTCAGTGCCCAAGGTACGGTATCCATTTTTCAATGTTTAAGTCTTATTGTAGTAGTTATACCATCTGTTTTTGCTCATTTAGAGATTTGACTAAAGGAAATGAATGTCTAGATTTTTAGTTTTATGTTATATTTATAAATGACAGTGAGCTTTTTTAATTTTATGTCTTCATTTTATTAATTTAATGCTCAAGTCTAGAATCTATTTATTGTAACTTATGTCATTCTGTTAATAGGCTATGATATGATTCATGAAGGGTATTGGTTTGTATATTGTTTTGAGCAAATAGAAAATTCTTATGTCCGAAGTTACATAAATGTTCAATTTCCTTGAAGTTTTTGCTGTGACCAAATGGGAATTTGGTTTCTATTGTTACCACTTATCAGTATTCTAATTTTTCTCTTCTCGAAAACTATTACAAGGTTGTGGAGAATGTATCACATATACAATCATTCAGCCGGGAATTTCAGCCCCCACCTGCTTTTCAGTACTTTGAAAATGTAAGGAACTTTCTTGTGGCAGTCGATGAGTTGAAGCTGCCTGCTTTTGAAGCTTCTGATATTGAGAGGGTAATTTAATTTAACCACACTGTTGTATCTATTTGTACATATGAATGTGTGGAAGTATTTGCCTATGACTAATTGTGAATTGTTGGTTGTGCCTTTTAAGGATACTTTGGAGCCTGGTTCAGCAGTTAAGGTTGTTGATTGTATTTTAGCCCTGAAATCATACCATGAAATGAAGAACGGTGTAAATGGATCCTATAGGCATGCAAGATCTCCAATGGTTATACATGCTGCCAATAGGCCTTTACGAGCCTTATCTGCAAACCCTTCGGACTCTTGTAGGCGCTTGGACATGTCTGCAGCATGTCAGAAGGAGCAACCTGTGGATGTTACTGGTTTGAAGTCTCTTTTCTTCATAAGCGTTTCATGTATTTGATCCATGTATATTAGTATATTTAGTAGTAATGATTGTAAACATTTTATTAGAAACCCCTAAGAATACAGTTGTACTCAGACTTAGTTGCAGATGAAACTTTCGAGCCTGAAATCAAGATCATGTACTTCAAAAGGATTTGAGTTGTCATTAGAATAATGTTAATGAAGTGAATTGTAAATAATGCCTGCTATGTAGTACCAACCAAATATTTCATAGTCACTTGTCAAACTATGGTATACCCATTATTGATCTCTGTCGAATAACAGAAAAGAACTTTTTTTTATTTATAAGGAGGATCTGTGTTGTCTCTGTAATACTAATAAATGATTTTATATATTGCTAGCTGGTGCATTACACCTACCTAAGATGCCAAGTCTATTGTTGGTTGTATATAGCATTTACATTGATGTTGCCCTTTCTTGTTTTGGTATTTTACTTGTACATTCCTTATGTGAAGATGTACCATATTTTGCAGATTCAATTGCCAAAGTACTTGTTAAGTATATGGTTGGTGCAAAGGAAAACATCAATGAGAATCTTCTAGTTTCCTTGCGTAACAAAACTATGGTAATTATCAATTGTTTTCATGTGTAATACTCACGATTTCTTTTCTTGTTTTTTTTCTCAAAAATGATTTTTTTTTTAATATACACAGGATCATCCATTGGCATTATTTGGCAAAATCATTTCAAGTTGCGCAGAAGAACAAGAACAGAATGAGTTTCCTGAGGTGAGTCTGATTTTTTAATCAACAAATCCTCAAAAATTGTCTAGTTTGCACACTTTGAAGTTGGTCATACTCATGAAATAATTTTAAGGGTAAAGAGAAAGTATGAGATACAATGTTATCCTATCTTTAATTTAAATAATTGACTAATTGGGGCAGCTCCTAGTGTCACTAGATATGTCTCCTCAGAATGAATCTTGTCACTCATATGCAAACAACGAAATGAATTGTAGTTATAATTTATCAGCATGTCCTCCTCATATGGATCCATTGAAACATTTTTCTGGTTAGTTATGAATACAAAATCAAATACTTTTAGCATGAGTGAAGCCATGTGCCTAGGAGAAAAACTTGTGTGGGACGTTCTCACATAACGCCACGTGGGCTCACCATCCCACACAAGGTGCCTACATGCTATTGTAATTCTCTCAAAAAACCTAGATTTTTGGTGTAACTTGGGACATCAACTAGACAGTTAGTATACTTAATAACACTTGCACTGGGAATTCTTATTTCCTGCAGTAACTTGTCCTAGGGAGCATATAAAGAGTCCTTTTACAGGTAGCCAGTTGCTCAGTTGCTGCACCATCATACATAACATGTCAAGTATGTGTGTTAGCTATAATTGGTATTAATTCTATCTGACATTCTCATCAATTATGTATAAAAGAAGCATTAAAAAGGAATATATAGATTTATTACTATGAAAGTTGTTTTCTTTCGCACAAAAAATTAAGTACTTTATCTTATTCAAACGAGAGAATTTTGAAACTTAGCATATTTTTTAAGTACTCATCAAAAAAATCTGATCTGTCATATGACTCAACTATATTAGTTAATTATCAACCGACAAAAACATATACTTAGTAATGGTTCTAGTTAACAAAAGATTTTGACAATCAGTTGAAAAGTGAATCTAGGTTCATTCCCTAGCTTTTATGCTGCAGCAGAGCAGCGTATAGCTAAGTGCATCTTGCTTAATAACCACCCTATATAAAAATATAGCCAGTAGCTTAATCTTGATTATTATTGAGTGATTTTCTTAGTTGGGTGGGTTTTACAAGTTCTTTAACTATGTCTATTATAGTATTATCTTACAACTAATTTCATTGTACACCATTCAAACAAACTGTTAGAAGGATCCATCATTTAATTATTTAATATGAATAGATTGAGCTTTTTTGTCTTCTTTATGTGTTTCTTTGATGTCAATGCTTTTCTTGTATTAGCTCCACTAAACATGATGTTATTTATTCATGTCCAAAAACAGCTGAAATCAATGTTTGACGGCATATTGAAAGAAAATAGCTCATATTTCCAATTAAATTCATCTCCAGATGATTTATCTGCACTTGGAGATTCTCAGGTACTTTTTATAATCTCTCACAATAAATGTTGTTTTAGACAAAAGTACTTGTAGTAAAGTGAACTTTTAATTGTTCCCAAGTAAATATATTTGTTTTACTGTTCGAATCACAAAGTCTTTCTCTTATTATATTAAAATTGCTTCTTACTGAATGTTTTCTGATACTGTGTTTTTTACTCAATTATGCAATTATTTATGTTTATTTGTTTTGAGTTTTGACACATTATTCTCTGTTTCCCTCTTATGGTTTTCTTCTTTAAAACACAAATCCTTTTGGATATTTTAGATCACTTCTGTTGATAAATTAGCGACCCATCCTAACTATATAAGATAGTGTTATGGACCTGTTTTGTTAGATAAATTTTGAAACCTATCATTCTTAACAACATTAATGGGACAAAATCACTTTTATAAAATTTCTCTTTTCTGTCATAAAAGAACTGTTCCCTGAATAGGAACTGATGCATGAATAGGACTGCATGTCCATTTATTCCTTGCATCTCTTTTTTCAAGACAGCTTTTTTGATCAATCCAACATGAATCTTTTTACAGTGTTGCAGAGTATGCTTGAGAAAGGGTAACTGCAATCACAGACAGTTATTACAAATGCAAGAAAAAGAACTCCTGGTAAGAAGTTTCTTTCCTAAACCTGTACTTTCACGAGGATTTTAGCACGGACTTTGATAGTGGCTTGAAATGAAATGTTGCAATCTAGCTCAATCTTTATGAAATTCCAGTTTTATGCAAAATTACAGCCTGAAGATAATGAAGTTGGACATATATCCATGTCAACTCATCTCACTGGAATCCTTGGTGTTTTAAATTATCTTTTTTCTTGTTAGGCGATTTTAGAAGATAGTTACTTACATGCACTTGATTTCTCTTATTACCCGTCGTATTCAGAAGTGTGATGTACTACTTCGAAGGGTATTCTTGTCATCAGACTTTTTGTTTCTCTCTTTATGGCCTGTTTATCTTGCTGCCAATGATCAATACTGAAAGCTTGCAGTTTGACTTTGACATGTATTTTGCTATGGTTATTTCTTTCACTACTGTAGCCTTTCTTTTGAAAGTAAATCTGCAGCCCACAAACTAACAAGTGGAAGGCATTATTTCAAATAAGATACTACAATTTTCTTTGCAATAAGACCTTCTCAATTTACAGCATTTTGTGATCATTTTTTCAGGGTCTCAAGGCTTTATTGTCAAGAACAAAGAAGGAGTTCAAAGACTTAGAGACCCAGTTGCAGAGAGATTTGAAAGAGCTGGGTAAGTCATCTTTTGATATAAGCTTTTAATTTGAAAACCAACATCCCTCTTTGAATCTATAATAACCCTTGTAAGTTGTAACTAACATAAAAGTACTCTTATTTTTCTTTAGAACAACAATGACATTGTAAAATATCAGTCGTGTATACAAAAAATATTTGCAGGATTCCTTGAGTGATCTACCTGATGTTTTTGGCCTTTTGCTGCACTTAGTTATTGTTCTAAACTAGTCATTGTCTCATGTAAATAACACCATGTTTAACAATGTATGGAGAATAAAAAAAAAATGAAACACTGTTAAGAATTCATAATTTGACAATGGAGTCTTGTCTTTACACGCACATAATCAGTTTTTCCAGTTGTTATGAGTGAAGTTCTCTTGGAAGTTGAATGTGCTTGTATTTTGCATGAGTTCAGGAAGTCAGGTACAGGAGATGTCTACTGCTGCTCTTGGTTATCACAAAGTAGTGACAGAGAACAGGAAGTTATACAACATGGTTCAGGATTTGAAAGGTACTGGAGCTATTTATCCTTGCACATCCTAATAGTCTTCTTCTTTTTTTCCTTTGAAAGAATAGTTTCATTGTGAAGCATTTAATGTCAAGTCTATTGAGAGAACTATTCTGATTGAGATTTTCTTTAGGAAATATTCGAGTTTACTGTAGAATTAGGCCTGCCTTCAATGCGGAAACAAAAAATGTGATAGATTATATTGGAGATGATGGATCACTAGTCATTTTGGACCCATCAAAGCCCCGGAAGGAGGGAAGAAAAGTTTTTCAGTTCAATCATATGTTTGGTCCAACTGCTACACAAGGTAAAAAAAAATTCTCCTGAAAGTAATAAGTTCATTTTTTATTTTATTTTTTTGCATGAATCTGATTGCTTTTGTTTCCAGATGAGGTATTTAAGGACACTCAACCTTTAATTAGATCAGTGATGGATGGTTATAACGTATGCATTTTCGCATATGGCCAAACTGGATCCGGAAAAACACATACCATGGTAAGAAAGAAAGAAAGATCTGATTTAGCTTCTGTAGATCAATTTTTTTCTGCATTTTCATATGTCCCATATAATAACTGGGAACAGATTTATATATTATCTTTCACTTCCTGTCTTGCATCTGATATGTGCCTGTTGTGACAGAGTGGTCCATCGGAGGGATCAATTAAGGATGTGGGTATCAATTATCTGGCTTTGGAAGATCTGTTTGAGATATCTAGTAGAAGGAAGGACATTATAAATTATGACATTCATGTTCAAATGGTTGAGATATATAATGAACAAGTACGAGACCTTCTCGTAGAAGATTCGTCTACGACCAAATATCCTTTTTATATTTTCTCTTCGACCTCAGATAATTTTTTTCATTATGTATATGTTTTTGTATTCTTAACTCTATGCGCAAATTAGAGATTCGAAGTTGTGCTAGTGAAAATGGCTTGAGTCTTCCAGATGCTACTATGCATTCTGTGAAGTCCACAGCTGATGTTCTTCATCTAATGAAACTTGGTGGGGTGAATCGTGTTGTCAGTTCCACTGCAATCAACAACAGAAGCAGTCGTTCCCACAGGTCAGTTTTCAAGAGCCAAGTCATACTAATTGATTAGCTTAAAAGTTTATTTTTCCTATTATGTAGGAGGCCAGTGGAAACAACAAATGTATAAGTAGTAGAAAGATTTATCTTATAATGATGGATTGGTTTGACATGTATATATGCAGTGTGGTGACAGTACACATACATGGTAAAGATATATCGGGAAACATTCTTCGTAGTTGCCTGCATTTGGTAGATCTTGCAGGAAGTGAAAGGGTGGACAAATCGGAAGTTACAGGTGATAGGCTCAAGGAGGCACAGTATATCAACAAGTCTCTTTCTTGTCTAGGAGATGTGATCACAGCCTTGGCTCAAAAGAACTCCCACATTCCTTACCGTAACAGCAAGCTCACACATCTCTTGCAAGACTCCTTAGGTAAGGATCTTCGTATTATAACATATCATTTTGAAATAGTACCGACTAAATTCTCTTTGTTGAAAATGATGTTTCAGGTGGACATGCAAAAACATTAATGTTTGCTCATGTTAGTCCGGAAGGGGATTCTTTTGGGGAAACAGTTGGTACTTTGAAGTTTGCTCAGAGGGTTTCAACCGTTGAACTTGGTGCTGCACGAGCGAACAAAGAGAGCAATGAGGTTCTGCAACTCAAACAACAGGTAGTACACATATTGTTCATGAATAATCTCATTCTTCCTTCCTTTTAGTTTTCCTTTACCTTATCATTCTTCCTTTTATGCTTTATATATCTTGCAGATTGATAGTCTTAAGAAAGCATTAGCAAACAAGGAAGCAATGACTGAGCGAACTCCACCCCGCACCCGAAGACTGAGCATTGAGAATGGTAGTAGCACAATGAAGACTGAGAAGGTGCTGAACTCTGAAATCAAAAGAGGAACAAAAACCCCTTCCGTTCCAACTCGTGCACGGAGATTAAGTTTGGAAGGTCCAAGATTTGGTATGAAGGATAGCATTCAGGTAAAAGTATCCGATGATGTACACAAGCCCCTACCACTTGACACTGTGTCAGGACAGAAATATGCTCAGTTTCAGGATGCTGAAGCAGCTTCGAAATCATACAGGCAATTTAGCAGTAATGGTAATTCCATGATGGACATGTATCATCTCAAGGCTCCTCGAAGTCCCACTAGCTTATCTTATCAGAGGCAAGCTGTAAAAGTTGATGGCCAAACACAAATTCCATCTATTCAACAACCAAAAACACCTGAGCCACAAATATTTGTTAGAAATGAGGTTCAGACTGTGATGCAATATGAACTTACTCTTCCATCAGAACCTCGGACCACAGGTGGTAAAGGATCTCAAATAAGGAAATCCCTTCGAAATATTGGAAAACTGATCAACGGCTCTGAAAAGAGGTAGGTGAAACTTACTTGTGGTTTTACATCTTTCATTTATGTTTCCTGCAAGTGTTAATCCACCAGTGTCGTATATCTTTATATCAATATTCATTTCCAGCATGACAAACATTGAAATGTATATAACGTAAACGTGTTTGCTATCTAAATTACAGGAATCAACGGAATTTGACAGAAGCACGATCACCCACCAAGGTTGCAATCAATAAAAATGAAATAAAGTCTCCACGGACAACTAATGCAAGGGCTACGAGGAGGCAATCACTTACAGGCATTCCTACTGATAGGTCCCGGAGATCATCTCTTGGAGGGCAGCCAATTGAATGTAGTAAGTAGAACCAACCCGGAAAAGAACATCACATTTAGTGCCTCATATCGCGAATAAGTCCTTGATTTGTGTCTCTTTTTATGTAGGTACAAATGACAATCGAAATGCCAAGACACCGCCTCCACAGAACTCAGCGTCAAAGGAAACAAAACGCTGGATGTAGAACGATCATCTAACCCAACTGTGCTTTGACTCGAAGCATGCATAGTAGCTGACATTATTTGTTAGGACACTCCAGCAAAGCAGTAACAGAGTTACAGAGGAGACTTGCTGACAGATTGTGAGAGCAACATGTCCATCCATGTACATAGAAAACACAATGTCAGATATTGTAGGCTAGCACAGTTCACAATTCATCTACTTAAAATCTCCAAAAATTTCAATAAAATTTCTGGCATGGCCATGCCAGCAGAGTTGCATTTTTGCAAATATGACTACTGTTAATTGAAATATAAATTATTATTGCTTTGAAAAATGTTGATGACATCAGACTACATAGTAACATAAAATTTTGGGTTTAAAATAAGTCTTTGAAGAATTGTGTATCTTGTTAAAAATAAAACTTAAAATGTTTTTAAACAAAAGTAACTCTGGTGTGATCTTACCCAGTTTTGGTTTTTTGACAGACAGTGTTTAAGATTTAAAATTAAAAATAGGGGCATTCCGAGAATCGAACTCGGGACCTCTCGCACCCAAAGCGAGAATCATACCACTAGACCAAATGCCCTTATTGATAGAAGCTTTACAATTATAATTAATGTAGTCATGTTTGTGGAGATTTGATATGCACGTCAATACACAACTATTTTTCCATTTGATTGTATGACACTCCCTTATTTATTTTCCATACAAAAATGTCACTAAAGTGGATAATAATACAAATAGGGTGCACATATCTAACATTGATAAAAATAAATAAATAAACAGAAATGATGCTCACAATCCACTAATTATCTGTTTACACTCCATTTTTATTTTTTTTTATTAATAACAATTTTAACCTGAATTAAAATTACTAAACAATACAAAAAAAGTTCTAATGACACTCCAAACTTTTTTTTTTTTTTTAAACAATCTATTTTCCTTCTTCTTTTTAAAATAATACTTTCTCACATACCATCATCAGTATCAAACCCTACACCATTATCATCACCAGTTTTTATATATATATAATTATGTTATCCGGTTCAACCAGTTTGAAATCAAATTTTTTTCCCTTAAATACCACCCACATTCAATCATCACCATTAGTCAAAGTATTTAAATCCAGTGGCCCACATGCAAGGAACTGATATAACTTTTGTCAGTTCGAACTGATAATAGAAAGATTATATAATATATATATATAATTTCAGAAAAATATACTTAAAATCATTTTTTTTTTACTCAATGAATTTTATTTTTTTTTTACTCAACTTAAAATTCAAAACAGAAAATCAAATATTGTTTTCCTATTTTCAAAGTTTGATCTCCAAAACAATTTTCTTATTGTTTCAATCTCCTTGCTTTTGTTCAATTTTTTATACTTAGAAATTTATTTATTTTTAAATGGAGTGTCTTTAGAATAGGAGTACCAAAAGATAAAATAAATAATTTTGAAAGAAAGGAAGTATCTTAAGAATTTTTAAAAATTTTAAATTTTATAATGGAGTGTCTTTAGAAATAAAGTGTAAAAAGAAAAATATTGGATTGTAAAGAGAAATTATCTAAATAAATAACAAGTATGAAGAATATAAACGTAACAATAGTGCATTTTAAACGCATTTCTTAGTGGTAAAAGATACTCATTCAGCTTTATAATATTTCATATTCTAGTTGCCATCGGGATATATTAAAATTAATAAATAAACAGTGTATTTAAGATTTGTAATAGAAGTAATAAATATATCCTCTTCCTCCCAATGGAAAAAGGGCTTCTAAAGGCCCACCAAGAAAGTGGAAGATCCTTCATTCTCATAATCCCATACTTTTAGTACAATAATTCTTTCTTCTGCACATCTTCACATGGAAAATGACAATCCCCTGCCTTTGCCAGTCATTATTGCAGGACCACTGCATTTTCTTTTATGGAATCTCAAACTACCATACAATTATTAATAGTGCCGTTAGATTGGAAGGCCAGAAAATCGGGAGGGCACCGGTGGTACAAAATATCGTATTACCCTTTACTCACGGACTCACAACACGACATATGATATGAACTTCGTAGATTATATTCGGAAAATAAAATTATAACTGGTTTTCATAAAATGTACTCCTGCACTTTTAATTAAGTCATGAAAACATTTATAAGCCTATATAATATGCTAATTAGAATGGAATAAACATAGACAGATTTCCTAATAGTTGCAAATTGTGCAATTAAGAATATGATTAACACATGCAACAACCAATTATTTATTGAGAAAATGGTGCATACAACCAAAATAAATAACTTGTAAACAAAGAGCCTTTGACTCTTCAGTCTTCATGCAATGAAAATCTTCATATAAGGAGCACTCAAGCTTAAACCAAAGAAACTCTATGGATTTCCAGACACAAATTTATTTACAGGAATTTTATTTAAGGATTGGGAGAAAGAAACACATGGATATGAAGTTCTTTATCTCATTGTAACAAAGAAATGCAGAACATTATCCCCAAGGGGTGGTGCCGCTGGTCATTGGGGCGAGCTGTAGACTCAGACATCCTGGGTTCGATCCTTGGTAACCACGTTTCTCTTGGGACCACTGGAGGTTTACCCGGCTGTTAACTTTAGGGCCTCATGGGATTAGTCGAGGTGCGCGCAAGCTAGCCTGGACACCCACAGATACCAAAAAAAAAAAAAAAAATGCAGAACATGCATGAAGAATCAGAAGTATAGGAATCCCATTGATCGCAAAAAAAAAACGTAGAAATCATTAACAATAGTGAAACAACAATTCATTATAGTAGGAAAAGATTTGTCTGTTGAATCCAAGTTTTTACAACAAGGGCACCTGTTTCAAACATCCTAGTATTTACCAAAAAGAAGCTTTTATACAAAACAAACACATATGATCATCTAATCTTTACAAACAAATCCTAACTTGTTGCAATGTTGTGTTCACTAATCTATATATAATCATCAAATGAACAAATGATAGAAGAACATTAAGAGCTAATTACCACCACTGCTATTACTGTGACCGGAGATGAAGATGGCGATTTCTGTTGATAGAGTGATCATATGCACGAACCAATCGCTTACGAAATCTTCTAAGGTTTAATCTCACATTCTGGCCATCAAGATAGATTGATTTTGTGTATTGCCATCCTTTTCTGTTGACACTCTCGGGATCTCTAAGAACCGGATCACTTGTATCGTATTTGTCGTACAACGAGCTCTCTGTAGGAAGAATTGGGTAGCTGATATAGTTCAAACCAAGTTTTCTTGATGGTTCTCCGTAGTATGTCTCTGCAGCCCAATCAGTTCCAAGAGGAATCACCTGAATAAACACTGAGCCTGGCTTCATGAACAAGAAATGTGTCATGGCTGCACCATGAACTCCAACCAAGACATCACTTGAATTAAGTGCTCGGTAAATCTTAGCCAATTCAGTCGTTTGATCAGGCCTTACAACTTGGATTCGAAACCCGATTTTCTCTGCCATTTTCACCATCAAATCCTCATTAGTTATCGCTCGAGACCCGTTTCTGGATAAGACAACCAGTTTTGGTTTCTTGATCAATTGATCTTCTTCTTGCACTTCTTCTATAATTTCTGATGATGGGGACAGAGAAAGTTTCTCCCTTTGTCTCTCTTTAGCTTCGCGTTCCTCGTCTTGAATCAAACCATTGATTCGAGGCCAGTATGCTCGATCAAGAACATTTCGAAAATCAACTATGGATTTATTTCCCGACATCAATGAAGAATCCATGGTGAGCTCATCATGGATTCTTAAACCAACAATGGCTTCCGGGAAGCAATGAGTTCTCTTGTCTCCACTAAAATCTATTACCGGATAATCGGATAGACGCGAAAGAATATCTCCATACTTCAAAATCCACCAATTATGATACTCAAGAATGACAAACACCACCTTCTTGTTCAAATGCTGTGAAGTGATGTACAAGGGCAAAATCCCATCATTGAATTCATGATAAACATTCCCTGTATATCCTCCAGTCGAGAAAAACACAGCCGGGACATCGTGGTTGACATCACAATGATGGTTAATTGCAGCATTCTCTGTCTTTGAAACAAGGTCTAATTCATCAATGGTGTTCATTACACTTGTTTCCCATTTCCGGGTGTAGGGTTTGATCTTTTCGTGTTGGAGCTCAACCTCAACATCTCCATTAACTTCTTCAACCTTGCTTGAAACATAGTTGAAGAAGCCATGAGTGGTGGTTTTTGAGCTATAGAGGAAGACAGAAGAGGAAGCAGAGCTGGTTCTCACGTCTCCTTTCATGACACATATATCAGAACGATGACTGCTTATGTCACAACATATTGTTCCTGCATAAATGCCCACACAAAAAATAAATCACAAAAATGAAACGAAAAATAATAATAATAACAGTTGGAATATATATATAATCATATGAGAAAACCCTTAACCAATAACAATATAACTATATTCAGGAATCACATACCAAAACAAAAAAAAAAAACAGAAACTAACCATTAGAGATTGAACCACAGAGAGGAGCGTTTGCATTAGAAACAGAGCAATCATTTACTCCACCAAATGAATCTGCAAAACCAGTAAAGATAATAAATATCAAGAACCAATAAAACAGAGCAAAACAGAGAGAGAGAGAGAGAGAGAGAGAGAGAGAGAGACTTACAGAAGAGGGAGAAAGCAGAGGTGGAGCCAAAGAGATGAAGAGCGAGAATAAAGCTGCAAGAGAGAAAAGAGAGAAACAAAAGAGTCAAAAGCTGGAGCTTTGTTCTCTTGTTGTTGTTGTTGTTGTTGTTGTTGTTATAGTAATAGCCATAGCTGCTGCTTGGTGGAACAACCAAAAGAAAAGCACGAGACTCCTCATCACCATCACCACCACCATGTTCTTCATCTTTAAAGGGCACCATGTGATGTTTAAGAGGTTTCACTTGCACAAGACCAAATTTTTTCCACTGATGACAACGCTGGTGCCTCGCCATGTTCTTCTGAGAATAACTAAACTAACAAGTCTCTCTTCGTATGTTATTGAACTGCGTTTATCTCTTGTGTGTGTGTGTTTATGATGGTTTTGAAGCAAAGCCACCTATAGCTTAAAGGTGGGCAAGTTAAGGAGGAAATGAGGTGGCTTTATTGTCAAACAAAGAAATGTGTTTTCTGGAGTTGAGCTGGTTGTGTGCGCGTGAAATTAGAAGCAGCCTATGAAGGGGAGGTATCTCATATCTGCTGGCTCCCCTGGCTGTCTCGGTTGTCTACAGTCAAATTGGGTTGCGTGCGTGTGTGAACTGTGAAAGAGGAAAGACGAATGCAGATGCTGAAAGGAGCTGCCTCTCATCGAATGACGTTTCCTTCTTTGGCACTCTCTACTATTTACTATTTACTGCTTTTCGGGTTGTGTTTCCAGTTTCCACGCCACGCGTATCCACTAATCCACGTCCCTTTGGTTTGGTACTTTTGTTTTTAAAATGGAAAATAAATTCAGAAAAAGAAAGAAAAACAAAAATACATTTAAATAATGTTGTTAAAAAAATGGAAAATAAAGAAACAAAAAGAAAGAAAAACATTGCAATTTACATGACACATCTGTTTTCCATTTTATTGCCAGCTTCTCTCTCTCTCTATATATATATATATATATATACAGAAATTCTATTATCAGTTCGAACTGACAAAAGTTATATCAGTTCCTTACATGTAAGCCACTGGATTTAAATACTTTGACTTGACTGTATGCACTTGTCAGTCAAAGTATTTAAATCCAGTGGCCCACATATAAGGAACTGATATAACTTTTGTCAGTTCGAACTGATAATAGAAAGACCGTATATATATATATATATATATATATATATATATATATATATATATATATATAATTTTTTCTGATAATATTATAAAAACTTTTACATATTTACCTTCGTTGGGATAGGAGTGAAAAGCATACTTCTGGATTAACCTCCTCTTATTATGTATATATATATTTTTAAAAAAAATAAAAAATAAAAAAAATAAAAGGACAATTTGCATAACTAAAAAAAGAAAAATATACATATATCTTATTATCATAGAATATAAACTAACACAAATCTTTAAGAATTTTACTTTTTTTTTTTTACAAAAAAATCCACATAAATAATCATTTTACAAGGATTTTTTAAAACAAGTAAATATTTGTTTGTTCTAGTTATATCAAGCCTCAAATGGCCATATAGTTTGAGTTTTCTATATATACACATGATCTATACTTTTGAACATATGACCTATAATCTCATATATGAATAGTCTCAAACATCTAACTTATAAAGAATGACAGAAAATGAAATAAAATTGACTTTTAAAAAAAATAAAAATAAAAAATCCACATTATAGGAAGCCACACAAGGAAGGCATTCCTCAAGCCAAAAGCAATCATCAACAACACCTAAATAACAGAGAAATTTGGTTATTGTGTCACTCACGTGATTTGAATAGTGAAATGTGAATGTTGGCGCCTTGGAATTGGAAAAGCTTGTGGGAGAGACTAACAAGACACGATGATGTTGACTGTGCCCAAAAGATGAAGCAATCTCTCACCTCTTTATAAATAAATAAAAAGATTACACCCATCATTTATTTTTTATTTTTTTATCATCAAATTATGGGTCTAATAATCTCTACTTAATTAATTTTATCGTCGTTGACGAGATTCTTTAGGCACTTTGACAACAATAAATTATTTATATAAATTCTAAACTAAAAAATTTTCTATAAATTAAATATTTAAATAACAGATAAAGTAGGATTATAGTGAAAATTGTTTAATCTAACCGCCTCAAGGAACATTAAAAATAGATGCATCATCATCGTCATCATCTGTTCCCTTTATAGATACGATGCCACGGTCTCATTTTTTTTTTTAATACATCTATCGAACCTATCGAGATCAAGTAATATTATAAAGCATTGCAGATATCTATTTTTCATAATCGGAAGAATTTGACTCTCAAAATCAAGAGAGATCTTTCTATATTTATTATGGTTTTACAGACGATGGAAGGATAATATATACAACGCGTAAACATTTTAAACTTGGTTGGTGAGTTGAATAGAAATCTTAAGTCTTCAGCTACAACGGCCTTTGAGCACTAACAATGAATGGGTTATTCTTATATTTAATTTTAAATCATTTTCACTTGTATTAATTACAGGTCCTTGCCTCCTTGGTAACATTTAAAAATATATAATTAAGGGTTTAATTAATGTTACAAGACAACTAGTAGTTGTAATAAACAAAATAAATTTTAGTGGGTATTAACATCGAAAACATAAAAGACATATATCAATAAAGTTAGTTTATCCACTAATAAAGTTATCATAGAAATGATAAGATGGGTTTGATCCGTGATAAAACTCTTCACATCTACACTACGAGGTTGCGGGGTTCTAGTCATCCCTCTCCTCATAAAAAACCTTAAATTTATGTAATTCTTAAAAAACAGATAAACGTTATCATAGACATGAGCCGAGAATAAATAAATAAAGATGGTGACCAGTTAAAAACCAACAAATATATCACTATATCTTAAATACAAAAATTGAAAATATAAAAATTAAATAATAATAATAAAGTCACTTGTTCTACAAAAGCGTTAGGTTTAAATTATTGTTTAAAGGCTTGGTTTTTATTTATTTTGTTGAAAAAAAAATCTCATACAATTTTAAATCTACAATAAAATATTGAAACTCGATTTAAACTTTCATTTAAAAATTAAAATAATAAAAAAAAAACCATTTCTATAAAATGGATTCGAGATATAAGTTGACTAATTGATAACATTTATAATTATTTGATATATTATATTTACATATAAACAATAAAAATAAAAATAAAATTAATTCCTTTTCAATTTACATGTACAACATACCAATATTGTAGAGTTACTCAACAATAAAATCAAATATTAAATGATTCAATTGTTACACAAATATCTAAAACAAAAACAAACAATTTCTGTCAATTTGATCTATCATTGATGCATTGGCTTATTTAATTATTGGAATTTTAGATTGACAAGCAATCTATATATATGATTATTTATGTAATTTTCAAAGATGTAATAAAAAAGCTCTATAGAGCTTGTTGTTTTAATTATAAAAAAATGTAATTTTCAAAGATGTAGAATAAAACCAGTATAATGATGTTCAACAGTCACACTTCAACCATAATATGGAGTTAGTCAATAATGGAGACGTTAATTTCTAGTATTAATGATATTTGTGATAAGCTTATGAAAATGATGTAATTTGCCAACAGGGGTGTAGCTAACCAGATAGATGGACGAGTTACGGGCTTGGATAAATGACTCCTAGGTCAGTTCAAATCCTATCAATGGCGAAAGCTTTCAAAAAAATATATGTCCCGAATTAATAAATATTATCAAAAAAATAAATAAAATGAAAATGATGTAATTTTTTATTTTTTATTTTTTTTAATTTAGATTTTTTATTGATATACAATAAACATTTATTTAAAATACATGTCATCTTTGTGACTTGTGACGACTGCGCAGTGGATAAAGAGGTCACGTGCGATTACTTTAGATTCCACTTTCCAAAGTAGCGGCTCTCTTTAGATTTTGGGAGACGGGTAAGTCAAGATTTTACAAAGTAATAACTTTACGATTGAGATAATTTAGGCCTTTTAAGTTACCAGCCAACATCCGACGGGATGAGGTTGGTATGATAGTAAATCCCTCACATTTGCATCATGATAACTTTATGAGGTTATAGGTTCGAGTCATCCCTCTTCCAAAAAAACCCTAATTTATATAATAGTGTAATAGTTCAAAAAAAAAAAAAGGTTACCGGTGAATAAGATAAGGTTGACCTAGTTGTATACTCCTCACACTTACACTATAAGATTATGGGTTCAAGTCCTTCACTTTCTTAACAAATCTCGAATTTATGTAATATTTAAAAAAAAAATTATAATAACTACGTCAATAATGAATTTCTGTGATGTTTTTTATTCCTCCCAACTTCAGTTCTGTAATAATCTAAGGAATATATATTTAAATTTATTAACTTTAACATTTAATTAATTATTTGAATTATATCATAATTTTTTGACGGTATCTATCTATCTATCTATCTACCTAGATAGTCCATGTATTTTTTTGAAGATTTTGCCATTGGTAGAATTCGAGCCGTTAATTTGGGAATCATTTGTCCAAACCCCAAGATTATTCATCTACCAGTTTAACTACACCCCTGAAGATAGTTGAATTATATCATAATGACATAACTTATTTTATTATATCTATACGCAATCTAGCTTAATCATTTATAAATAGTAAATATTAGAACAATATTTTGATAATGATCTAAAATCAAGAACAAATAGAGATGCACATTGGGGAAATGGGGATGGATGGTCTCTCCATCCCCATCCCCACTTCCTAGACACTTCCCCCATCTCCACCCATTTCCCTATTTGGGAAAAATGGGGATGGGGAATTTTGGGGGGAGGTATCTCCATCCCCAACTCTAGTTCTCTATTTTCCTCGTTTTTCCTTGTTTTTCCCCATTTTCCCTGTTTTCCCCATTCCCCTATTTCCCCGTTTTCCTATTCCACTATTTCCCCATTTCTCCGTTTGACTAAAAATTACAACAACAACAACAACAATAACCAAAAAAAAATCAATTACAAATACCAAATAAAATCTATTAGTGCATTACAAATACAAAATAAAGTGTTTCAAATGAGTTTATATAGTTAGGGTTTTTAAGGAATAAAAAAAATTAAATATATATATATATATATATATATATATATATATATATATATTTATATATGTTTTGGGGGAAATTGGGAAATGAGGATGGGGGCATCCTCATCCCCATCCTCATAAATATATTGAAATGGGGATGGGAGAGGGTCTCCCCATCACCGTCCCCATTTCAATTTGGGGATGAAAATCATCCACATCCACATCCCCACTCATTTCCCCATTTTTCCCCAAATTCTTTTCCCCAAACAGGGATGGGGATGTGGGAATTTAGGGATCGGGGGGAAAATGTGCATCTCTAAGAACAAACCTACCTTGTTATTTATTGAAAATTAATATATTTAATTAGAATGAGTAAAGTTCGGTTGTTCAAAAATTTTAACAAATTTATGTCCAAATAATAATAATAATAATAATAATAATAATAATATATATAGTCTTTCTAACAAATTTTAATAAGTACATACACTTTTGGTCAAAATATGTAAATCTAACGGTCCATATTTTTCGTCCTGATATATTTTATATCAGGACGAACTGACAATAGAAAATATATATATATATATGAATTATCAGTCTTTCTATTATCAGTTCGAACTGACAATAAATATATCAGGATGAAGAATATGAACCACAGATTATGGAGAAATTTTGACAAGCGCATACACTTTGAGTCAAAGTATGTAAATCTAGTGGTCCGCATTTTTCATCCTGATATATCTATTTTCAGTTCGAACTAATAATAGAAAATCCGTTATAACCATTATTATAAATCATGAAACGATAATATATTAAATGATCTATTGATTATAACTCGCATATCACGTAATATTCTATACATAACAATACAAAAGACAGTTCTCATCCTAAAATGCATTTAACGAATAATTTATGATTACTAGATAAAAACTGGTATTATAATTTATTTATTTTTAATTAAGCATGGAACAATGTGATTAAGGACAGCTTATAACTTGGGACAGATCACAGATGGCCACTGAACCATTTTATATATAATTAATTATTCAAAGTATTTTTAATCAGGTGAAGACCCAAGAGCTAGAATTCAAACTTAATTTATTATTTGTGTTGAAACAATATCTCTGTTCTCTCACAACTCACAAGTCACAAGTTGATATAATATACTTGACCACAGTGGTCTTTGTTCCACAAATTTCCAACTTGCTTTTACATGTTGAATTGGGTCCTGTTAATGTACAGGGCACATGCTATGTGTAGTGCAAAAAAATAAAATAAAATAAAATAAAATATACACAAAACTTTGTGATTTATTTCAGGATTACATAAATAAATTCGTTTTTAAGAGTACACGTTATATCTATTTATAGACTAGATATTTTTTTTAAACTTTTACCATTAATATGATTCGAGTTACTGACTTCAGAGTCATTTACCCAAGCCCCTACAGGTTCGTCCTTCTACCAGCTGAACTACGCCCCCGTTAGCATGTGTTAAAGTTTATTGCCTCTATATTAGTTTCATTTTTAGGGCTATTATTATTATTCTTATTATTACTTGAAATGTCTTGATTGAGAAATTATGGATCCATATATTTGTATTCTGTTAGCCATTTAAGTGATTGAACCAAAGCACATGTCAAGCACGTGGTTCTTGTCAGAAAACCAATAAAGTGGATGCTTTTTATTTATTTATTTATTTTTTGGTTCTTCAAAGTTCAAACTTTGATTTTTGAAGCCTAAATTGCTCCACTAAATTTTATTAGGAATATTTGCCTTGTTCATTTCAAGAGATCCACAACTGTTTCTTGCTGTCTATCACTTTTTTTTTTTTTTCACTACTATATATAATAATAATTCCACATGTCTTGCATGTTCCTCAATAAATTAGTTTCCCATCGATGACATTTTATTTTAATTAATGTAGCTTCAATATATTAACATTGATATGAGTAATAGTAGTGTAATACATATGTTGATTTTTTTTTTTTTTTTTTTAATGTTTTAATTTGATGATTTAAGATAAAGCGATTAGATTTTTTCTTATCAAGTATTACGATTGATTCTTATACTGAACGGTTTGGGTTAGATCAAAGGTCCGTTGAAATCAGCTGAAATCATCTACTCCATATATAATGGGAGAAATCTACTCTTATGGCCACAACACCCAAAGAGAGAAAACAACAAGCTTGTAATTAATAATAGTATGGTAGAACTGAAATCCCTTCCAAACAAATATTTCTGACTCCCACCCCTACCTAGTATATCAACATGGAATGAGGATTGCATTACCACTTATGCTATAATTAATAGGTGACGTGATTTTTTTTTGTAACAATGATACATCAAAATTTAAGCAGCGCAAAGATTTTTGATAACCATCTTCTTAATTTTTATTTTATTTTTTTTGATAATGACCATCCTATTAAATTATATATATTTGAAATAATATATATAATATAATTTTATTGGACAAAGATACATATATATAATATGCTATGGACTATATGGTCTTCCCAAAATATATAGCCGCATAAATTGAAATCAAAGTAGAACCGTTGATGGAATTGGAGCGTTGGATAGGGTCAGAGAGTAGAAAATCATGATGTGGTCCTTGGATTGGATGCAGACAATTTTTTTTTTTTTTGGTTTACACCATCCGGTTTTCGGGTGGGGCGGATCCACCATACGGTGCAATCAGCCCAGTCCACACCTCAACTAATCCGGACTCGCACCAGGTCGGCCCACTAAGGGGTAAAGTGCTCCCAATATGTGTAGTTCCGTTCACAAGGGGAGTTGAACCCACGATCTTGCTTAAGGGATGAGAGCGCCGAACCACTCACACCAACACATGATTAGTATGCAGACAAAATTTTATCCTCCCCCGATCTCTTATAATATGGACCACAATATGGGGTTGGTTTAATGGTATACCCCTCACACCTTACACCTACACTAGGTTATAGGTTAGGTCTTCTCCTCTATATAATGCTTTGAAAAAAAAAAAAAAAAATTCCTATGTTAAGGACTGCATGACACAGTCATGTGAGTACACCCAGGGGCCAGGACTATCCGACACAAAGGTTGTCACAAAATTATTTATTTTGACTTTACACAGCTCAGAATTTCAGAAACAAAATTAAAAATACAATAATGCTATGCTTTTCCAAAATTTGTCCAAATACTATTGTAGGTTTTTTTTTTTTTTTTTTTTTTTTTTTTTCTTTTTTAAATACAGATACTATTGTTAGTTACAAACCAATTTGCTATATCATTTCGTCAATAAATTTAGATAAATTTTTGGATACTGCAGCGTTACTCTTAAAAATTAAGGGGAATTATATTTTAGTCCCTATATTTTGAAGAAACGTCACATTTTTACTTGACATATAGTTATTACTGTATTAGAGTCTTTGACCCTTAATTTTTCGAAAATATATCAAAATTGTTCCTATAACAAAAAGAGTAACGATTTTCAATTAATAATAATAATAATAAAATAACGGTCAAGCATAGCATGCCGTGAAAATACTATACTCCATTCAATTTAATCAAAGTCCACTAACAACATAATTTTTTTATTTTCAGAATATAAAGATTTTAATTTAATATTTCATTAAAAGTTGAAGGATTATTTAGAATTCTCTTATTATAATTTGAAACTAGGGGAAAAAGACATTAACTTAAACTTATAATTTCATTGATGTAAGTATAAAGAACCTCCTATTTAACCAACCTCATATTGTTACAAACAACCCATACTATTTAAAAATGCGGCAAAACAATTTAGATATTTTGCCACACGACCTGTAATTATTGAAATAAATAATAAATAATTTGGACAACATGTCATTATTGTTTGGATAATATCTATATATCCACCTATCTATAGACGAGACATTTTTTTTGAAGCCTTTTGTCATTGATATGATTTAAGGCGCTGACTTGAGAATCACCCAAATAAATTCATCTATCTACCAACTGCACTAGGCCCATGGGTGGTAGGGACACTTATACTTAGAATTAATTAACATATTACATACCCACGCTTCCAAATTCCAATGAAGAGGCAGTATTGGTGAATGTACCGGCTGCTGCCATGAAAATGAAGCACACTACTAACATTGTTCTACGCAATGGAGTATTGATATATATATATATATATATATATTTATTTAAAGAGTATGGATGTTTTTCCGAGACTGACAGGGGTTTGATTTTTTTGAATAATAGTCAAAAGGCCCTTGTCTTGGTGTTAAGAGAATTCATAATCTCCATCTAACTCCACCAAGGCTCAAGACACCTTGATTATATATTGTTTTACCATTATCCATAGAACCGCAATTCTCTACCGATGTTGGCAGCCGGCTTCTTCCGATTATAGAACTAAACATTTGGACCGCACCAATTACTATAGTGTTTGATCTCGATAGGTCTGGCAACCATCCAACAAGTATAGTATTATATATATATATATATATATATATATATATATATATATATATATATATATATATATATATATATATACAGTCTTTCTATTGTCAGTTCATCATGATAATAAATATATCAGGACGAAGAATGTGGACCATAGATTATGGAGAAATTTTGATAAGTGCATGCACTTTAAGTCAAAGTATGTAAATCTAGTAGTCCACATTCTTCATCCTGATATATTTATCGTCAGGACGAACCGATAATAGAAAATCTGTATATATATATTAAAAAATAGCATTCTAAAAAGTAATTTCAAATTTATGATTTTTATTTAGTTAAGTGAAATGATAAAATTATAATTTGCTTATTTTTTAATATACTAGTATTTTTATATTTAAAAAGAATACATTTATTTATTTTTATTCGATTTATTCGTTTTTTTTTTCAATTGCAAGACACAGGTAACATGATTTATTCAGCTACCTTTGTTGCATGTGAATTAATACTCCCATGTTTATTTGAGAGTATTAATTAAATTCCTAGAAAATAACGCCCCCTCCATTTCAGCCTTCTTTTCTGGCTTTTTCCATTTTTCTTTTCATCAACTATTTACTCATATGAACCTTTTTGAGACTTTACATTTCACATAGTACAGTAAAAATATATGAGTAATGTTAGGTTTTCTAAAAAATTTCCTGAAAAACTTCCCGAATCATGTCGGTATGTGAGTTGTCAACATTTTATAAATTATGAGTTTATGTGGGGAGGAATATGATGTTAACAACTTACATGCAAACATGATTTACCAAGTTTTTTAGAAAAAAATTTGGGAAGCCTAGCATAATATGAGTCCATAGGGCAATGGATTTACACCGAGTTTATTGTATATTTTCTAGTGTGATGAATCTACTAAATAATATGATAATTCTTAAAATTGATTACTTTATAATTAAACTAACCCAGAATGATGTCGTAAATATAATGGATAAAATTCAATAGTTCTGTACACTTTTTGTTTATGTAATTAGTTAATTACTAATTACCTTGCATAATTAATTTAAATTTGCCAATTTTAAAAATACAAAATATCCTTTCAAGGAGAAAAAAACAAAACAAAGGAAAAACAAATTATAGGAATTTAGATTGGGCCGGCCATTAGATATGTTGGGCTGTCCATAGATATCTTGGGCTTAAGCCCTACACAGTTAATTAATTTTAGAGCAAATTGCACTTTCCCAATAATTGCATGGACATCCCCTGACGCCGGTGAGATACTGTTAACACTTATCGAGAATAATCATTTTCTTTATGTGCCAGTTTAAAATGGTATCCAATTGTTGTAAAATGCGTCTTGATAGGAATGGGCGCACCCTCTATTTAAACTGTTCAATAGAGTGATGTGGGATCTGATGATTCACAACACCAATGATTTTATTAAATTAATGTGTTGTGAGATTTTGAGTAATAACATATCAGGATTCAAATTGATAAAAGATTCACAAAAATATATTATAAGTCACTCCAAGATTTGCATGATTTATTATTATTATTTTTTTAAATGATTCTAAAATATTTAGAATACAAAAGATCATAGATTCATAGTGTTTACATGATCCTCTTAGGGGTAGTTTGTTTTTTTTGTCTGAAGATTAAATAGGGCCGAATTTTTCTGAAGACCGAATGGGAACTGAAATCTGAACCTGAATGACATGTTTTTTTTCTTCTTACATCTGAATGTACTGTCAACATGTTTTTTTTTTTTTTTTATAAATAAAATTGTCTGAACATAAGTAATTGTACATCTATACCCATACTACTTAAAAGAAGTAATTTAACATACAACATTCTTTATAAGATTTCGTATGTTCTTCTGTAAACAAAGTTCAATTTAACTAAACAAATAATTTATCAAAGAATATAATTTGTATATTCTGTAGACAAAGTTCGAGTTCAATTTATTGTAAAAAAAAAAAAGTTCAAGTTCAATATGCACCAGAAGCCAAATAAAAAAAATGTTCTTGATTTTTTTTTTTTTTTTTGAAATTGGTTCTTAAATTATATGCATCTCTCTCTCTCTCTCTCTCTCTCTCTCTCTCTCTCTCTCTCTCTCTCTCTCTATATATATATATATATATATATACAGAAATTCTATTATCAGTTCGAACTGATAAAAGTTATATCAGTTCCTTGCATGTGGGCCACTGGATTTAAATACTTTGACTTGGCTGTATGCACTTGTCAGTCAAAGTATTTAAATCCAGTGGCTCACATACAAGGAACTGATATAACTTTTGTCAGTTCGAACTGATAATAGAAAGACTGTATATATATAATTACATCTTCAACAAATTTATTGAACACTACATGAATAGTTAGATAAAAAAAATGATTAGGTTTTTTTTTTTTTTTTTTTTTTTTTTTTTTTTTTTTTTTTTAAACCCGTTTAAAATAAGAAATATATTAAAAGTAAGAATTCTACATCATATTAAATTAAAATGAATTTAGAAATATGTCTTCTTTGGAAGTATAGACTTGGAAGTGAATATTTTAATTGTAATTCAGTGATTTGGAATTAAATTAAAAGTCATGAGAATTTCTTACTTTTTATTTTAAGCTGTTTTTTTTTTTATATTTTTAAGTTGTTTGACCACTTAAAAAAACAAATAAAACAACTTAATGAGTTCAATTCAGACCCATTAAGTTTTAAGTGGAAAAAACAAACAATCTTTTAGCATCAATAGAGGAGTCATGAGGGGTCTTGTCATAAAACATAATATCATATTTTTTTCTCTTTATTTTTTTATTCCTTAGCAATATAATCTATAATCTTTTTAATTTAGGAGAATTTAAAATATTAACCATATGAAATAATGAAATATTGTTTTACTCAAGCATTGGTTTTATTGTTTTTAATCATTAAAGGGGTACAAAGTCCAAAGTACCCCTATCTAAAAAAAACAATGGAATGTGAAATATACGTGTATTTCACTTTCCCAACATGAAATACATGTTTCACTTTGATAGGATATTTCTCTTTCTAAATTTCGGAAAGTAAAATAGACTTGTATTTTCACTTTCTGAAATTGAAATATGGCTAACAAATGTATTTCACATTGGAACTGCGTCTTCTAGAAATTTTTTCTTTTATCCAAAACTCAACTTTCTACAATTTTTTCCATTGAAAACTTCAATCATTCAACAAAATAACAAAAACCTAGCAACATAAACATGTAACAAAGTAAAAAATTCAATTTAAACACAAGATTTTCATACCTTCAACTAGGTTGGAGAGATTTCAACCACAAATCCGTCGATGTCTCTTTTTTATTTTTTGTTGATTTCTAGCAAATATTTTCGTCGATTTATGGTAACAATAGCGATGTTAGACACAAATTTGTTCAAAAAGTAATGTATGTGATTGTTGTAGGTTTTGATTATAGAGAGAAAGCGGAGACATATTAAAAAGGTTTAAGAGGAAGATGATAAACGGTAAAAATGTAATTGGTTGATTATGGGGTGAAATGAAATTTGTATAAATAGTGAAAAACATTGGATGAGGTTAAAAACTAGGGATGACAATGAGGTGGGTTTGGGGCGGGGTGGCCTTCCTCGCACCCCACCCCATTTATTTTTTAAAAACCCATCCCCTCATAAAACCCTACCATAGATGGAGCGAGTTGGGGCAAGGCAGGGTAGAATGGGGAATGCTTTCTCCATCCCCACTTATTTATCTCATTTATCAAAATTATTTATTAAAGTAACAAATATATAACCATTGAATATTATATATTATATAAAGTAATAAGTAATTCCAAGAAACTATTAAAAATCATCTCATAAATTAGAAACTTACTATTTGTCCTTTTGTAGCCAAGGTTGAAGCAATGAACGATGAATATTGAGTTGTTTGAGGATTGGAGTTGCAGTTAGCGGTTAGGGTTTTTATAATAGTATTTTGTTTTGTTATTTTATGTTAAATAACGATAAAGAGATGTACAGTTATGATTAATATATTTTTATATATATTTCTTTTCTTTGAAACTACGTAGTTTAACTAAGTTTTATTCTAAACGGGGCGGGGCGGGGCGGGATGGGGCGGGAAGTATAAAATCCATCCCCGCGCCCATACCCATTGCGGGTTGTACTATCTATCCCCATCCCCGCCCTATCCTCACCAAATTGAAACCCATCCACACCCTAAAAGTGTGGGTCCCTGTCCTCGTGGCTAATTTTGCCATCCCTATTAAAAACAAAGAAAAACAATACTTTAAGAGCTCGTTTGGTGCACGAGATAGACAATACTTTAAGGGCTCGTTTGGTGCGCAAGATAAGATATGATTATTTTCATAGGATTGGATTGGATTGGATTGGATTGGATTGGATTGGACGGGATAAGATTGGATTAAAATTAATGCCGTGATGTTTTTGGTCCTTTATATGATAGGATTAAAATAGTCTTATCTCTTGTTTGGTGCGGTATGAGATTGAATTAAAAAAATAATTTTATTATATATTTAATATAGTCCGAAATTAATTAATATAAAATAAAATAAAATAATTTATTAATTTTTTTAAATAAATTTAAAATTAATATTAATGAAAATAAAATTTTCAATTAATATTTTAAAAGTATTTTTAAATATTAATATATTAAGTAAATATAAAATTTTATAATTAAATTAAAAAATATTTTTTAAAAAAATATGGGACTAAATAGCACCACCTCACCTAGATAAAATCATTGCATATAATTGAAATTGTTAAAATAATTATTTAAATTAAATTTTGAAAAAATTAAAATATTTAAAAATAAGTTAAATATTTAAAACCAATTTTAAACAAAATAATATTTATTTTTATTTGTTAAAATTGAAAATTATTATTTTTGAAATGTTTAAAATAAAATATTTTATTAATTATTAAAATATATTTATATTTAAATCACATAAAAAATAAAATAAATTGAAGAGGGAGAAAAAAATAAAAAAAATAAAAGTATAAAGTGGTGGGACTAATTTTAGTCCCACCATTTGTGATGAGACTAATTAGTCCCACATTTGTGGGATAAGTTGTTTGTATGAGATTAAATAATCTCATCCCTTGCCAGCAACAAACATAGGATATAGGACTGAATTGTATCCCATGCAACAAACATGGCCTAAGAGCATGTTTGACATGCTGCACAGTAATGGATTGAACTGTATTACATAGGATTGTACTGGATAGTATTTGATTAAATTTAGTACTCTACCTTGTTGGGTATTGTGGATAGTATTGGATAGTACTAGATTAGCTGATATATATTGTTAATTAAACCAAATATTTATAAATATATTTAAATATAGTTATAATTATTTAATTAATAAATGAATATTTTTGTTTACAATTTTTTATTTTCAAAAAAGCAATCATTGTCTCCTCCGTCGATCTCCGGCTCCGGATGTCACTGTCTCATTCGGTCGATCTACGGCCTCCATGATTGTCGAAGGCCGTAGATTGGTCGGAGAGGAATGGTATGAAGGAGGCCATAGATTGTTAGTCTCCACCTCTTGTCGCTTTACATTCTCTTGTCTCTTCGTCCACGATGGTTTAGACGGCGGTGGAGTTGGTTTTCTTGGATTTTTACAAAGATTGGCTTGGTTTCTTCAACTTCTTGCTTGATATCGTCGCCCCCGATAACCAATACTGCTTCCGGTTTTGATTTCAGTTTCGGAGAGAACCTCCTTTGCAGTGAAGGAGGCACCTCCGAAATTGATCGCCGACTCTACCTCCTCCATAGAACAAAGGCCTTGGGCCTTTTTTAGGGAGGCCGTCGGCCTCCGTTCATGGAGGCTAGCTAGCCTCCACGATGGAGGTCGACTGGTCTCACGTTATTTTCATTTTAAAAAAAAGAAATTATTTTAAGTTGAGTCATGTTGAGAAACACCTCTCTCCACTAGATAGTTTAATATGGTTCAGGCAGTATAAAATGAGTACACCTATAAAATATTACCAAACGCCTCACAGTACTAAAATAGTACTGTACGGTGTGCTAGTACTCTCCAATACGGTGTACCAAATATGTCTTAAATAGACTGTTTTTGGCAATTTTCTCTACGGTTATTAATTGGTAATACAAATAAAAAGAAACTAAATAACAATAAAATATGACTTTTCAAAATATATATATATATATAGCAATTAAAAATAAGTTAGAAGATTTCGTTGAAATGTTTACTAACTTTTACAAATTAAAAATATATATATATATTTTTTATAATAAAATTGAAATAACAGATAAAAATAATAACTGAGATAACGAAAATAGGAAATAAATAATAATAAAAGATAAATGGAAAAGGAGCAGAATTGTTACTGTTTGTGTTAATGATGATTCGAATTAGTGCTCTTCGTATATCAAAGTCTCAGATTTTATTACAAATGAATTGGATTTCTATTTATAGAGTTAGAGATCCAATCACCGTACAACACACACATTGCCATAAGTCAAGCATGGCTTCTTCCACCATTCCACGTGTTAGACTCCTAGGATGAATAAAGATAGGTGACAAATCCATCTATATCACAACATTTTAAAAATTTTCGTGTTCTATACTTCTATTTTAGTTGACTATTCTCTTAAACCTAATT
This sequence comes from Acer yangbiense, assembly GCA_008009225.1. Taxonomy (NCBI): domain Eukaryota; kingdom Viridiplantae; phylum Streptophyta; class Magnoliopsida; order Sapindales; family Sapindaceae; genus Acer; species Acer yangbiense. The sequence goes on along the minus strand of CM017762.1, from coordinate 53,944,706 downwards.
TAGACCTAATTTAGAACATAAAATCTCTCAAGGATTCAAACTACGTCACTCAGACCCAATAATCAAAATTATCCACTAAAAATATGTACTACAAAACAGCAACTAAGAATAAAAAAAGGTCATAAATCTAAATCATTGCTTTTCATTTTTTACAAGCATGTTTTAAACATGTTGACAAATGTCACACTCATCAACCAACCCAAAACATCATATCCTGGCTCATGCCTCATGTTTAGGAGAAGAACCTGGGTGCATCCGATGCACCATGCATCTCCCACCCTGATGCATGCATCCCGTTGCACCCAAGATTTAGTCCATGTTTAGAGATGTACATTTGGGGAATAGAAATGGATATAGGTTCCCTCATTCCTATCCCCACTTCCCAGACCATTCCTCCATCCCAGACCATTTCCCTATTTGGGGGAAATGGGGATGGGGATGGGGATGGAAAATTTTAGGGGGAGGTATATCCATCCCCAACCCCATTTCCCCGTTTTTTCCCGTTTCCACCATTTCCCCATTTGACTAAAAATTATAAATTAAACTAAAAAAACAAACATTCCATTATAAATACAAAATAAAATTCATTAGTGCATTACAAATAAAAATAAAAATAAAAATAAAAATGTGTATATATAGTTAGGGTTTTTAAAGAATAAAAAAAATTAAAAAAATATATTATAATTATATTTATATATGTTTGGGGGAAATGGGGAAATAGGGATGGGGGACCTCCCCCCATCCCCATTTAAATATATTTGTGGGGAAAATGGGGAAATGGGGATGGGGACCCTTCCCCATTTCAATTTGGGGATGATAATCATCCCCCTCATCCCCCTCATCCCCATCCTCCCCCATTCCCCCCCCCCCCCCCCCCCCCCCCCCCCCCCCACAAAAAAAAAAAAAATCCCCAAATGGGGATGGAGACGCGGGGAAATGGGGATCCAGGGGAAAATGTTCATGCTATGCTCCGGCTATGGTAATGGTACATTAACGCTAGCTTTCATTTGAGAATTTTAATGTTACAAGAAGATTTCATTTGTGAAATGTAAGGTAATATTGTAATAAATAATCAAGTTTTAAATTTTTGACGTTAGAATTAAGGAGTTTAATGCTTTGGGTGAGACTTAGAGCATCTCCAACAGTCTACCTTGGAGACTCCCTTAAATAAAGGTGGATGTTGATGTAAGGGGCCATTAAGGGAGTATGTGCTCCAACAATACTCCCTTAAATGGTCCATTTAATAATTTATTATTGTTATTTAAATGTTTGATGTTGTGTAATAAATATTATATAGAGTTTTTAAGAAATAAAATAATCTTAAATAGGTGGAGCCCACTTTAAGGGGGTCTAAAAACTCTTCTTAATTAAGGGAGTGAACTCCACTTGAACACAATTAAGGGGGTCATTTAGGGAGTTGTTGGAGTTGTAAAAATACACATACTCCCTTAATTAAGCTAAGGGATGTCATTAAGGGAGTCTGTTGGAGATACTTTTAAATAGTTAAATGTTAGAATTGCTAATTAATTGTATTATTTCTCTTAGGTTTTTTGGTGTTTGCATCTTCCTGTGGTACAAAAATGTGTATAATTTATTTGTTTTGTTTTATAAAAAACTAATTATGTAGAAAGAATGTCTAGTTAATGGCATTATCATCATTGAAAATAGCCCTCAACAAAATGAAAAATATGTTGAAAATCTAGTGTCTTCCACCATCTTCTACTGGGACACATGTCAATGTAAAGAACACTTACATGTGGCAAGACCATGTGTTTTTACTTCATCCCTAAGTTATGGAATATTACAACAAAGTCCCTCCCTTCTTTGCCTATATATATGTGTGACCGGCTCCCTTTGTTTGTGGGGTTGTGATTATTGAAATTTGTACTCTTTTGATATCAATATAAAAGGCAATATATTTTCTCTCCTCCTCCACTCTCTCGTTTCTTTCTCATACTTTTATATTTCTTATTTATTTATTTCTTTATTTGTTCTATTAATTAATCATTATCATTTATATTACCTATTGTTTCTATTTAATTTACAACACGTTATCAGCACGATGCTGTTATTTCCAGAACCTGAAGTTCTGAATTTATTATTATTAAAGCCTGAAGCTTATGAATTTATTACCATTGGAACCTGAAGTTCCTAGATCTATTACCAGAACCTGAAGTTCTGAATTTATTATTACTAGAACCTGAAGTTTCTAGACCTTTATTTATTAATACCAGGACCTGCAGTTCTGAATTTACTTTCTCGCACTTTATTTTTTACGCAGTTTACTTTCTCACACTTTATTTACTTTTATGCAATTTTAATTTAAACAATTTGGTCACATATCCAGAACTTGGAGTTCATGGATTTATTTATCATTACCAGAACCTGAAGTTTTGGATTTATTTACTTACAAAACAAATATTTAAATTCCTCGGATTTTTATCAGACCAGAAGTTCTGACTCCGATTGTAATTTTTAGATAATCGGAGGCTATAACCATGCCAAAGCTTGCAAGTCTGAAATTTGCTGCACTAGAAGTGTCAGGAGAAAATTACATGTCATGGGTTATTGATACAACATTACTCCTGAAATCAGAAGGATTGTTTTATACTATTGAAAATGGGGCTGATGCATCTGAACAAGACAAATCAACAGCCATGGTTATTATCCGTCACCATTTGCATGAGGATCTAAAGGCACAATACCTAACTGTCACGGAACCAGATGTTCTTTGGTAGGAATTGAAAGATCGATTTGATAACCAACCTGATGTTGCGTTACCAAATGCCATATATCAGTGGCAACATTTACGCTTCCAAGATTTTAAATCAGTTTCTGAGTATAATTCTGCCTTATTCAAAATCACTACACAGCTGAAATTGTGTGGTCAGGACGTAACAGAAAATGATATGTTGGAAAAAACATTTACAACCTTTCATGCCTCTAACATGATATTACAACAGCAGTATCGAGAACGGCGATGATCAAAATATTCAGAACTTATCTCATGTCTCTTGGTTGCCGAGAAAAACAACGAACTCTTAATAAAGAATCATGAATCACGAATCACGAATCACGCCCGACCGACTCTACAGCATTACCAGAAGTGAATGCCAACACTATTGGAGGACATAATCGCGGTCGCGGTCGCGGTCGCGGTCGTGGTTCCTACCGTGGTCGTGGTCGTGGTCGTGGTCATGGTCGTGGTCGTGGTCATGGTCATGGTCATGGTCGTGGTCATGGTCATGGTCATGGTCGTGGTCAGGGTCGTGAAGGATCATATGGTTATTCTGGTCCGGGTGGTCATAATCAAAACACTCCTCAGAAGTGGAATGTTTATAAGGCAAAACCAGATAAAGGAAAGAATATCCAGAAGGGGCCCAAGAAGGATGATAGTGTTTGTTTCAGATGTGGATGTCATAACCATTAGTCAAAGACATGCCACACACCTAAACATCTGGTTGAGCTTTATCAGGCTTCAATCAAAGAAAAAGGAAAGGAAAAGAATCCTGAAACCAATTTCTTGGAAGATTCAGATTTTATGGATGTCCAATTTGATGTTTCTGATTTTCTAAATGATCCAACTGAAAAAGTGACCACTTCAACTAGTGATGGAAATGTCCACACCAATTAAGTACTGCTTGTATATTCTTTTTGTTATCATGTAAAATATTTATGTAAATATTCCATGTGTATATATATATGTCTTTTGTTTACCACTATATCTGATATGCACTTTATTTATTTTTATTTTTTGTTTTTGTTAATAGATATGTCTTTAAACGATAAGATGAGTGATATTGAAAAGCAAAATACAGGAGATATATGTCTAGCCGATAGTGCGACGATACATACGATTCTACGAAATCAGAAATACTTTCTGAATTTAACATTGCTTAAAGCAAATGTTAATACAATATCAGGTCCAGCAGATCTGATAGAAGGCTCCGGTAGAGCCATGATATTGTTACCAAACAATACTAAAATATGTATTAGTGATGCTTTATATTCAAGCAGATCCAAAAGAAATCTGCTCAGTTTCAAAGATATACGGTGTAATGGATGCCACATAGAAACTATAAGTGATGAGAATATTGAGTATCTGTGCATTACTTCTCATAATTCAGGTCAGAAACTCATTATGGAAAAGCTGCGTGCTTTATTATCTGGATTATATTACACTCTTATAAGAGATGTAGAAGTCCATGCAGTTGTGAACCAGAAGTTCTCAGATCTAAAAATATTTATGCTTTGGCATGACCGTCTTGGTCACCCAGGATCTACAATGATGCGAAAAATCATTGAAAATTCTCATGGACATCCATTAAAGAACCAGAAGATTCTTTTATCCCATGAAAATTTATGTACTGCATGTTCACAAGGAAAATTAGTAATAAAACCATCCCATTCTAAGGTTAGCTTTGAATCCCCATCATTCCTACAAAGGATTCAAGAGGACATATGTGGACCTATCCATCCACCAAGTGGACCGTTCCGCTATTTTATGGTCCTAGTTGATGCATCCATTAGATGGTCACACGTTTGCTTATTATCAACACGCAATGTTGCTTTTGCAAGGTTACTCGCACAGATTATCAAGCTTCGGGCACATTTTCCCGATCATCCGATTAAATCAATACGCCTTGATAATGCGGGTGAATTTACTTCCAAAATATTTGATGAATATTGCAAATCAGTTGGGATTGATGTAGAGCATCCAGTTCCACAGGTTCATACTCAAAATGGATTGGCAGAGTCACTTATCAAGCGTTTCCAGGTAATTGCAAGAACTTTACTATTACGAACACAATTACCAATTTTTGTTTGGGGACATGCTATTTTGCATGCTACTGCATTAATTCATCTTCGTCCCACTTCTTATCATCAATATTCTCCAGTGCAACTCGTATTTGGCCATCAGCCAGATATTTCTCATCTGCGTACTTTTGGCTGTGCAGTATATGTCCCAATTGCACCTACACATAGAAATAAAATGGGACCCCAACGACGTTTGAGAATATATGTTGGTCTAGATTCACCATCAATTATTAGGTATCTAGAACCTTTAACTGGTGATCTTTTTACTGCACGATTTGCAGATTGTCATTTCGATGAGAAAAATTTCCCATAATTAGGGAAAGGAAAAACTTCTCATAAAGAGAAGCGTGAATTTTCTTGGAAAGTCCCTAGTCTAATTCATCTTGATCCATACACATCTCAATGTGAGAATGAAGTACGAAAGATAGTTCACCTTCAAACAATAGCAAATCAGTTACCAGATGCATTTACATATGCTACTAGGGTAACAAAATCACACATCCCAGCTGTTAATGTACCGGCATGGGTGATTGTTCCAGGAGAACAATCTAAACAAATAATAGCAAAAGAATCATCTACTGTACGCCATAAGCGTGGTAGGCCACTTGGTTCGAAAGATACTGTTCCCTGAAGGAAGAAAATTAAATATCAGGATCATACTCCTGAAATTATAAATAAATCTACTTTCTCTAAATCAACTCCACAAGAGTTAGATGTTCCTGAAAGGACACAAGAAACCCCCGCAAGGGAAGAAATCTCTGAAGAGATACAAGAACCTAGAAATGAGGAAATTTCTATAAATTATACATGAGGAATGTGGAATCGTGGAGAAACAATCATTGATGATATATTTTCGTACACAGTGGCTACTGAAATTTTAAATGATGATTGTGAGCCTTATAACCTTGACGATTGTAGGCAAAGATCTGATTGGCCAAAATGGAAAGAAGCAATTCAAGCAGAATTGACTTCGTTAACTAAACGTAAAGTATTTGGACCAGTAGTCTAGACGCCTGAAGATGTCAAACCTGTTGGATACAAATGGGTTTTTATACGGAAACGTAATGAGGAAAACGAGGTGGTGCGATATAAGGCACGACTCGTAGCACAGGGTTTCTCATAGATACTTGGTATTGATTTTGATGAGACGTATTCACCAGTAATGGATACAATTACGTTTCGATTTCTGATAAGTTTGGCTGTCTCAGAAAAACTTGAAATGCGTCTTATGGACGTAGTAACTGCCTACCTATATGGCTCACTCGATTATGATATTTACATGAAAATCCCTAAAGGATTTAGAATGCCAGAAGCATACAACTCGAGACCTCAGAATTTATATTCAATTAAATTACAAAGGTCCTTGTATGGATTAAAGCAATCCGGGCGCATGTGGTACAACCGCCTCAGTGAATATTTAACTAAATAGGGATATATCAATAATCCCATATGCCCATGTGTATTCATAAAGAAATCAGAATCTGGATTTGCTATTATAGCAGTTTATGTTGATGATATGAATTTAATTGGAACTCCTGAAGAGCTCTTGAAAACTGCTGAATATTTGAAAAGGGAATTTGAAATGAAAGACCTAGGGAAGACAAAATATTGTCTCGGCTTGGAGATTGAGCTTAAATCAGACGGAATACTTATCCATCAATCAGCATATATTGAAAAAATCCTGAAAAGATTTAATATGGATAATGCTCATCCATTAAGTACCCCCATGGTTGTTAGAAATCTTGATCCTAAGAAAGATCCATTCCGGCCACTTGAAGATGGTGAAAAGATACTTGGTCCTGAAGTACCATATCTTAATGCAATTGGTGCTTTATTATATCTGGCTCAATGTACTAGACCAGATATCGCATTTTCAGTGAATTTGCTTACTAGATTCAGTTCAGCACCAACTCGGAGACATTGGAATGGGATTAAACATCTTTTTCGTTATCTTTGTGGAACGAAAGATTTGGGATTATATTATTCAAAATCCAACAACTTTTCAGGTTTAATTGGTTATGCTGATGTTGGGTATTTATCTGATCCCCATAAAGCCCGTTAACAAATGGGATATGTTTTTACATATAATGGCACAACAATCTCCTGGCGCTCCACAAATCAAACTCTTGTTGCTACATCCTCTAATCATTCTGAGATCCTTGCACTTCATGAAACAAGCCGAGAATGCGTGTGGCTAAGGTCAGTTATTTATCATATTCAAAATACTTGTGGATTTCTATTATCTACATAAATGCCAACACCAATATTCAAAGATAATGCGACTTGTATTGTTCAAGTTAGAGGAGGATATATCAAGGGAGATAGAACCAAACATATTTCTCCTAAATTCTTTTATACTCATGAACTTCAACAGAGCCGACAAATTGATGTTAAACAAATACGATCTACAAATAATCTTGCAGATCTGTTTACCAAAACATTGCCTACATCAACTTTTGAGAAACTGTTATACGGAATTGGCATGCGTCGGCTTTGTAAATTACAGGATTGATACTGAAGTTTCATTCAGGGGGAGCAAAATTTTGAATAGATATTTGTATACTGTACTCTTTTTCCTTTTACCGGATTTTGTCTCATTGGGTTTTACCGGAAAGGTTTTAATGAGGCAGTTCTGATCCCGTTCACACCACTTGATCTAGAAGATCATTGTATATACTTTTGCTAAGGTTTTTGTCCCACTGGGTTTTTCCTAGCAAATCAAGATATAAATGGTGGAATCCAAGGGGGAGTGTTAAAAATCTAGTGTCTTCCACCATCTTCTAGTGGGACACATGTCAATGTAAAGAACACTTACATGTGGCAAGACCATGTGTTTTTACTTCATCCCTAAGTTGTGGAATATTATAACAAAATCCCTCCCTTCTTTGCCTATATATATGTGACCGGCTCCCTTTGTTTGTGGGGTTGTGATTATTGAAATTTGTACTCTCTTGAAATCAATATAAAAGGCAATATATTTTCTCTCCTCCTCCACTCTCTCGTTTCTTTCTCATACTTTTCTATTTCTTATTTATTTATTTATTTGTTCTATTAATTAATCATTATCATTTATATTACCTATTGTTTCTATTTAATTTACAACAAAATAATCACTCTCGAAAATTGTTCTTTTATCAAGAAAGAGAAATGATTAGATCAAAATGCCCTTAGTAAATCCTATGGACCGTCAAGAATGGCGTAGCTTAGTCGGTAGATGGATGATTTTGGAGCTTGGGAAAATGACTTTCAGGTCAACGGTTCGAATCCTATAAATGGCAAAAACTTTTAAAAAAAATACATAATCCCAGATTAATAGATATTGAAAAAAAAAAAAAAAAAAAAAAAAACTACAGACCTACATCTTTGAATGTGAAAACAAACAACTCAACATGTAAATAATTCAAACCCAATGAGAGAAACCCTTTAATCATAGAGAGAAACAAGATTTTAAGAGAGAGATACGTCGAGATAGAGAGATAATGACATTTTTTTTCTTTTTATCTCTCGATATTGTTCACTTTTTACTAGATCAAAATAGTGCAAAATCTTTTACTCATCATAGATTGTTCTAAACGACTTATAATGTCAATTAAAATTATCAATTATCAACCGCAACACAACCCAAATGATATCATTATCAATTCCTAATTTGAGTTAAATAAATTTTTTACTAAATTGAGGACTAAATAAGAAAAGGATAATACTTGGGTGCTGACTGGTCAGCACTCAAAATACACCCAGTGATGTGGTCAAATTGAATTGTAATACATGTTTTTTTTTTTTGTTTCACCCATTCTAAAATTTTGTAGTTATATGAAGTTCAGTTTTATTAGGATTTTATGTTTTCATTCATTTAAAGTCTTGGAGTATAAAAAGTCTTAAAATGAGTGAAAGAAAAAAAGACACGTGTTACAGTTCAATTTGATCACATCACTGAATCAATATTTTGGATGTTGACCGGTCAACAGCCAAGTATTATCCCTAAGAAAATATCTCTTAAAAAAATTGATATCATTATCAATTCCTCCACGAGAAAATATTGGTTCGGATAAAACAACTCGTATTCCCAAACACAACCCAATTGCCCAAGTGGCCCAACTAATGCCGCAACTTGCTTTAAATGATGTTGTCTTACCTTCACACGAACTCAAATTTCACTTCATTCTGATCTCAACCGTCTGTTTGTTTACAATCAGAGCGGGTCCCACTTTAACAGACGGTCAGAGATTCATACGTTTCGTGGTATGAGTTACATATAGTATCAGCCCAAGACCTAGTCTATAAATAATTTAAAAGGTTACAGCATATCTTGTTGGACATTTCTCTTCTTCTTCTCTCTCTCTCTCTCAAACGTCATTATTTCATCGCAAACCAGGAAAAATAAAAATAAAAAACAAAATAAATAAAATTAAAACAAAAATAAAAATGGACGCGTATTGTTCGGATTGCAAGAAGAGCACGGAGGTGGTGTTCGACCACTCGGCGGGAGACACGGTGTGTTCGGAGTGCGGCCTAGTGCTGGAGTCGCACTCCATCGACGAGACCTCAGAGTGGCGTACCTTCGCCAACGAATCCGGAGACAACGACCCCGTACGTGTCGGTGGTCCCACCAACCCTCTCCTCGCCGACGGTGGTCTTTCCACCGTCATCGCCAAGCCCAATGGCGCCTCCGGCGAGTTCCTCTCCTCCTCCCTCGGTCGCTGGCAGAATCGCGGTTCCAATCCGGATCGGGGTTTGATTCTGGCCTTTAAAACCATTGCTACCATGTCTGACAGGTACGTGATTAGTTTTGATTCTTCTGAGCTGGATCAAGCTCTGGTGGGTTTTTGGTTTCGGATCTTGGGTCGGTTTGGAATGATGAAAAACGCCTTCTTTTTTATATGATTTACGACAATTTAGCTGAATTTAGTGCTTTGATTGTTTAATTTTTAGAGTTAGAATCAGTGGTGAATATCAGAATCGAGACTCTACTGGGTTATATAAAAGCTGGGTTTTGGTTGTATTTTTTGATGACTGTAATAATTTGATGGGCTCAAATTTGAGATTTTGTTTGAAATTTCTAATACATGTGTTAATGTAAATGTAAAGTCTTTTTCAAGGAGGTAAATTCTTGGCTGGAAGTGTGGTTAGCATGTCGTAACCGGGTTTTAGGGAAGTTGTCAACTAGAAAAGATCATGCATTTAGCATTCCGAGCAAATTGCAAATGACAATAGAGACTTCTCGAGATTTTGCACACACAACTGACTTTTGTAAATCCCAATTGAACCTGATTGCTGAATTTTTGTGTGAATTCTGATAAATAGGCAGCTGTAGTTGATTACAACTTTGTTATATTGATGATCGTATCTTTTATTCAATTCTATTATTATTTTTTTCTTCTAGAAAATGTCATTTATCCTACCAATAGAGGGTCCTGGTACGATTTCTTGGGTGTGGTTCTATTATATTCTTTGTTTTTATGTTTTGACTGCTCCTAAGGTTAAAACCTTTGTTTCGCCGAAAAGAAAAAGAAAAAGGTTTGTTAGTGCTTGTCTGCTTAAATTTTGTACACTAGGCAGTGAATGCTTGTGTAATTGTTTAATTTATGCATACTTGTATATTGCTGTTCCCTTTTCATTTGGCGTGGAGATAAGTAATTTTGATTTACTATGTTATATTGTTGAAAAGCATTATTATTATTTTTTCTGTTAAGAAAATTTACTGGAAAAATTATTGATGCTGTGAATTTTTTTTTTTTATCAGGTTGGGCCTTGTTGCAACCATAAAGGTATGCTACTCTTTTCCTGAAATGTTATTGTTGTTGATTTAGCTCTCTTCTGGGATAAATTATAGGAATTAACTCAATACATTATACAGAAACGTACCACTATTATCAATGTTTGTAAAGTGTATATCGATTTAATAGACTGAATGGGAATAATTTATATTACTGCTATAGTAAGTATGTGACATTCTACTATTTGTGTTGCAATGAAAATCAAATTTTAATGAGAGAATCTTTACAGGGAAATTGATGGTTGTATTATACTTTAATCCATCCAAGTTAATTTGCACTAAGATTCATAATCCATCTATCGAGTAGTCTCATTGAAAATATTGGCAATTTAATGCCAATATTGTAGAGGATTATAGTTGTCTGTCACGACAATATAGTTCAGAAAAGAATTCAGTACTCCTGTTGTACCTACTGTTCTTGTCATACTACCTCTATTGGGTCTCCATTGATTCTGTAATCACAATGGCCGAAGTACTGAAATTCCTATCGGAGTGGGATTCCTGGACCTTTTCACGTAATCCCCTTTGCTAATATAGTAATATTGCCTTTTAAAGTTAAATTAAATCCATCTAGAGTTAAAATGTGGTTCAATATGTAATGTAGTACTAGGCATAGCTTCATACTAGAATTGTCGACCTCACTATTTTCGAATTTAATCCAGTTGTGGGCTTAGTGAAAAGCCTAATGGAACAGTGAAGAAATATATCCATACAAGCTTTGCGTCTCTGCAGATCAAATACAAAATCTTCTTGGTCCAAATTTGTAATTGGCTTGTAGGTGCTCAAGGATTATAATTTTTGGGAAAAAAGAGCTGTAGTCAGGAAACTGCTTGAGGTGCATTTAGCTGCAATTTTTGTTTTACCTGTTTCGAACCCTCGGTGTTTCGCCATTATTTGGGAGTGGCAGTTCTGGTTTTTGAAGTGATTGGGCTTGTATCATAAGTAATAAAGAACCCAAAGGGATGTTGTGAAATTGAAGGCATATTGAGAGATAAGAGAAATTGTGTAAACAGAATGTTCTAGTCTTGTGAAAGATTTGAAGATTGTCTAGTCTTGCGAAAGATTTGAAGATTGCATAGACTTTGTGTTTAACAAAAAAGATCAATGGGTCACCAAAATCTAATGTTGTTTACTCAATGAAAGAAAACCGGTAATGGTATGGAATAACGGATTTAATGATTATTATTAAAAGCAATAAAAATAAAAGAAGCTTTTACTTGGTGTGTGTCTCCCAAATGTTTGATTGATGGCTTGCTTGTTATATCTTCCTCTTATTCAGCTTTAACTTGTATGTGATTTGAGTTCTTCTCTGATGCTGGGTCTAATTGTTTTGAAGGATCGGGCAAATGAGATATATAAGAAGGTGGAAGATCAAAAGTCCAGTAGAGGAAGAAATCAGGATGCATTATTGGCTGCTTGCCTTTACATTGCTTGCCGACAAGAAGACAAGCCACGCACTGTTAAGGGTACAGCCTAAGATTCTCTTAACATCTGGATGCTTCCCATTTATCTTTCCCTTTGTGTATGAGCTTCCTGAACCTGTAAATTTCAACTAGAAATTTGCTCTGTCGCCAATGGAGCCACGAAGAAGGAAATTGGCCGAGCAAAAGAATACATTGTCAAACAGCTGGGGTTGGAGACAGGTCAATCTGTGGAAATGGGAACCATACATGCTGGTGACTTCATGGTAGGGCTTCCCACCTCTCTCTCTATTTGGTTCCTAAAAATAATTTATGCGATATTAGTTGTTTCTCAGTATTTATTGCGGTCACTGACATTAATCTTTACTTCAATGTTCAGAGGCGCTTCTGCTCCAATCTTGGTATGAATAATCAAGCGGTGAAAGCTGCCCAAGAAGCTGTTAAGAAGTCAGAGGAGTTTGATATAAGGTAGTTATGATTTTCGCTTTGATTATTATAATATTTGCAGAAACTGAAAATTTTCTTCTGCTTCTGCTGAAGTATTACCAATTACTAAAAAGCTAAATGTTATTTATGACCTCAGACAGTTACTTTTGCTTTTGTTTCTCAGAACATTTAGCTTAATGTAGATTAGGAGTATAATCAAAAAATCCTGTAGGCGGAACTTGGAAGTTATGTGATATATAGGAAAATAGCATGCTGAGGATTATTTAGGGGGGGTGTTTGGTTCATGATTCAAAAACAGTTTTCAAAAACTAAGAATACGCTTTTACATTTGGATTGTATTCTTATTTGTTTTAGTTTTCAAAAATGGGTTTGGTTTGATGTCCAAAACCTGTTTTCAATATATTAAATTTCACTCTGTATTAAACACCTTGTGGCATTTGTCCTCTAACCCAACACCCGAAACTGAGAACCAAAAGTATCAAACACCTTGTGGCATTTGTCCTCTAACAGGAACAAAATGTTTGGTACATCAACAAAAGCAGAGAAAGAGAAATCGGGTCCGACAATAACCTTGATGATCGATGATCCACCGGTTCTTGTCTTCTACAGGCAACTTAAGAGCAAAGATAGAAAAACCGATTTCCTGTTTGTTATCAGAAGGCAATGATCTAGTAACAGAGTTGAGTTACGATCAAAACGAGAGATGAGATCAAAGTGATAGAGATTTGTGAGAAATATGAGAGAAAAGAACAGAGAACAAATCGTGAGTGAGAAAAAACAAGGAAAACCACTTGTTTATTGTTTTCAGATTTTGAACTAGGTTTTGAATTCAACTCAAAAACATTTTTGAAAACAGATGAACCCAGTGAGTTAGTCTTTAGGGGTCAGGAACGCTAACAAGGATTTTGATAAAATTCAATATATATATTTATATATGTTAAATAATGTTGTGATTCAACTTTAGGAAATGATTTTAACATGTTTGCAGAATGTTGCAGCCCTGTCGCTGTTGTGTTAGCTCAGTTGTGGACCTTGTGGTTGAGCTTGATTATCTTTTTGTGTTTTCAAATTGAAACATTCTTCTCCCAAGTCATTTTTTGAACTTATTGTGATACACCCAAGTTAACTAAGGTTTGAGCCAGTTTGCTGCATCGAAAATGGTTAATCGACCTGAATGGGTAACCCAATGATAAAGAACGATCTGGAGTAGCGGTGAGTTGTGAACTCGAAAGTTCCAAGTTAATTTGTTGTGGGCATAAAAATACTAGAACTTGAATGATGTTTGGCTTGCAGGTGGTTGTGCATATTTAGGGTTTGCTTTGATCCCATTGAAGATGGGATTGAAGGTCCTTTGTTAGTAGGATAAAGTTATCCATCTTTTTATAAAGTTTTTGGAAGAGAAATAATTATCGACTCTTAGGAATTTAACCTTTTTGAACTTTAATATGATGTGCATGAATTGCTTGTGTTATTTTAACATTCGAAAATACAAGGTATCCAAACTTTATATCCTGAATTTTTGTATTCCAAAGTGAGGTGTCAATTGTATTGCATTGGCATGTGACTATGTCAATTATAATTCTCTGACATGTGGCAAGCGAGATGATGTCATACTTAATGTGTAGCCACATGTCAGTGCAATACAATTGACACCTGACTTTGTAATACAAAAGTTCGGATCCCTAGCATTACTCTTTATTTGTATGGAATATTCTTTGGAAAGTTCGAGTGAATAATGATTGAGTGGTGCTAGATGCTTTAAAAGTTTTTTACTAAATCACGTGGAAGTCTATGATAAGTGCCAATGTGCCTAATTTTATAGATGGATCATGGAATTTTGTGTGGCATAATAATATCAACAAGTGACTAACATAGCATCCTATGTGTTTAAGTTTGTTATTAAGATGATTGACCAACTTAGCTTATGCCAATGTAAATTGTCACATCATTTAGTAAAAGATTTTGGTAAAACTTTGATGTGTTTAATATTTGTGTGTTACGATGAGATGAGATTGACCTAGTTGTATTGACCTTCATACCTATATTATTGACGTTGTGGGTACGAGTTTGTCCCCTTCCTCCAAATCCTGAATAGATTGTAATAGTTAAAAAAGAAGAAATGTGTTACATTATTTAGTTAGCATATTCACAATCACTATCTATGTTTCTATCTAACCCCTTATGTTGGCTTACAACTATTGCAGGAGGAGTCCTATATCTATTGCAGCTGCAGTTATATATATTATAACTCAGCTTTCAGATGACAAGAAGCCGCTCCGAGGTTTGATATATCTTTATCATTTTGTTAAGTTGAAACTGATGGGTCATTTTATATGGTTCATAGATAACTCAAAACCAATTAATGATGAGGGGTGGGAAAATTTCAGCTTAACAATGTTTTGGCCCAACCCAACCGAACCAGAACCAAAATCTGTGGTTTAGAAGAATAGGATCCAAACTAAGGGGTGGACGAAAAATCTATGAACCAGTCCGAACTATGTGGTTTGGTTTGGCTTTTGATATGTTTAATTTGGTTCTGTGTTCAAAATTAATAAAAACCAATACTTTTGGTATGCACTATGCTGTTTGATTTGGATAGTGAAGAAACTGAACCGAAAATAGGTGTGATTTATGTCAATTCATAGATGTGGATCTCAAGTCGTGCTGCTAATTGTCGTTCTTTTTTCGTGCATGCATTTAACATAAGTTGGGTGAATGCAGATATATCGCTTGCTACTGGAGTCGCGGAAGGGACGATCAGAAACTCGTACAAGGATCTGTATCCCCACGTGTCAAAGATAATACCGAATTGGTATGCCAAAGAGGAGGATCTGAAAAACCTTAGCAGCCCATAAAATTGTAGAGCAATACAATAACGGGAATCCAAATAACTTAAATTGGTTGTGAGCTGTCTGTCTCTCTTTGATGTATTAAGAACTGTTAAAATATACAGACTTTGCATAAGGATTTTGTATTCATTTTCTCAACATCTTTCTTTTCACTTGTGCAGTGACTGCACTTTTTTTTTTTTTTTTTTGGGTTTTAAGTTATAAATGGAGAAGGAAAAAAAAAAGAAAAGAATTACACAATTTTTAATTTCAATTTTTGCTTGAACTAGGCGACCGAATCTCTTTGTTGTATGTTGTTGCTATGTGTTTTGGATGGCAAAATGGGTGGGGTTTAGAGGGTCTAGCCCTTACCCGTACGACGACTACTGGGTTTAAACTTGGATCTCATCATTAAAAAGCCAACAGTAAGCCCCTTGTTGTAAGCCCAAATTGATTGCGGGTTGGTGATGGGTTTTAACTAGGGTTCATTTTTAAACCTTCAAAAAGCCTGTTTCAATTTAAACTTTCTAAATAAAAATACTAGCCGTTCTATACTTCAAAAAACAAACACCAACTCTTCATTTTACCGTCATGCCACTGTCGACGTGTCACGACTCTCGTCACCAGACGCTTCCAATGAAACTTTCTCCAGCCACCTTCTCGCTTTCGGTCATCTTTAGCGTTTTCGTCATCTGGGAATCGCTAGTTATTGTTTCTCCATCGGAGCAGATCTTCAACTTTCTATATGGAAGGTTGAAGATCTTCAAATTTCCAAATCTTTAACTTTTTTAAAATTATTTGTTTAAGTATTTGAGTTTTGTTTGATGAAGAGTGGTTTTTTTGATGGATAGACTGTATGTGGATTTTTTTTATTAGATTCTTTGTGCAAAAAAAATTTGAAAGAAAAAAATTCTGGAAAATTTTGAGATTGGAGGCTGATGATGGCGATGGAGAGATAGAGGGGCTGATGATGGCGGTGTGGAGAGATGAGGAATTGAGTATGATGATTTTGTTTTTTTGTTTTTTCAATTATTTATTTTAAAATTTTTAATTAGATAAAAAAAAAAATATTAATTAGATGGAAATGTGATATTACGAGTCAGATCCAAATTCGGATCACAGTATGGGTAATAATACGGGTCAAATTACAAGTAAAAAAATATATGTAAAAAATTTGGATCAAAATTCGGATCACAGTAACAGTAAGGGTCAAAGGGCGGGTTTAGGTAAAGCCCTGATTTTTGCGGGTTGAGTTCCAACCCTACCCACATGCATAAATTTTTTATTTGGACAGGGTTTAAGCCATTTTTAAATTATACGGGCTTTTTGAGAGCCCTCACTGGGCCCAAGCACTCAAATATGCGGGCTTTTTGTGGGCCCACACTGGGCCCAATCCCTCAAATTGCCAACCCTTTCAATATAAACTAGGCAACCGAATCATTTGCTACAAAATGATTTAGTACTTAAGCTTGCAGTAAATCAATCAAATTAATCGGGGTACATATCGATGAGTATTTCAAGTAACATTTTGCTAATATGAAATGAGTGATTTAAGTAGCATGAAAAAGATCAAAGAAAATCTGTTTTTTTTTTTTCTATTATTGCATGGAGTATACCACTGATGTCCATTTTCACCCGTAAGGCAACAAGTGCCTCTTGTATCAGTAAAGTAATACCTACATGGAAACTAATTAAGTAATTAAGAAATAAATTGTATAAATGTTTTAATGAAAATATATTTGCCTTTGCATTCGGAATTTTTTTCTCTCTTCAAAAGAGTGTATATATACAAAACTAGTTTTAAGATGCCTACCGTATGAATTCGAAGAAGTAAAAGAATATTTGAGAAAACATTGTAAACATTTGAAATGATGAATTTAGATCGAGAGAGTATAAAGTAGCTTATATATTTGGGCATTCACGTTCATTCATATTATCATCACATGTTGTGTTCATGAGCTTTTTTGAATTTAACATATTTGCTGAACGTCTCTTCGTACCATTTTACTCATTAAAAATTTAGGTATATCGAGATGATATCATCTCTAAAAAAATTAGAAAAAGAAAACAAAATTTAGTTTTGTTTGCATATTAAAAAAAAAAAGAAAAAAAAAAAAGCATTACGACTCCATACCAGTTGAAGAATTTATCGAAACTTTCTCAAAAGCAAAGATTCTAGAAATTGTCTTAAAAGATGAGAGGTAAATGAAAGAAACCCTTATTCATTTACTAACAAAAATTAGTGATTTTGACAGGATTCCCATGGTTTTTCCCCTTTTCAAGATTTTCCACGTTTTGCATGTTTAATCTTTTTTTTTACTATATAGTTTAACTGTTAGTTCATATTAACTTGTTGGACGCGTGATTAACCTTACACAGTCTAAAAATCACCGTCAACAATAAATAATAATATAATATGGAAGAAAATGATAACAAAGCATGAAATATTACACTCTCTAATGAAGAATATGAAAAACCAAAAAAAAAAAAAAAAAAAAAAAAAAAAATTCAGGGTGTTGCCAACAATGGTAGAGGAGTGTTGTGTACCTTATTAATTCAGGGTGTCCCGGCCCTTATGTTGATATTGGCCTTGTTATTAGTGATATTTTAGAAAAGACAAATTTATAGCTTCTGGTTTGAGTCTACTTCAGGGTACTTTGTTTTCGGTGTGTATCTTATACTATTTTCCTTTCAAAAATATATATATCAAAGTTAACATAATCCAAAAACTGAAACATAAGTGTAAATGTAAACACAATAAAAGATCCATTTTCATATTTATTTATGACAAGATATATATTATATAATAAACAAAAAATAGGTATAATTAATACATGTTTAAACCATAGTCCAATATGATTTAGTGGTAAGAACGTTCATTCATCCTATTAATATCTCATGTTTGAATCGTTACAATAAAATTAAAAAAAAATTAATACATGTATAAAACTACACATTCGATGGACCCTTTTTTTTGTTTTTTTGTTTTTTTTTATTTGTTTGTTTGTTTCTTTGTTTTAAAAGAGATATAAGGTAAGTAACTTTGGCTTGAGCTTGAGCCTGGATCATGTGCCGGGACTTGGAAATTGGAATCTAGACCGGAGTATATTCTCTGGAACCGAACCTCACACTTTGTTCCTTGAATAAAGTGTAAGTTCCGGTTCCAGAGAATATACCCCAGTATATTCTCTGGAAATTGGAATCTAGACCGGAGTATATTCTCTGAAACCGGACCTTACACTTTGGTCCCATGTAAGAAATTATTCAAGGAACAAAGTGTGAGGTTCGGTTCCAAAGAATATACTCCAGTCTAGATTCCAATTTCCAAGTCCCAGCACATGATCCAGGCTCAGGCTCAGGCTCAGACTCAAGCTCAAGTCAATTTTACTTTTCAATCAGATAAGTTTAAAGAAAAGTGGCTAGTGTATGCTACGTTGCAAGACGAGGGTTTAGGTGGCAAAAGCAAGAGGATGGATAAGGTTAAAATAATAAAATAGAATAAAAAAAAAAAAAAGAAAGAGAGATGTTAGAGAGAGAGAGAGAGAGTGATAAGAGATAGAAGAAAAAAAAGGGAACCAGAATATACCAGATCTTGTGCGTGCGTGAGAGAGAGACAGAGAGATGGAAAAGATTAAAAAAAAAGAAAAAAAAAACGGAGAACCAGATCTTGTGCGTGCGTGACAGACAGAGATGGTAGAGATATAGTCGTATAGAATATGAGATTGGAAAAAAGAATAAGGTGCAGCTGGAGAGATGAATTCATGAATGAACTCAATCCCAGAACAGATTTGAGCACATGAGTTATGTGAATAGATAGTTTTTATTTATGATTGAGTTAATTATTCTAGAATGATATGTCAGCTTTAATTATTTAGAGAATTATTAGAAATATTTAGTAAACAGATTAATTCCCAGATGATTTAGAAATATATTTATAATTATCGTATTTGATTTATAGAACAAGTTTTACAAGAAGAATTGGTACAAGTATTTTTAGACAAATTTCTAGATTTTCAGATTTTTAGACAGATTATAATATTATCAAAAAAATTTCTAGATTTTCAGCTCCAAGTTATTTATGAGAATTTTTAGAAAAAGAAATAAAAGAATATTTATGCAAGTTTTGAGAAAAGTTTTTATAAAGAATTACGTATGTTTCCTAAAGAGATTTTAAGATATCAGATATGTACCATCCCCAGCGGTATCAAATTCAGATTAAGATTATAAGCCTTTAGGGCTTCTCTGCACATGTATGTGATATTATTACTTTGCACGTGCGATCATATTGTCGTGTGTGTAAGATTACTCTGCACGTTCGATCAGATATCAACGTGTATGTGAGATTATATATATAATACTTTGCACGTTTGATCAGATATTAACGTGCATGTGAGATAATTACTCTGCATGGGTGATTGGATATTGCCGTGTATGTGAGATATGTATTTCCCCATGCTTTGCCGTGTGCAGTGAGATTCTCTACCACGTACGTGAGATGTTCCCCTAGATACCAGTTTGATAAAGATATTTCTAATTTTATATATATGTTTATTGATTATGATAAGTAGAAAAAAGATCTCAGATAGTTTTTATATAAGAAATATTATTTATAAAAGTATAAAATGTTTCCTTATAGAGAAAATACCCCATTTTAACCAAAAATTAAGGGATTTTATTGTTTTTAGCCTCAATTAGTATTTTGATTGTTTTTGTCAAAAAATCCACTTTTTGGACTTAAATGACCCTCATTATTTTTCAAAACCTCTTATCTCTCCTTCTCTCTCTCATTTTCACCAGAATTTTTTTTCCTTTCTCTCTCCCACGTTCTTCTTCTTCTTCTTTCTCTCCTCTCTTCTCTTTCCACTCTCACGCCATATTCTTTGATCTTCTTCTTTCTCTCCTTTTCTCAGCCACACCTTCTCTCCTTCATCTTCTTCTCTTTCTCTCCTCTCATCTCTTTCTCTTTCTCGTTTTTTCCAGATTTTAAAAAAAAAAATTCAGTTTTTTTTTGTTGAAAAATTTCCAGATTTTTTAAAAAAAATTTCTGTTTTTTTTGTTGAAAAATTTCTAGATTTCCGATGGGTTTTCCGATTTGACCACGATCTGGTCCAGATCGGGCGACCCAAACCCAGATTTTTTTAAAAAAATTCAGTATTTTTTTTTTGTGTGAAAAATTTCAGTTTTTTTTTATATTGAAAAATTTCCAGATTTCCGATGGGTTTTTCGCGCGATGGGTTTTCCGATTTGACCACGATCTGGTCCAGATCGGGCGACCCAAGCCCATATTTTTTAAAAAAAAATTCAGTTTTTTTTGGTTGAAAAATTTCCAGATTTTTAAAATAAATTTCAGTTTTTTTTTTTTTTTTTTTTTTTGTTGAAAAATTTCCAGATTTTAAAAAGGTTTGGATTTGAGTGTTAGTTGTTGATTTTAAGGGTGGTTGTGGTTATGGTTAAGTTTGAGTATTGTTTGTTTAAAAAAATTTCAGATTTGTTTTGTTCAAAAAAAATTCCAGAAATTTCAGGTTCAAAATTTTTTCAGGTTTTGTTTTTTCAAAAATTCCAGATTTTAAAAAAAAAATTCAGATCATGTTTGTTAATTTTTTTTTTTTTTTTAGATTTTGTTCAATTAAACACACCAGACCACCGATTAAACACACCAGGGCGGGCCGATTAAACACACCAGTTGTAATCGGATAAAATGAATTAAACACACCAGGACACACAAGGCATTTTTCCATATTTTTTTTTTTTCAAAATTTATAAGTGTGGTGGTTATTTTTATGAATGGTGAGAGTTATTTTTTTTTTCTAGATTTTCGTGTTGAAGTTGAAAATTTCAGATTATGTTTGAATTTTGTTTTTTTTCCAGATTTTGTTCAATTAAACACACCAGGCCAAAACGACTAAACACACCAGGCCAAAACGACTAAACACACCAGGAAAAAAAGACTAAACACACCAGGCAAAAATGATTAAATACACCAGGTAAAAACGACTAAACACACCAGGCAAAAATGATTAAATACACCAGGTAAAAACGACTAAACACACCAGGAAAAAAAGAATTAAACACACCAGGAAAAAAGGAATTAAACACACCAGGTAAAAAGGACTAAACACACCAGGCAAAAACGACAAAACACACCAGACAAAAAGGAATTAAACACACCAGACAAAAAGGACTAAACACACCAGATAAAAAGGAATTAAATACACCAGACAAAAAGGAATTAAACACACCAGGCCAAAACGACTAAACACACCAAGAAAAATCGACTAAACACACCAAGCAAAAAGAAATTAAACACACCAAGCAAAAAGGACTAAACACACCAGGCAAAAAAGGACTAAACACACTAGGCAAAATTTCTGAATGAAGGGCATTTTTGTCCGAAAAGTGGATTTTTTGACAAAAACAATCAAAATACTAATTCCAGCTAAAAACAATAAACCTCCTTAATTTTTGGCTAGTTTCCGTTTTCACCCTTTATATAGTATTTACAGAAAAATGTGTTTTAATTACAAAAAGAATTTAATTAGTTCTTAGCTTATGTCACATAACAGTTTTCAGATTTAGTCTTAATTTTGTTTTAGGAAAAGATACAGAATTTAGAAAGAGATACATAAATATTTCCTATAGATTAAGTTTAGCCTAAGAGATATGGAATTCAGAAAGAAGTAGACAAAAGTTTTCTACAGCTAATAGTTTTCATAATTGTATTTTATTTACGTAGTATAAAGTTTATTAAGTATATAATGCTTTTCAAAAAGAGATTTGATTTCAGAAAAGTAAAGAAGATACTTATGTTTTCATATTTATTTAGAGATAATAGTTTTTTTGTAAAGTTTATAAGAAAGAAAAGTTTTAGTTTTTAAAGTTTATTTCCACTCACTGGGCCAAGGGTGGAACCCTGTAGAGGCCAGGGGGGCCAGGGACCCGCTCCCCTTAGCCCACCGAAAAAAAAAAATTAAAAGTAAAAAAATATAATTTTTTTAAAAGTTGTAAATTTACAATTTAGTTCCATTAATTTCACTTTTTTATAATTTGTCTCCCCAATTTTACACTCCAAGTTGTGCCCCTACACTGGGCGTTAGTGCTCATTCTTTTATTCTAAACTATTTTTCTCAGGTGATTACCAGGTTCATGCATATTTTTTAGTATCGTGAGATGGATAACATGTGATGATATAATTGGTGGTTCATGTTTTTAATTTTAGCATGTTATGCATATGTACATATTTCTAGAAATCAAGGGTTTTCATAATTAGTTTTCGAATATGTTTATATGGAGCAGATGGGTCCGATACATGGAAAGCTAATATATATTTTAATTGAATTCTATTTTATAACGAGCCATTTTTTTTTTTTTTTTATATATATATATATATATATAAACATAACACTACAAACAAACACAACATTCAGCCGCAATAAGAGTTTTAAATTACATGGTAGAAAAGTTTGAAAAATAAAGTGATTCCATTAAAGATTTTATTAGAAGCTACCTAAAATTTATATGATTTTCTATAAAGTCTTATAGAATATTCAGATTTTAGATAAAAAGAAAAGATTTTCACAAGATTCTTTTGTACTCAGAGGAGCCGAGGCGGCATTTTGTCATAAAGACGAAAATTAATACAAAAAGATCACATTATCTAAGTTAGATAAGATGTTTTGTCATCAAATTCAGAGAATCATTGTCGACTAATTATAATTTATAAGTTAGATAAGATGTTTTGTCAAACAAATTCAGAGAATCATTGTCGACTAATCATCACGAGGCATTGTTGATCACGTGGACTCCAAAAACTCATTAACTTATAAGTTATAACTCTCCATTCTCATCACGTCTCTCTCAAAAATGTTTTATTAGTTAATTAATAGACTCTCTTAATAAGATAAAAAAAATCTTAAAAGTCATGTTTTGATTCAGAACTACAGTTCGAATTTGGAACTTTAATTTGATCTTTTAAAAAACTCATATCCTTTTTCAATTTTAGAACTTCAAGTTCATATAATAGAAGTAATTGAAAAATTTGTATTGATTCAAAATAACTCTAAAATCAAATTTTACAAATTAGCTTGAAATTTAGAATTTCTTGTTCATATTTGAATTTCTGGTTCATTTTTAAACTTCAAGCTGTATAGAAATTATACATTTAGAACTTCAAACTTATAATTTATATAATAAAAATTCAGTTCACTTATATTTTATCAGAACTTCAGATTTATATTGTTATTTTTGACAATTTTTACTTAATAAAATATAATTAACTTTAAATCCATAGTTTATATATAATGAGAATTTCAAGTTCTAAATAATGCATGACTATAAACAAAGTAGGTATAACAGTAGCCCCATGGACATAGCTCAGCTGGTAGATGGACGTGCTTGGGACTTGGGTAAATACTCCCAAGTTAGCAGTTCGAATCCTACCAATAACAAAAAAAGTTAAAAAAATACCTGATCTAGATAGGTGGGAAGAGACAGATTCCGTCAAAAAAAGAAGAAGCTAAGTAGGTATAACAGTAAATAAAGTTGGCATATATATATAGAAATGTTCAAGTCAGTGCGCACTGATATAACTTTATCAGTGCGTTGGATGTGGAACATTAGATTTGAAAGTATAAAAACGTAGTTAAATTGCTTAAGGCATACCTAGAGAGAGAGAGAGAGAGAGAGAGAGAGAGAGAGAGAGAGAGGGGGGGGGGGGGGTGAATAGGTTTTTACACATTTTTTCAATCCCTTGAACAAACTTTCGTTTGTCCCTCAAGGTAGCCTTACACACAATAAAATAAACCAAAAAAGACATACATAGATAATATGAGAATATAATCATGTGAACAAGGTCAATGTATATCATCTAGTTGTGTGAGGTATAAGAACAAATAAACACAACAACAAAGAATACTTGTATTTCAATAGATGTTCAATGAGTTACAAGAGTGATCAAATATCACTATACACAAAAAATTACAATATACAAAAGAATCATATATACAAAAATGATCAAAAGAATGAATCCACAAATCACACTTTACAAATACTTGCTTCACTATATATCACAAGTGAATAATATGAAACAAGATAATAACATACACAAATAAAATATAAAAGATAGAGATAGGAAGAATTAACACAAGAGATTTTTTAACGTGGTAAAATCTCCGAGGAGGAAACATCCACGGGTTGAAATACAACCATTAGGGTACTATATATATTGGATGATAAAAATAGAGAATCCACAAAGTGACCAATCTTTAGCTCACCCAACCTAGTGGAGTCTAAGTCTACCCAACCCTATTGGAAAGTATGAAATCCCTCAATGATGCGGAACCACCATATATTGGACAACACACAAAACCAACATCGATGGAAGATTAGAAATTCCTCAAGAGTGCATACACCTCCCGTGTACCCCGCTCTTTTGGAGTCTATGTCTAATCATACGCCTAGGCCTACCAATATAATAGCCAACTCTCTATCCAAGGCACTCATGCCTCTAGGGAGCCTCCCATGCATGACTATCCGAGTCCTCCCGACTCTAGCCATGACTCCTTGCTTGCCTATCCGAGTCATCCCGACTCTAGACAAGTCTTCTTGCTTGGCTATCTGAGTCATCCCGACTTTAACCAAGACTTCATGCCTTTTACAAGGACTTCCTAGTGTGATCATGTGAATGCAAATGATGCAAACAACCAATTCAACATAGAACATGTGATCAATACATTCCATAGTACAAATAGACCTAAACATGTGATATCACAAGTAATAAAAGTCTAGATGCAAAATACAAGAATAAAACCTAAAGCATGTGTAAACACCAAACACATAAGCTCAAAGTCTCATTCACACATACAACACTTGAACAAAATATATTCATGAAGTACAAGTTCAAGATGCTATCAATATGAAATAAAATGCTAGATACATGAGATTCAATCAATCAATATTCTAGCCAAAAATATAGAGCAAAGATTTAAGATGTAAATCAATTAAACCCTAGATTGCTCTAAAACACATACAAATACAATAATCCTAGATTTCATCAATCAAAGGATCAAATCAAATCTCAAGGTCATTTATCACAAAATTGATTCAATCAAGTCACAAACAACCTAAGATATCAACCTAATCACAATACAACTCACAATCATGTGAAAAACTTAGAATCATGGAAACTAGTTCACAAATGTCTCTAAATAGACTTTTGATTAGGATTGATTGTGAAGCTATCTTTCTCAATAGCATTCACCAAACATACAAGTATATATAGAAGAAGAAACCCCAAGCAAATTGAAGGTTATAAAAGAAGAAATCCCAAAGATTAGACCAATACCTTGGATTCACGAGCTGGTTCGGTTTTCTGTGTAGAACCACCAGAAAATCTATCAAACAGCTGCCAAACCACTTGGAAAAGGTAGAGGACTCGATTACGAACGATCTCCAACTTGAATCACTCAATTCCGACTCCGTATGAAGAAGTTATGGTGTTTGGAAGGTGAGAAAATTGGGAGAAAAATTCTGACGGGATTTTGCAATTTTTCTTCTTTTTTTAAAAATGAAATGGAGGGAATGGAGGGAATTTAAAAGGAGGAGAGAGAGAGATTTTTCGGGCCAATCAGAGGTGGCCACGTCACCCACCCTGTGGGGGGTGTGTGGGCCACACGGGATCAGAGGGGTCCTCTGGCCGTGGGTCCCACGGCTCCACACGGCTTGGGCCACGTGGCTTTTTGGCCATGCTCTCCTCTTGCGCGCTCCCTCACGTTCTTCAGCCGTATCTTGGGCATCCAAACTCCGAATTAGAATCCGCTTTCGGATTACGAACCATGACTCCCTCACGCACGACGAAGACTATACAACTTTGAAAAACGGTTGAGAAATCATCTTGGAAAATGACGATGAAGTCAACTCAACGAATGAGAACGAAAAGTAGCGTAGCTACATCGTTTGGACTCGAAACTAAATGAATGAGTAATCGAAACGACCGGAACTCAATAAGGAATCATAATAGAGCATATTCAAGTCCAAATACAAAAATACGAAAACATACAAATACAAAGACACACACATATGCTATTTCCTAGACATAGTCCTAGAACATGCAATAAGCAAAGTTTGTCAAGATAGTATGAATGCATCAGCATATATTATCAAGTGTGTGAAAGTGATATATAAATGATGTTTAACCACGAAGGAACACACAAGGATGCCATGTGTGTGCCTAGCCTTGTAAGAGATATAAAGTCTTATATTACTTTTGATGAACAATGAAGTACATATCTCTTTGAAGCCGGCATCTTGCATGAATTGTGGCCAAGACTTTTCTTCGTCTTCTTAAATCTTTAACATATGGACCACTAAACATTACAAAAGAAACACGTTTTGATATGGAATACATGCCAACACAAACTATAAACCTAACAAGATTTACATACTCTGACTCAAAGTGTATGTACTTGTCAAAGCTTCTCCATAATCAGTGGTCCACATGTATTGATACTGATGTAGTTATATCAGTGCGCACTGACCAGAACAGGACCGTATATATATATATGATAGGTGGAGATAGATAGATTCCGTAAAAAAAATAAATTAAAAAAAAAAAAAAGTGTGGGTATAACAGTAAGTAAAGTTGGCATATATATATAGTGGAAATTGCTACAAATAACCACATAAAACATACAAATTTTGTTTGTAACAACAAATGAAATTTTAATTGTTAATGACCATGTTTTTGTAAAGTTACTTGAATGCCCCCATATAAAAACATCCCAAATCAACTCTCTATTTTTCTCTTTTTTTCTTTCTCTCTCCTCTGCTCTCTCTCCCTAATCTACCTCTCTCTCCCCGATCTCTCTCTTGCCGGCATCCTTCTTCGTCGCCGAGCGACAGCGCCGTGTGCTGTTGGCTTCGTGAGCGCTATGGCTTGGCGACGGGTGACGGGACGGCTTCGCGAGTGCTGTTGGCTTGGCGACTGGCCACGTGTGAAGGGATGGTGACGATGTCCGGCGGCTCCGTGCTTCGCGATCGCCGGCGATGTGGTCTGAAAAAAAAAAAAAAAAAACCTAAACCTAATTTGAGGAAGAAGAAGAGGAAGAAGAAGAAGGGGAAAATTTTAATTTAATCAAGATTTCAAGTTTGGACATTTCAATTTAGGCATGATTTCAAGTTTGGACATTTCAATTTAGTCGTGATTTCAAGTTTGCTTCAATGTTTAAAAAAAACTATTTTCAGGGGTACTCTGGTAATTTATGGACATACATTGATTTTTTTTTTTTTTTTTAATGTGGTTATTAACAATTAAAGTTTCAAAAATGGTTACTAACAAAAGTTTAATAATTCCAATGGTTAGTTTTGGTTTTCTCTCATATATATATATATATATCATTTAATTAATAATGTGTTATAAACTAAAGAAATAATAAAAGTAAATTTAAACTTGATCACTCCAATCCACATCTCATCACACAATGCAAAGTTTGTATCATAAATGATTGTATAGGGTACACTACTACAAAAATGTTAAAAGACATCGGTTGTTTACATCGGTTTTTAGATAACCGATTTAAAAAAACTTTTAGAAATCGGTTTTTATAAAAACCGATTTCTTAAATATTGTGGTTTAAAAAGACAACGGTTTTTGGGAAAACTGATATGGATTTATTTTCCAATACGAAATTGGTTTTCCTTAAAACCGATGTCTTAAATATTGCTGTTTTAAAAGACAACGGTTTTTGGGAAAACCGATATGGATTTTTTTTTTCAATAAGAAATCGGTTTCCATTAAAACTGATGTCTTAAATATTGCGGTTTGAAAAGACAACGGTTTTTGGGAAAACCGATATGGATTCAAAAACAAAATTCGGGTGAAATTCAAATCTGACCTATGTTCACATTCAAGTGCGCATCTCTAAAAATACTTAACGTTATTTGCTCAAATTTTGACATAAGAAAGTAGACATGCAAACAAACACTTTTCATTCATAAAATATTCCAAAAATCGATTTGAAAAAGTGTGAAAATGAGCGATGAAAACATCTCACTCGTGGATTCGCGTCGCTTCTGACCTTTGACTGAATAATTGATCATAACTTTCAAAATACCATCCAAAATTTTACGTTCTTTATACCGTTGGATTTGAATCAAAAAATCGAAGAACATGTTTTCTTATTGACGCGCAATGGGGTTGTTTGGTGGACAGCCAATTCACAACACCACCTATATATAAAAGTGCACATAATAAACAATCAACTTTGAATTTGTTTCTTGTCAAGGTCTCTGTTTGTCACCATCCAATTGAGATATTCTTTTCTCTTGGCTAACTCAACATCTGCCATACACATACATTTGGAGAAAATTGAATGACACATATGATAGATAGATAAAAAGTTATAAAAAGTTAGAATATAGAGTTGAGTTTTTAATTCTAGAAACTCTTCTAAAAATGCTGACTAGAATTTCTAATAATTTCCACTAATAATATTAGAGGTTTTAGATGCATATTGAATTTTAGATACTTTTTTTTTGACAATATCTATTAATTTAGGACCTTTTTTTTTTTTTTTTTTAAGTTTTCGTTATTGGTAGGATTCGAGCCGCTAACTTGGGAGTTATTTGCCCAAGCCTTAAACTTGTCCATATACCAGCTGAATTACGTCCTTATTGGCGATTTTAAATACTTGTATTGGTGATGTGAATATGTATTTTTCTGATTTTTTTTTCTTCTAAAGTGAGTCTATAACAAATAGAAATACAAATATAGTAATATTTAGAAATTTAAAAATAGATATTTATATCAGAGATGCTCTTTATCGTATAAATATTTTAACAAAGACTGCAAAATGCCAAAAGCAATTGGATAAGATAAAATTCCTCAGAGAATATCCTTGTGGATCAAGTGGGACATGCATTGTTAATAACGCACGTCGACTACAACGACTCTTAATTCGTTACAAAATTAAGCTTGAAACTTCACGACTCTTGTCAGTTAAATAAACTTTAAACATCCAAAATCAAAGTATATCCGTCCAATTTATATATCATTCTTTTTGGATGTTGATTTAGATGATCATGACGTGAATCTGCATGTTCTATTTTGTCGTGCACTGAAGACAAATGCATAATGGGCGGCTGCTTTATGTCCATTTCAGTTGTTTATTGACTTATTGTATTGTTTACGGGGTACATGAAAATCTTTTGGTGTCGTCTTTTTTAATAATAATAATATTTAAGACTATTACAATAAATTAAAAATTTTGTAGATGTGGAAACGATCATGATCCATAAATTCATGATATGAGGGGTTGAGATTTTTTTAAGTCATTGCATTCATAAGTTAAAGTTAGTGAAAGACAATATCTATTAATTTGGGATCAGATATTTTATTAAAAGTTTTTACTATTGGTAGGATTTGAACCGAAAGTAAAGTTAGTAAAAGACATAAATTAATATATTATAAATGCTACACAAATAACAAGAATAGTAATACTACTATATTCTATTATATAGTTTAGCATGAAATTTTATAGTTAAGGATATGATAGATAATTTGTAATAATAGCTATGTATATTATTATATATACTAGCTATGGTCTAGTTCACTCGTATTACTGGCCCAAAGAAGTGGCCAAGAGCTCTCCGTATTTGTGTTCAAATTATCATGAGAAGAAATCCTCTAAATTTCAATTTAATAGCAAAACTTAATTCCCTTTACTAATTAAATAATAATCTTTTATCACTTCATCATTATCTGCCATGAAAAATATAAAGAAAATTGCAAATTGCATCTAACAATTAAAACAACAGTTTATTTTTGGAGGGACCATAGTAGAAAAAAAATAAAAAATTATAATAATTCAAAGATTAATTAAATTATTTTTATTTTTGAGATCAATTTAGAACTTTCTTAAAAGGAAATATTGTTAATTCTTTTAGACGGAATATTGGACCTTCTTGAGCTCTGCCTTTGCATATCTTTTGAATTACTATTGATTTTATCATATCGAAACTAAGCATCCCCGAATGTGGCCATCATCAGACAAGACCATCCACCGAAGAATATGCATCCATGCAAGCGCCGACAGATCAGAGAGTGAAGCCAATACAGGTCATTTCTTTTCTTA
Organism: Acer yangbiense; assembly: GCA_008009225.1. Classification (NCBI taxonomy): domain Eukaryota; kingdom Viridiplantae; phylum Streptophyta; class Magnoliopsida; order Sapindales; family Sapindaceae; genus Acer; species Acer yangbiense. Next base: position 53,914,291 of record CM017762.1, on the reverse strand, counting down.
TCAAAAGTAAGCAATTGTGATCGATGATGAGACGCATTGCCAAACACAGGTCATTTTGTTTCTTATCAAAAGTCAAACTCTAAACGTGCAGTTATCACTATCAAATAACTGCCGTGCCTGGTCAAACTTTCATCGAGAGGAGATAACCTGAATTGATTGGGTTTTGGGTTGACCTTTCATCTTTGGACTTGACCCGGACCCAAAAGCAAAGTAAATGTGGGCCCATGTGTTGGGCCTAAGAATTAGCTAAAATGGTTGCAGTAAAACACTTACTATTTAGTTTTGATGAAAAAATTGGTTTTGTTGATTATTGCCAACAAGCATTTAGTCTTGCTGCATGTCATGTTCATAGAACCACTCTCACACGTGCATTTATTAACATTTATAGAAGAGAAAAGGAATTTGTAATTTTTATTTTTGTTAATTATAAAGGTCGTGTTTCCGTATGTACTGACATATGGAGTGACCATTGGCAAATGCATTCATACTTGGGTGTTACTTGCCATTATATGGATAATGCATGGACTATGTAAAAAAGAATTCTTGTATTTAGAGTTTTTGATAATGCACATACTGCTGCTAATATTTTTAGATAGCTTAAAATTATTTTTGAAGTGTATAGAATTGAAAACAAAATTTTTGCAATTTGTTTTAATAATGCTTCCAACAATACTGCAACTATTCATTCTTTGATTGATTTATGCAAACCTTATTTTGGTGGTAATTTTTTTCATCAAAGATATGCATGCCATGTTTTAAATTTATGTGTTCAAAATGATTACAAATTCTTCAAACTTTTATTAAACCTATTAGAGATGTCCTCTGTTATTTGTGGAAACATTATTCTTCAATGAAAACATGGGTAAAATTTTGTAAACAACATGGTAGGCATGTCATTAAATTTCCTCATGATGTTCCAAAACGTTGGAATTCTACTTATAAATTGCTTGTTGAAAGTTATAATTATAGGGATTTATTAGTTACTTTTATGCAATATAATGATAGTGACATTAATCTTTATGCACACCATTGGGATGTTTGTACAAAAATTTATGGTTTGTTAAAAGTCTTTAATAATGCTACTAACAATTTTTTGGTATTTATTATCCTACTGCTAATTTATTTATTTTTGAGAGTATTAATATTATTGGTGTATTTTCTGAGTGTGCATTCGATATAAAATTAAAGAACTGCATTGATGCTATGAAAAAAAAAATGGTTAAACTATTATAAGGAGTTTTTAACTATTTATTTGATTGCATTGTGTTTTAATCCACGTTGTAAATTAGAAAATTTGTTTGAATATTTATCTCTTTTTTTCCAATGTTTATAAATAGATTTTGATATTACTAGTTCTTGTTCTAGAATTAAGACATCATTTTATTAGTTATATGATGAATATCTTAGAGTTTATGGTCTATCATTGAACATTGATGTTCCACAAACTCAAACTGTATATGATACTCTATCCTCTGGATTAATGGGGTTAGGGTATCAATTGTTATCCCAAAAAACCAAAAAATTATGAGGTTCTTCTTCATCCAGCTTGACCTCGCATTCCGAGGTTGAAACTTATCTAAGTACCTCTTTTACGTTTATGGGAGAAGGTGATTTTAAAAAAATTTAATATCCTACAATTGTGGATGGACCATGAAAAGTACTTTCCAATCTTGACTATTATAGCCAAACAAATTCTTGCAACACCAGTTTCTACCGTGGCTGTGGAAAAAGAGTTTAGTGCTGGTGGAAATATTCAAGACCAAAGACATTCACTTTTGAGTCTAGAATCAATTCAAGTTCAAGTTTGTGTCGATGATTAGACCAATGCGTAAAACAGACAACAATAAATTGATCAAGAAATACTCTACGATTTCTTCGACGATGCCCATACCTCCACCATTGGAACGGATAACAGCGATTAGTTACAGTCCCAACTCACATCCCCAAACCGGCAATAAAATGTAAGAGAACTATGTAGCATTTGATTCCTCTAAACCTCAAGAGGATACATATGCAACTTAATTTTGGTAAAAATTAATTGCAAGGCCAATTAAAATTTTTTAATTTTATTTCAATTTTTTTTTTCATATATTTATTTTATTTTAATTTCGGGTTGCCCAACAAACTCATTTACATGTCTATTTTTTTTTTGTTAGTGTATAATATATAAAATAAATGAATCGAACCGTTGGAACCAAGTGAACCGGGACCTTCCTTCAGGAGGTTTCAGTTTCGGTTTGAAACTGGGAAGCGAAACCGAACCGAACCGAACCGAACCAAACCGAGGTCCTCTCTACTTGCACTCAACCGAACCGAACCGAACCGAGGTCCTCTCTACTTGCACTTGGAGTGTTGCTTGCTCTCTACATTCATCAAGGTGGTCGAGCTCATGGAGCAATTACTGGTTATTATGTTCCTCCGTCGAATGCTCACAACGAGCTATCAAGTGCTTCATTTCAATTGGTATTACAGCTTCAGATCCATAGACCCGGGAGTATGGGGTTTCACCAGTTGATCTACAAGGGGTCATTTTATTAGACCAAAGTACTTTAGGAAGCTTGTCGACCCAACATCCTTTTGCGCTTTCTAGTCTCTTTTTCAAGGTGTTCACAATTGTTTTATTGGTAGACTCTGCCTAACCATTTGCTTATGGATAGCGAGGGGTCGAAAAGCTAAGTTTTATTTTGTATTTGTCGCATAAGTCTTGAAACTCGAACGAGATGAATTGAGATCCATTATCGGTGAATATCTCCTTTGGGACCCCGAACCGGCAAATTATATTCTTCCATACGAAACTCTTTACTTCAAAATCTCGTATGTGTTGGCACGAGCCCGATACGACCCATTTGATGAAGTAATCCGTAAAACTAGCATGTAGAATACTCCCCCTGGAGCTGCTGGGAATTTACCTACAATTTCCATTCCCCATTTCATGAAGGGTCATGGGGCAATGATAGAGTTTAACATACTTGGTGGTTGGTGAGTGGTCTGTGCAAACCTCTGGCATTTGTCACATTTCTTTACTAAGTTGCAGGAGTCGAATCGCATTGTCGGCTAGTAATAACCGGCTGTTAGGACTTGATTCGACAAACTTCTTGCTCTTGAGTGGTTGCCACACTCTTATTTGTGTAGGCTCCTTAGTGTAAACAGAGTCGGTATTGGTGTAAAGTTTTCACACCCTTTTTCATTGATAGGAACATGAATATATAATACATCAGAGTTCAATATTGAGAGAACTGAAACTCTCCTAGAGATAAGTTACATACTAAAATAGCTATACAATTCAAATACAAATATACAACTTAAAGATATTAATAGAAGTTTATCATGACTGAAACACTTATCACCTAATATGCCCCCTCAAGAAGGACCATGACAGGAGAGGCTAATCTTGTCTTTAAGAGACTGAAAAAGAGGACGAGACAGCAGCTTAGTGAGGGCATCCGCTAGTTGATCGTTAGAATAAACATGAGGGACACGGAGATTGCCGGACTGCACTTGGTCCCGAATAAAATGAAAATCAATTGCGATATGCTTCATTCGGGAGTGAAAATGGGATTGGAGCACAATTGAGTAGCTCCCACATTATCACAATAGATGACAGGTGTAGTGGACAATGTGAGATTAAGATCAGTGAGAAGAAAGCATACCCAATTGAGCTCCGCCGCTGTGGCTGCAACTGGCCTATACTCAGCTTCCGTGGAGGAGCGAGCTATAGTGGTTTGCTTATTTGAGCTCCACGATATAGGATTTCTCCTAAGGTAGACAATGTAAGCACTTGTGGAAGAGAAATCATCTTTATTCCTAGCCTATGAAGCATGGACACGGACACGGACACGGCGACACGACACGACACGACACGACGCTATACGGGAATACGGTAAATCTCAAAAAATTAGGATACGGACATGGCAGGATACGCCAATTAAAATAATATATATTTATATTTAAAAAAAAAATATAAATATGAAAAACTGAAAACATAATTCATTCCAAAGTCAAAACTCAAAAAGTTATAAGTCCAATTATAAATATAACAGAACATCTAAAACAAATGCTTCAAAAGTCCAAATATAACATATTGCAAAAGTCCAAATATAATTGTCGATCGCCGGTCGGAGGTGAGCAGCTGAGCAGGTACTTCTTCTTCCTCTTTCCTTTCCTTACTTCTTCTTCCTCTTCTCTTCTTCTTCAGTTCTTCTCTACTTCTCTATCTCGTAGCTCAGTAGTTGCCGTTAACTCTTCTTCTTCTTCATCTTCACTGAGTTATTTTGTTTTTGATTTCGTTCTCTTCTCAGTTCTTCTTCACTGAGAATCTTCAGTTCTCTTCTTGAATTCGTTTTTGTCTTTTGAGTTTTGAGAGAAACAGATGAAAAGAACTAAAGAGTAAAGAGCCTTCTAGAAACCCTAGAGTTATTTTTGTAAATTTATGATTTGTCCCCAATTTTTTTTTAAAATTATAAAACTGACCCCGTTTTTACAAAAATAATTATAAAAGTGCCCCAAACGTGTCCTCGCCGTGTCTTCACCGTGTCCATGCAGTGTCAGAGAGTCAACTCGTCGAAAAGTCAACGGATACGAAAAATCACATGTTCGACACGTGTCCCACCCATGTCCAACGCGTGTCCGTGTCCGACACGTGCTACCCCTCCAGAAAAACGTGTCCATGCTTCCTTGTTCCTAGCCCAATCGGCATCGGAAAAGGCATGAAGAGCAACCTGAGAATTGTGATGAATCACAACTCCTTCATTCAATGATCCACATAATTATCGCAGGAGACGCTTCACAAGATCCTAATGATCAGATGTGGGCTGATGCATAAATTATGACAGCTTGTTGATGGCGTAGGAGATGTCCGAACGAGTAAGTGATTGATATTGAAGACTCCCTACAACCGTTCAGTATGTGGTAGGGTCATTGAGTGGTGTACCTGAGTGAAGACTGAGCGGTAGACTTGTAGGCAAGGGAGTTTGGATAGGCTTGGCACAGGACATGTTGGTGCGAGAGAGGAGATCAAGTATGTAGCGCCTATGTGACAATAGAATACCATGTTCGTGTGGAACCACTTCAACACCAATAAAGTAGGAAAGAGGACCAAGATCCTTCAGGGAGAATCTATGAGCGAGACTCTCAACAAACCGATCCATATGGGCTGAGTTATTACTTGCGAGAATGATATCATCAACATATATAAGAAGGTAGAGTATGTTACCACCAGTATTCAGAACAAAAAGGGAAGTGTCAGCATAGGAATTCTTGAAACAGGCAGCAAGTAAGAACTGACGCAGCTCATGGTAACAAGCTCGCGGTGCTTGCTTAAGGCCATAGATAGCCTTCCTGAGCTTGCAAACATGTGTTGGATGATTTGAGTCAATAAAGCCTGGAGGTTGTGCCATAAAAACTGTATCTGTGAGTCGACCTTGAAGGAATGCATTATTGATGTCCAGTTAGTGGAGAGGCCAGCCATGTCTGATAGCAATGTTGAGAACGAGTCTCATGGTGGTTGGTTTGATGACAGGGTTGAAAGTTTTAAAATAGTCTACACCGGGTCTTTGATTGAAACCCTTAGCAACCAGACGTGCTTTAAATATGTCAATATATCCATCGGATTTTCGTTTGATCCGAAAAATCCATTTACACCCCACAATGTTAGAGGCCTCGTCCGGTGGAACTAGCTCCCAAATACCGTTATGAATAAGTGCATCACACTCTTCTGACATGGCCTGCCGCTAATTAAAATCTTTCAGTGCCTGTGTCACTGTTGTCAGTTTAAAATCTGATGATGGCTGTAGATGCGTGTAGGTTCAGCTTCTAAAGGGGGTTTGTGAATAGCATTCTTGGCTCGGGTGATCATGTGATGGTCGTTCACTGTTTGAGATTCTGCACCTGAAGCTAAAGGATGTTGTGCTGGTACCGAAATAGTGGGATCTGCAGCAGTGGCTAAGTGACTGACTCGGCAGCTGCACTGACAGCCGGTGGAGATGGAACTGGTGACCCTGACGGAGCAGTAGCAGAAGGAGATGATGGAGGCGCTGGTTCGGTGGCAGTGATGTCAGTCGGCAGTGTGAGCTGATGAGTGGCAGCTTACAGCGTGGAAGTGGGAGCTTCACATGGCTGTTGTACTGGTACCGAAATAGTGGGATCTGTAGCAGTGGCTGAAGCGACTGACTCGGCAGCTGCACTGATAGCCGGTGGAGATGGAACTGGTGACCCTGACGGAGCAGTAGCAGAAGAAGATGATGGAGGCGCTGGTTCAGTGGCAGTGATGTCAGTCGGCAGTGTGAGCTGATGAGTGGCAGCTTGCAGCGTGGAAGTGGGAGCTTCACATGGTGACAACCCTTGAGAGAGCAAAGCGGAGGATGGAGATGATGATGGCCGACAGGTGTGTGGGGAAGACACGGTGAGGATAGGCGGAACCCAATAGCTGATGATGGTGGTGTTTGGACGATCTAGATCGGTGTGTAATGACCTGTAGGAAAAAACTGACTCCACAAATTGGACGTGTCATTAGACAAACATTTTGGAACATGACAGATCAAAACAAAGATAAGCACTTTGTGACAACGAATACCCAAGAAAGACACACGAGGTGGACCATTTATCTAGCTTGTGGGACGAATACGGCCGAAGCCAAGAATAACAAAGACACCCAAAGATTTTCAGTTTTGAGTAATTTGGAGTTGTACCAAAAATCTTTTCATAGGGTGACAAGAGACTAAAGGTAGGGGTTGGCATTCTGTTTATCAGATAAACAACGGTAGCAAACGCATGAGGCCAGAAATGCAGTGGAAGAGAGGCATGAGTGAGTAATGTAAGACCCGTCTCAACAATGTGACGGTGTCTCATTTCTGAGTACCCATTATGTTCAGGAGTGTGAGGTGGGGTTGTGAGATGGGAAATACCATTCATGGCAAGGTATTTTTTAAGTGACATATATTCACCGCCATTGTCTGTGTAAAGTGTGATGAGTTTTTGTGTAAAATATTTTTCCACAATGGCTTTAAAGCGAATGAAATTTTCTTTAACCTCTGATTTTCTCTTAAGTGGATATTACCAGATGTATTTGGTGTAGTGGTCAACGGAAATTATATAGTATTTAAAACTGTCATGAGAAATAACAGGGGACGTCCATACATCAGAAAATATGATTTCGAGAGGTTGAGACGAGACAAGAGATGAACACGAAAAAGGTTGCTTATGACTTTTGTTGCAATGACATGAATGACATAAAAAATCTTTTGACATAAGAGATGACAAATCTATATTGAAACTCGAAACAAAACGTTGTAAAATAGGATATGCTGGATGACCTAGTCTATGATGCCAGTTTGAGGGGGTGGTTCTGACGCTTGAGAATGCTAGGACCGGTGTGGACACAAACCTGGAAGTTGGCCACTCATACACGCTATCCTTGGTTGTGCCTCTCAGAAGAATTGCACCTGTACGAAGATCCTTCACATGAAAAGAGGATGATAAGAACTCAACTGAAACAGCATTAGTAGCACAAACTTGTGAAATTGAAATCAAGTTCTTTTTCATATCAGGGACACAAAGAACATCCTACAATGTAAACGTGTTATTTGAAGCACAAAGAGATGTGGAACTAGTATTTGTGATTAAAAGACCTGTGCCATCACCAATCATGACATCATCGGATCCACTGTAGGGCGCATAGAGTGACAAGTTGTTCAAATCCGTTGTCACATGGTGCGAAGCCCCATTGTCAAGCAGCTAGGCGGGGTTGTGAGGAGGCGGTGGCAGCATAGTGAGCCTTGGGTTGCCAAGGCATTGGAGAAGTAACATTCTATGTTGCAGCGGACGACTGAATTGGTATCATTTGAAAGGAAGGACATCGCTTGGCTAAGTTGCCTTGAACACCACATACCTGACAGCGGCCTAGATAGGGATGTAGAGCATGTTGATTACCAAAGTTTGATGGACCTGTGTTGTTGGACGGAGGCCGAGTTGCTGGAGAGGAAGATTGATGCTAGCCCCGTGTTGCCAGAAACTGATGGACGCCATGCATTGGTACCTTACTGCGGGCGCCAGTTCATGCCAGACTTAGTTGTATGATTTGCTGTGGCTGGAAACGGTGATGTCTCCTTTTTGCGATTCTGAAGCGAAGCCTTAAAGGTCAGAAGCTTCTCATAGAGCTCATTAAAGGATATAGGATTATCCTTGGCTTGAACAGCACGAACCAATTCTTTGTATTCATCATCAAGTTTATCGAGGATCCTCTCAGTGAGGTCGTCGTCATCCATTGGGGCACCAAGCAATGCAAGTTCATCTGCACGAGCCTTAACAGAGTGACGAAAATCGGTGATGGACTGCTTACCTTTTGTGGAATTTTTGAGAACGGATTTGACTTGCTTGATGTGGCCACGGGACGGTTTGGCATATGTATTTGCAAGGATAGTCCACACCTCCATTGATGTTTTGGCTCTGGTCACAAAGGAGATGATTGTAAGAGATAGCAAGCCAATTATTGCATTCGGGATGAGCTGGTCTTGACGAATCCAAATGCTGTAGGCAGGATTCGGAGTTGTGATGTCAGCCACAGTGATGGAGGCTGGCGGGCAAGGCTTGGAGCCATCAATAAAACCCAAAAGATCATATCCAGTGAAGAGGGTTTGGAACTGAATTTTCCAGGACATATAGTTGTTGGTGGTGAGCTTTAGAGGAGCCTAAGCAGAGATGTTGATGGTAATAAGATGAAACTCATTAGAATGTAGAGAAGTTGAAGTGGCTGGTGTGACGTTAATGATGGTATGAGGCGCCGTAGAAGAACTGTTGTCAAGAGAGAGACCCGTGGTTAAGGTAGTCATCGGTTGGAGTGGAGAAGAAGAGCAGAGAATTATTTATTTATTTATTTTTGTGATTTTAGGAAGAGATCGTTAGCTCTGATACCATGTAAATAGAGTCGGTATTGGTGTAAAGTTTTCACACCCTATTTCATTGATAGGAACATGAATATATAATACATCGGAGTTCAATATTGAGAGAACTGAAACTCTCCTAGAGATAAGTTACATACTAAGATAGCTATACAATTCAAATACAAATATACAACTTAAAGATATTAACAGAAGTTTATCATGACTGAAACACTTATCACCTAATACTTAGCATGTCGTTGACCCCGTTGGGATTGAGGCATCTCAGGTAGGGTCCTTAAAAAGATGTTCTATATACACGGATGCAAACAGTACTTTAATTTGTTGTATAAGCAGAAGGGCATATATCTTATCATATTTGCTTAATTCTCAGGCAAACCATCTCTCTCTTATCTCTATTCTCTATTGTAGGAGACGCTACCGGGACAGCAACCTTTAACTGCATGCACTTTTCTTTGTTCCATATAAAACTTTCATTATCAATTATGTCGGTGGTTTTGGTACGTAGTACAAGACCATGCATGTCATTTTCAATGATTTCAGACATCATTTTCTTCATGGATATAAGATTACTATTTCATTACGTCAAGTCAATCTAAATGAAAGATCTACTCTTCATTTTTAATAAATTTTCACCTGCTGTCGGTAATTATAATAATAATAATAATAATAAGGACAACACTTGGGTGTTGACCGGTCAGTACCCAAGGTACTAACCAACCCAATGGTTGGTTGCCACGTAACCCAAAACAAGGAGAAAAATGTAAAAAATGAAAAAGTTTTGGCCACATAGCAACACCCCATTGGGTGGTCAGTATACTTTGGGTACTGACTGATCAGTACCGAAGCATTTTCCTAATAATAATAAGAATAATCATTCACATGCGTGCACATTTTAATGGATTCTGTATCAAAAGGAGTTTAGGAAAAGCAGTAAACCAACCATAGCGGAAACGAAACTTAACAACAATAGAGTTCCCGATCACCTTAAGAATGACAAGTCATCAGTCATCACTAACTTCATTTTTAAAAATAAATTAAATAAATTAATAAATTGAAGCAATTTTGATATAGAGAATTCGAAGAAGATATGAGTTACCAATTGCATATTTACCACGTGTATTCTATTTAACATGGCTTTGAGAATTGTAATAATTTTTCTAATCGTAACTCAAATTATATATTTGCACCCATTTTCAAGCCTTTTCTTGAAACTAAACTTCAACTTTCAATAAGAAAGGAAACAGACATTTGCACTCATTTTCACTTGAAACATTATTGTATATATACTCATTTTGATTTTTGCAAGACCGACTCATACAGACTAATGGTTCATATTAATGGCAAGTTTGGTATTGCTGTAACTTTTATAATAATCAATGTTAGTTGTGCTAAATGAATAATCAGCTGTGTAGATGTTTGGTTAATTGTATTTTTAAAAATACTGTATAGTTCAAAAACAGTATACATATGTTTGGTAATTTTATTGCAAAAGTGTTGAAATTAGTTACAATAACTAAAATATGCATGATTTTATAATCCTACTTCATTTTTTTTTCATTAATTATATATATTAAATCAATATTTAAGTAGAATATTATTATTTAAATTAGAAAAAATATTCCATAAGAACAATAAAAATATTTTAAAAAGATTTATAAATCAAATCAATATTTAAGTAGAATTCTTAATTTTGAGTTGAAATAAGGTATATAAATCATTTTAATTTGATTTCATAAGGATAATAATGATAGGGTTCAAAAATTAAATGGCACTATTTGAAGTTGGCTTTTCAAGACTGTCTCCACTTTAAAAACTTATGTTTAAAAAGCACATATTATGGTGAATGGATAAAAATGCCCCCAAAAGTACTTCCATGTCAGCTATTTTGAACACTCATGTTTCATTTTTAGTTTTTTACTTTTTATTTAACAGAAAGAGTAGAGAGTGAAGTTACACGATTTGATTATGTTTTGTAACTTCAACGATTTGATTTTGAATACCGATTTGATTGTGTTTTGTTGGCTTATACATTCGTTTTGTATTTTTTGCATTGTTAGATCTTGTTTCTAGGGGTTTTAGTTATAGACTTGGTTTCTGGTTTCTGGGGTTAGATTGGGGAAGACGATGAACAGTAAATAGGTTAGTGAAAGTCTCGGAGCATGTTCTAAAGTCTCGACAGAAGTCTCGGAGAGTGTTACACAAGTCTCGGAGAGTGTTACAAAAGTCTCGGAGAGTGTTACAAAAATCTCGGATAGAAGTCTCGGGCATAAGTCTTGGAAGGTTTATGAAAAGTCTCGTAAAGCATACAAAAGTCTCGGATAAAAGTCTCAGGTAGAAGTCTCTGAAGATTTTTGAAAAGTCTCGGAAAGCATACAAAAGTCTCGTAAGGTTTATGAAAAGCCTCGGAAAGCATACAAAAGTCTCGAAAAGCATTCAAAAGTCTCGGATAAAAGTCCCAGGTAGAAGTCTCGGAAGGTTTTTAAAAAGCCTCAGAAAGCATACAAAAGTCTCGGAAGGTTTATGAAAAGTCTCAGAAACTAACCCTAAGTCTCAGAAACTAAGTTATTGTTCATCATCTTCCCCACTCAAAAATCCCAACACTTAACAACTTTAACAATGGAATATTCAAAACCAAAAAAAAATCTCTAAGGGCACTGCCCCCCTGACCCCAGCGAGCTGACCAGGCAGCTCGACTCCCAAGTGTGTCAGCATAATGCCACTAAACTAATCCAATGAAGATGCATTGATAATGTTATGAAGTTGGTTTTGTTTGAGTTGAGTTGGAAATAACTATATAAAGCTTCAACTTCAATGTTAGAGAGAGAAGTAGATCTCAGATAAAGAGAAAAGTTAAAGTCAAAATAATAATAAAAGAATGTGTAAAGTAAGGACATTTTTGGAAATCACTTACTTTGGTGTCTTTTAAACATAAGTTATTAAAGTAGTGATAGTCTTAAAACACCAACTCAAAAAAGTGACAAAACCCCATATTTCCACAATAATGATATTTTAAAATATTTATTAAATGCTGAAATAGATTATTTCATAATCACTTTCAAAAAGTAACTTTCTACCTACTTCTCAAAGTCACTGTTAAAACTTGTTAGATTATTATTTAATCACTTTTAGAAGTTTTATCAAACAACATTTTTTGTCAAAATTATAAAATAAATTGATTTTAACTTTTCAAAAGTAATACCAAACTGTCCCTAAAAATTATTGACAAATTTCAGAACTTTTTAATAGATTTTAAAAATTCCAAAATTCCAAAAATAGGCTCACTTGGGATTTTGTTTAAGGGAAATTTCATAAACATCCCCTGAAATTGGCTTACTGACAGAGTATCAGTTAGACTGACTGTTTTTTTTTTTTTTTTTTTTTTTTTTTGACAGTATCTATTTTTCTATTAGGTATTTTTTGAAGTTTTACCATTGGTAGGATTCGAGCTGCTGACTTGAAAATCATTTGCCCAAGCCTCAAGCTTGTCCATCTACTAACTGAACTACGTCTCTGTTGGCAGTTAGACTGATTGTTGACAAAATAATGGAAGAGTAAAATGTCATTTACACATCAATTAATAATTAAGACTTTAAAAAATTATAAAACTACCCTAACATTTCTAAAATTGCCAAAATATTGAAATAAAAATTATAAAAGAGATCAAAATTATTGAAAATTGAAAATGCGAAAATAGTAAAGAAAAAAATAAATTAGAACTGCACCGACGACCGCCAACGTAGAGAGGAGATCAGCATTTCCTCACTGTATAGGAGATCGCGCAGATCTCCTTCGATTTCTAGAGGACATTTGCCCCACTGCCTTCAATTTGGAGGAAATTTGTGCGATCTCCTCCGATTTGGACCATTTTCTAATTAAGGGAGTTTAATAACTTCGTTTTAATTCATTGTAGGGACATAAATCAGATTCATGGTTACAAGCAACTTGCCAATATTTGACCTCATTTTGTGAATAACTATAAGATGTAACATTTGTTTTAAAAAGTGCCGTGCTGAATTCTTTCCCAACGACAAAGTCACATAGACATAGTTAGGGGTGTGCAACGGATCGGATTCATTGGATTTGTCATAATCTAAGATCCGATTGGATCGAAGAAATTACAATCCAATTAGATCGAAATCTAATTCAATCCGATATCCGATCTGATTTGATCCAATTGCAAAATAGTTAAATCTGATCCGATCCAATCCAATGAATCGAATTCATATGAATCAATTCTTAATAAATAAAAGCTAACACATTCATAAAACCAACAAAATCAAATTATTAATTCATAAGGTACTTCAAATAAAATTAACAAACCAATAATTAACATAATAGCAATGCATAATTGTATATTTACACAAGTTTACTAGGGATGGCAAAATAACCCGCGGGGACCCACACTTATGGGGTGGGGATGAGTTTCAATTTAGTGTGGATGGGGCAAAGATGGAGATAGATAGTAAAACCTGCAATGAGTATAGGGCAGGGATGAGTTTTATAATCCACACCCCGCTCTGCCCCGTTTAAAATATAATATATATATATATTTATTATATAGTTTTTTTTTCTTTTAATGTTATCCTTAAAAATTATTGAATTTATTTGTTTATTTGTGAGATTTATGTTTATTTTTAATGTTTATGAGATGGTTTTCAATAATTTTTTGGAATTACTTTATATATTATATCATATTCATTAGGTTATATATTTATTATTTTAATAAATAATTTTGATAAATGGGTTAAATGAGGCAAATGGGGTAAAGGGGTGGGGATGGGTAAAGGCGTAAAGCATACCCTGCCCCCCTCCATATATTATGGGGTTTTATGTGGAGATGAGGTTTCAAAACATAAATGAGGTGGGGTGCGGGGAGGGCCACCCCGCCCCGAACCCGCCCCGTTGCCATCTCTAAATTTTACACTTTAATTTAAAAAAAGTCTAACAAATTGACAAGACCCGCCCAACTCCTATCTAGAATCTGAGGCAATCCTGTGAAAATCTCTTTCTAACAGAAATTTGAATCTTCTGAAATACTCAGAAAATCATATAAATCTCAAGTTGGCTAAAATCTTTAGTGGAATCACTTTATTTTTCAAACTTTTCCACCATGTAATTTAAATGTATAATTGAAATATGTGGGTTAAGGCTCATCATAAAATATAATTTAATTAAAATAAAAATTTTCTTTCCTTGTATTGGATCCATCTGCCGAATATGAACATATTCGAAAACTAATTATAAAAAATCTTGATATCTAAAAATATGCATATATGCATATATGCATTGATAGCAGTAAAAAGGTTACGTAAATTATTATATACACATTAGGACTGTACATCTACAATTCTTTTGTATTTAGGTTTGGAGAAGAAAAAGAAACGGAGAAAAGAGATAGAGGGAGGAGGTTTTTAGGGTTTCAGGATCTTTAGCTTTTTCCTAGCTATGCTCTGATACCATAATATAATTAGATATTTTGTGAATGAAAACAATATTATGTTATTCATCATAGACGTTGGTAGTTATACATATTACATTATGAGGAGATTGAGACTAACTACATAACCTAAATACAAAAGAATTGTAGCTGTACAGTCCTAATGTGTATATAATAATTTACGTAACCTTTTTGCCAATACTCGTAAACTAGGACTCCTTGACTCCCTCACTAATGTCACTTTGGCTGAAAAATCTGTCACCGACTACATGCAAGGTATTAAAAACATTCTTGATAACCTTGAACTGATTGGTCACCCAGTTGATGATGGAGCAAAAGTAATACACACCTTGAATGGTTTGGGACCAGCCTACCTACCTCTTACTTCCGCAATCCGAGCCCGAGACACACCAATAACATTCGAAGAACTCTATGATAAACTTCTTGATCATGAAGCCTTTCTTCAACGTGATGAAGCAAAGAAAGGCAATCCAGTTATTACGTCACAGTTCAATCAGAAAACCTTCAACAGAAGAGGTCGCAACCAGCAAGGCAACTCGTCAAACCACATGGGAAACCAATAGCATCACAGTAACACCAACCCTCACGGTCATCAACACAGTTTTGGAACCCCTCCAAGCGGCGGCTGCGGTTACTCCTCCAACCAAGGCAGCCAATACAGGTTCAACCAGCAGCCACCGTTCCCCTCTCAAAATCAGTGGCGCATATCCACCTACGGCAACAATTCTCGCCCTATATGTCAACTTTTTGACAAAATTGGACACACAGCTCGGGTTTATCGCTCGCGTCCATCTCCAGGATCCTAAACATGGCCACAAGCCAATCATATGACTACCGAGCAGCCAAACACTCGCCCCAATTGGATTCTTGACTTAGGTGCCTCTCATCACATGACATCGGATCTCCAAAATTTGTCCATCCATTCAGAATACGGCGGCCCAGAGGACATCATGGTTGGGGACGGTAAAACAATCCCTATAACTCATACTGGTTGCACTAATTTACATACTTCTGATAGATCATTCCCTCTCACACGTGTCTTGTGCTCACCTCACATATCTCACAATCTTATTTTCGTGTCTAAATTTTGCACTCATAATAACACATCAATTGAGTTCTTCCCTGACTGTTTTCTTATGAACGATCTGACCACGGGGGCATCCTTGGTCCGCGGCTGGAATGAGGGTAACCTGTATGTTTGGCCTAGTGGTGGCACGGTTCCGGTTTCGGTTCGGAACCGGCGGTTCCGGTTCCAAGGTTTAGTGGAACCGGAACCTCCGGTTCCGGAACCGTCGGTTCCGGTTCCGGTTCTGGTTCTACAGGAACCGGCGGTTCCGAACCGGATTTTTTAATTTTTTTTTTTTTTTTTTAACAAACAAAAAAAAAAAATTTCTAAGTTCTAACTTGTAACTTATAAGTTGTAGATTGTAATTGAATAAAATAAAATATATAAATGACAAATTACAAAATAAAATTCATTGGGTTCATAAGTTCATTGGATGTTGGAAGTTAGATCATCGTCATCCGAGTATCCAACCGAAAATAAAATAAAAAAATGACAAATTACAAAATTAAATTAAAATAAAAGTAAACAAAATTACAATTTACATTTCATTGGGTATTTGGAAATTGAGTCACCCGAATTTCAAAAATAACATAAAATAAATAAATGACAAATTACAAAATTAAATTAAAATAAAATAAAACTAAAAAAAATGTAAAGTTATTAGCCTTGCACTTAATTTTTACCACAATTAAGTTGCCTACGTATCCTCTTAGGGGGGTTTAGAGGAATCAAAGGCCACGTAGTTCTCATACCTTTTATTACAGATTTACAGATTTACGGTTTCGGTGCTCAGCTTACTCCAGAGCCTTCGCCCGCTTCGGGTTCGTCGCTGTTAAAGAAATCATATGTCGGTTCTTGTTGGATTTCTTGTTGTCTGTATTCCGCTTTCGTCCAGTCGTCAACACAAACCTGTATCTGTAGTGCTTTTGGAGTCAAGCACGAACGTTTTTCATCCAAAATATTGCCCCCGGCGCTGAACTCTTGTTCCACCGCCACAGTAGAAACCGGTGTTGAAAAAATATTTTTGGCTATCATAGCTAAAATTGGATAGTACTTCGTAGCATCATTCCAATATTTTAAGAGGTCAAATTCTTCAGGAAAATCACAAGAAGAAGCTAGATAAGATTCAAGCTCGGCATGCGAATCGAAGCTTGATGAAGAACATCTTGGTTTTTTATTTTTTTTTGAGAACATACTATACCCTAAATTCATAAATCCAGAGGAGGAGGATAGAGGCTGAGATGCAGTTTTTGTTCGTGCAACATCTACGTTCGGAGTACCGGATCCATAAAATGTAACATATTCATCATATAAATCATACAATAATTTTTTAACTCTACCACAACATGCTTCAATATCATATTCAATATTTAAACCTTCTTTGCCATAATAACCATCTAGATAATAAGACAAAGATTGTAATTTGTGTCGTGGATCAAAAACCATACCAATCAAATAAATATTTGGAAATTCCGTATAATAATTTAACCATTTTTGCTTCATAGAACTAACGGCTTCCTTTATTGCTTGGTCAGATTCACAATAAAAAAATGCACCAGCAATATTAATACTCTCAATAACAAATAAATGTGTTGTAGGAAAATAAATTTTAGAAAAATTTTGTGTAGCATTATAAAAAACTCTTAACAAATTGAAAACATTGTAACAAGCATCCCAATGAGATTCAAAAAGTTGAATGTTAGGAACATGAAATTGAATAAAAGAAACTAATAAATCCCTATACTTATAACTTTGAGCAAGCAATTTATAAGTAGAATTCCAACGTGTTGGAACATCACGAGCAAATTTAATGGCACGTCTACCATTTTGTTTACAATATCTTGCCCATGCTTTCATTGTAGAAGGATTTCTCCATAAAAACATTAGGGCTTTTTTAATAGGTTCAATAAAACATTGAAGAGTTTCTAATCCTTTTTGAACACATATATTTAAAACATGGCATGCACATCTTTGATGAAAAAATGTACCACCAAGAAAGGGTTTGCATAAATCAATTAAAAGTGGAATAGCAGCGGTATTGGCAGAAGCATTATCAAAACCAATTGCAAAAATTTTGTTTTCAATACTATACTCTGAAAAAATAATTCTAAGCTGTCTAAAAATATTTTGAGCATTGTGTGAATCATCAAAAACTCTAAAAGCAAGAATTCTTTTTTGGATTGTCCATGCATTATCCATAAAATGGCAAGTGACACCCAAGTATGAATGCGTTTGCCAATGGTCAGTCCATATGTCGGCACATACGGTAACACGACCATTATATTTTTCAAAAAATTTTTCTAACTTTTTTTTGTCTCTCACATAAATCTTTTCAAGTGTTTGTGTGAGCGTGGATCTAGGGACACGGCATGCAGCAGGGTTTAATGCTCGTCGACAATAGTTAATAAAGCCAACCCTCTCACCAAAACTGAATGATAAATGTTCTACTGCTACCATCCTAGCTAATTCTTCTCTATTTTGTTCATCACTATAACGAAATAATTGTTGGTTAGGAGTAGCGTACCTGGGAATTTGTGTTTGTGACCTCATTCTGACCACTGCGTCTGGATGTTTGACTTCAATATGCTTCCAATAAGTGCCATATCCTCCGGATTTGCTCCATTTATATACTTTGTTGCAGTAATTGCAAGCTGCTGTAAAGCTTCCATCTTCATTCCTAATTTTCTTCATATGTTTGACGAAGAGATCAGATTTGTTCTGCTTCTGTATCAGATCTTCCTCCGTTTCTAGATCCACTTCCGGTGTATCAAAACCAAAATCCGGAGGTGTATCAATATCAGGCATATTTTCTGACTGGCTTGTCAAATTGTTGGGGGTGGTTTCATTGGGATTGGGTTCATAAATTGTAAAAGGGGGATCAGAAATATTTAGGCCTAGGTCTTCAGCATAGGTCCGACGTTGCAGATATTCATGATAGGTGGGGTTGTTATGATCGAGATTATTGATCATAGGACCCTTACCTTTCATTGAAATCGAACGCCTAGGACCGTCACAGCCGTGACCCCTTCCATTTCCACCACTTCCACTTGCCATTTAAAAATAAATTTGGGAGAGAATAGGAAACTTAGAACTTAGAAGAATAATTGCTAATTGGAAATTAAATAAATTGGAAATAAAATAAATTGCAAATAAAATAAATTGGAAATAAAATTAATTGAAAATAAAATAAATTACAAATAAAATAAATTGGATATAAAATTAATTGAAAATAAAATATATTGGAATTTGGAAATAAAATAAATTGCAAATAAAATAAATTGGATATAAAATTAATTGAAAATAAAATATATTGGGAATAAAATAAATTGCAAATAAAATAAATTGGAAATAAAATTAATTTCAAACAAAATAATTAAAAAATGAAATAAATATTAAAAACCTTGGAAACTTGGAGATTGAGAGACTTATCACTTGAGAGTTGAGAGTTGAGAGAGTGTTGGAGAGAAATTAGAGAGAATTGAGAAGAAATTGGTGTGAGGAAAAATGAGGGGGGGGGGGGGGGGGGGGGGGGGGGGGGGGTGGGGGTATTTTTAGAAAAGAAAAAAAAAAGAAAAAAAAAAAAAAAAAAAAAAAAAAAGGGAAGCCGTTGGAGCCCAACGGCCTGCTGACGTCAGCAAACCGTTGGGCCTAACGGTCGGCTGACGTCAGCCGACCGTTGGGCTCCAACGGCAGCCCAAAAAAAAAAAAAAAAAAAAAAAAAAAAATAATTCGTCGAACGACCGGTTCGAACCGGAACCGGGACCGCCGGTTCCAATCCGGTTCGAACCGGCGGTTCGACCAAACTCTTGAACCGGAACCGGAACCGGTGTCCGCCGGTTCAGGTTTCGGTTCAAGAACCGAAACCGGAAAACCGGTTCCGGTTCTGGTTTTTTCGGTTCCGGTTCCGGCGGTTCCAACCGGAACCGTGCCAGGTCTAGTTTGGCCAAAGTTCAATCCATCGTGTCAGTATGCGTCTCCTGCCCATCTATTTTCAGCGTCTTCCCAACCGAGAGTCTCTTCCCTGGCATGGCACTGTCGCCTCGGTCATCCGTCTCTACAAGTTCTGCAGAATCTTGTCTCCTCTCAAAGTCTTGCTGTCTCTAAGTTAAAATCTCATTTTTCTTATTGTCTTGCGTGTCTATGTAATAAAAGTTACAAACTACCATTTGAAGTTTCGACATTATCTTGCAATAAACCGTTAGAAATTCTATTCACTGATGTTTGGGGCCCTGCGCACCTATCTTCTTTTGACAATTATCGTTATTACGTGATCTTTGTGGATTATTTTTCAAAATACACATGGCTGTATCCACTTAAACACAAATCCGATGTCCCACAGGTTTTCAAACGGTTCAAGGCACTAGTCGAAAAATTTTTCAATACAAAAATAAAAACTGTTTACTCTGATGGTAGTGGGGAGGCTTAATCTCTTGGTCATGACTTACAAAGTTTAGGTATTCAACATCTGAAATCACCACCACACACACCTGAACATGTTGGCACTACTGAATGCAAGCACCGACATATGGTGGAAACGGCACTTACCATGCTCCACCATGCGTCCATGCCATTGAAATTCTGGTCTCTTGCCTTCCAGACTGCAGTTTATCTAATAAATTGTATGCCCACCAAAGTCCTACAAAATCGTAACACGTACTCTATAATCTTCAACAAAAACCCGAACTATCATAAACTACGCATATTCGGTTGTCTATGTTATTCGTGGCTTTGTCCATACATGTCTCACAAATTGGAGCCTCGCTCCAAACCATGCGTCTTTGTCGGATATTCTTCTGCACACAACTCCTACCTATGTCTAGATAGTCACATAAACAGAGTCTATGTATCTCGTCACGAAGTATTTGTTGAGTCCGTATTTCCTTTTGCTGGTCGAGTCGGTCACACTCCTCTCAATATTCCCAACCAAATCAGTCAATGGCTTGAGTCCAAGTCTCGAGTCCAAGTCTCCAAGAGTCGAGTCTGAAACAGACCAAGAATCACACACACCTACCAATTTCTATCCTAACCTAGATGCCCACTTACCCGACATCATCCAAGTGTCCTAACCATCTGCTGTCAACACCGTCCAGGATCCACAACGCACACATATACAGCCACAAACATTGATTCCACCACACACAAGTCCGGCCTCCCCAAACACTCTCGATGACCAGCTCCCATGCCACTTCCCAACCACATACCGAGTCTGATCCAGCACCCACCTCCCCTACCAGAATCATCCAAACTCGGTCGAAAAATAATATATTCAAGCCAAAGACCATCCTTGACCTGCACACAACCACTCACCAACCAGCTCAAACTGAACCAACCTTCCTCCTTCAGGCCCGTAAACTGGCAGAGTGGCACCAAGCCATGAGCGCGAAATATGATGCCTTGGTTAAAAATTCTACTTGGACACTGGTTCCAGCTCACCCTTCAAAACATGTGGTGGGATGTAAGTGGATTTTTCGGATCAAAAGAAACCCGGATGGTTCAGTTGCTCGGTACAAAGCCCGCTTTGTGGCGAAGGGGTTTCATCAACGCTCTGGCATAAATTTCACTGAAACATTCAGTCCTATAGTGAAACCTGCAACAGTTCGTTTAATTCTGACTCTTGCTGTCACTAACGGTTGGCATTTACGCCAACTAGATGTCAATAATGCTTTTTTACAGGGTACTCTCACTGACGATGTGTACATGGAGCAACCACTTGGATTCGCGCATCCTTCTTTGCCGAACCATGTCTGCAAGCTCTGAAAAGCAATCTATGGCCCTCGTCAGGCACCTCGAGCCTAGTACAATGAGCTTCGCACCTTCCTCCTGGCAGCCGGCTTCTTCAACTCCAAGAGTGATACTTCTCTATTCATCAGCTACCAATCTGGACACACATTGTATTTATTAGTCTATGTCGATGACATCATTGTCACGGGCTCATCGAAACCATAGGTTCATCAATTTATTGAAACACTGGCTCAATGGTTTTCTTTAAAGGATCTTGGTCAGTTATCTTTCTTCCTAGGCGTTGAGGTTCACCACACCACAAGTGGACTGTTTCTTTCTTAGCAGAAATATGTCCGTGATCTCCTAGCCAAGGCAAACATGCTCGAGGCCAACTCAGTCTCCACTCCCCTGTTGGTGACTGAAACTCTGAAACTGGTAGATGGTAGTGCTCCTACAGACGCCACTCAATACCAACAGGTTGTGGGATCCCTTCAATATTTATCCCTCACCCGACCAGATGTCTCATTTGCAGTCAATAAATTATCTCAGTTCATGCATCATCCGACCACACTCCACTGGAATGCAGTAAAGCATCTCCTTCGTTATCTCAAAGGCACACTAAGTCATGGAGTATTCATCAATTGAAAATCATCTTCTCAGCTTCATGCTTTTGCCGATTCAGACTAGGCAGGAGATCCCGATGACCGGCGGTCCACCACAGCTTACATCATTTTCCTTGGCTCAACACCAATCAGCTGGAGCTCCAAGAAGCAACACACCGTCGCACGCTCCTCCACAGAGGTCGAATATCGTGCCATTGCATCAACTGCAGCTAAGTTAAATTGGCTTGGTAACCTTCTCTCTGAGCTCAAGGTACAGGTTCCAGAAGCTCCAGTTATCTATTGTGACAATGTAGGTGCCATGTATGTTTGTGCGAATCCAATTTTCCACAGCCGCATGAAGCATGTAGCCATTGATTTTTTCTTTGTTCGGGATCAAATGGCTCGGAAACAGCTCCGGATCGCACATGTTCACACAAAAGATCAGTTAGCTGACTCTCTGACGAAGACGCTCTCCTATAAACAGTTTACTGATCATAGATTTAAGATAGGTGTCCTAGACGGAAGCTCTATCTTGCGGGGGCATGATAGCAGTAAAAAGGTTACGTAAATTATTATATACACATTAGGACTGTACAGCTACAATTCTTTTGTATTTAGGTTATGTAGTTAGTCTCAATCTCCTCATAATGTGATATGTATAAATACCAACGTCTATGATGAATAACATAAGATTGTTTTCATTCACAAAATATCTGATTCTATTATGCATAACATGATTTGACTAAAATTATGAACTACTAATTTTGTCATCACATTGGCCCATCTCACGATACTAAAGAATCTGTACGAACCTTGTGATCACCTGAAAAAAATAGTTTAAAATAAAAGAATGGGCACTAATGCCCACTGAGAGGAAATAATATTTAAAAACAAAATCTTTTCTTTTATATAAGCTTGTCTGAAAACTATCATTTTACTAATCTGAATTAACTTATAACTTCTTACATTTCTGAAATTAATAAATCTATTTATGAAAATGCTCATACTTTATGAACTTTATACTGGCTAAACTTAATCTGCAAACTATCTAACTGTAGAAAACTTTTCATGTATCTCTTTCTGAATTCTATATCTCTTTCTGAATTCTATATTTCGTTCTGAATTCTGTATCTCTTCCTGAAAGTATTTAGGATTTAATCTGAAACTGTTCCTTAACGCATATTGAAAACTAATTAAAAATCTTTTTGAAATTAAATATTATTTTTCTGTAAATACTATCTAATATAATAAAACATTTTCTAATTTTATAAAATATAAAATTTCTGATTTAAAATATGATAATCTGAAATCTTTTCTCAATGCACACGCAGAGTAGGGGGAAATACATCTCACATACACGGCGATATCTGATCACCTGTGCAGTATAATATATATATTGAAAATCTGAAAATCTAGAAATCTGTCTGAAAATTAGGAAATCAATATAATTCTCTAATTAATCAATTTCTGAATTCTGAAAATCTATGCATTTCTTAAAAACATCTCAAATCATTTGGAAATCTGTTATCTAAATAAATGAATTAAACATTTATTTCTAATAATTTTCTAAATAATTAATTCTAAAATATAATCGTAAAACAGATAACTTTTATTAAAAAGTATCCACTCATAGAACTCCTGTACTCAAATCTGTTCTGGTACTGGGTTTCATTTGGAATTCATCTCTTTCTGGATCCATCCTAATTAATTCACATAAAACTCAATTAAAGATCTAGGATAATCTATTGAAACTATCTGTATTCAAACTCACAAAATCAACATAACAACAGTTATCTGAATATCCAGTGCATATCTCTACTGCTGCACTCTGATTCTTCTTCCAAACTCATTCTCTCTCTCTCACATACACACACGGGTCTGATACTCTCCCCTTTTTTTTTTTCTTTTCTTTTCTTTTCTTTCTTCTCTCTGTGGCTATAAAGCTCTCTTTCTCACTCTAAGTCTTTGTCTCTCTCTCAATTTCTCAGATTCTATCTCTCTCTCTCTCTCGCCTATCTCTCTTTTTTCTTCTTTTTGTTGAATCTCTCTTTTCCCAGCCTTCTGTTTTGTCTAATGGCCCCTTTCTATCTTCATTTCATTTTTTTTATTCCCTTTTATTTATTTTTGCCATTACTCACACTTGCACATGACACCTCTCAATTGCACATGATTATTTAAATGAAATGATTTTCTATTTTTTTTATAAATATTTTAGAATAGTTATTTAATAATTTAATTAATTTAAATAATCACAATTTTAGTTTAATTAATAAATAGTTAATATTTTGATAAAAAGATATAATATATGTTGAAAATATTAGATATTGTTTCTATTTGATATATATGGTGCAATTATAATTGTTTTTCTTTTAATAGCTTTATTTAAGGGCAATATTGGAATTTTAAAACAAATAATACTTTGGGGTGTATATATAATTTTAGAGGGGTGTAAATATCGTTACTCATATTTTCGAGAGCCGGACCTTATACAAATTATAAACATTAAACATAAGATCCGAACACAAACATAATAAAATCATTCAAGATTTTAAAATAAAAATAATTATTTATTATAATAGAATACAATAACATCCAAAATTTGCTCAATTTTCATTTATATGAGATTTAATAAAGTTGTCCTACATAAATTAGGCGCGCCTTTTATTTTGGTAGATCCGACGGATTGACGGATTTCCATATGAAATTCTAAGATCGGATCTAATTCAATGGATTTCAAAATTTAGGATCCAATCCGATGGATTAGTTCAGATCCAATGGATCTAATTGGATTGGATCCTTTGCTGTACTGTTCTTTTTTCCTTATCTAAAGCATTTTGTATTTAAAAATAATGAAAGTATGATCTGATATATATATGCAGAGGATCCAAATTCATCATGGACACCCCTAACATTGTTACTTCAAAATAAATAAATAAAGTGACATTGTTTTCAACACACAAACTTGGCAATAAATGTTAAAGACAAATATCCACTGGAGTCGTCATTTATCTTTACATAATTACATGTCCCTCAAGATTCCCAATCTTCTCTTATATAAACGACCCAAATGACACAACTATAGACTACGCAAATAATTCAACATTTCTTCAACAAATCTTCACAACTTGAGAGTCAAAATGAGTAACCAAAATGTTCGAAAACAACCACAACAACAACAACATGAACAAGTGGTTGTGGTGATGGTGCCGTTACCAGCCCAAGGCCATCTCAACCAGCTCCTCCAACTCTCCCGCCTCCTCCTCTCCTACAATATTCCGATCCATTACGTTGGCACCGCCTCCCACAACCGCCAGGCCAGGGTCCGTGTCCATGGCTGGAACCCTCTCAGTCTCACCGCTTCCAACATCCGTTTTCATGACTTTGAAATCCCTCCTTTTCATTGCCCTCTTCCTGACCCTAATGCAACCATCAACTTCCCTTCTCATCTCCAGCCTTGTTTTAACGCCACAGCAAAGCATCTCATCGATCCTGTGACCGTGCTATTACGTTCACTTTCATCCAAGAACAGAAGGGTTATAATCATTCATGACTCTTTGATGGGTTCTGTGATTAAAGAAGCTCGTTTCCTCCCCAACGTGGAGTCTTACTCTTTCCATAGCGTATCGGCTTTTACAGTGTACTTGTACATATGGGAGGCAATGCAAGGAAAAACTATAGTGGCCAACGACGTGATCCCCAAAGATATTCCTTCTCTTGAAGGTTGTTTCACTTCAGAGTTCATGGATTTTGTTAATGGTGAGTACGATTACCACAAGTTCAATTCCGGGAGTCTTTACAACACAAGCAGAGTGATCGAAAGTGCTTACATGGAGTTGCTTGAACAATCGACAAGAGCTAAAAACATCAAGCATTGGGCTTTAGGGCCGTTCAATCCTGTCGCGATAACTAAGAATAAGCAGAAAGATTCCAATAGGAAGCATTATTGCCTGGAATGGCTTGATAAACAAGCACCAAACTCGGTGGTTTACGTGTCGTTTGGGACAACAACAGCCATGAACGATGAGCAAATCAAGGAGCTTGCAATCGGCTTGAAGCAAAGCAATCAAAAGTTTATTTGGGTATTGAGAGATGCCGATAAAGGAGATGTTTTCGATGAAAATCAAGTGAGAAGAGCTAAGCTCCCAATAGGGTATGAAGATTCAATCAAAGACAAGGGAGTGATAGTGAGAGATTGGGCGCCGCAATTAGAAATTTTAGGCCATCCATCAACAGGAGGGTTTGTGGGTCATTGTGGTTGGAATTCTTGCATGGAGAGCATCACCATGGGAGTGCCAATAGGAGCATGGCCTATGCACTCTGATCAGCCGAGAAACACTGTGCTTATAACACAAGTGCTTAAAGTAGGTATTGTTGTTAAGGATTGGAGCAAGCGCAATGAGATCGTAACATCTAGTCGAGTTGAAAAGGCTGTGAAAATATTGATGGCATCCAAGGAGGGGGATGAGATAAGGAAGAGAGCCATAAAATTGAGCAGCGATGTGAGGCGGTCGATGGATAAAGGTGGAGCTTCTCGCATGGAGATAGATTCCTTCGTTGCTCATATCACTAGGGTAGGCTGATGATGATCTCAAAATACTTAATTTAAAGCAATAATATGAATTTTATTTGTAGCGCATGCATGCAAAGAAAAGAGTGCGAGACTCATTCGATGCATAAATAATTCATACCTATTATGATATGGTCCAGCTGGTACTATTGCTACTAAATAACAATAAAACAAACGCACACAAAAACAAGGAAAAATAACGAAGAGAGACAAAATTTTACATGGTCCAGCGATCGATATGATATTTACATCCATAAAGCGCACAAGCACTCAATTTTCACTATCAAACAATTGTGCGTCTATTTCTCTTATATCCATTGTCGAGGCCTAGTCTTACTTACATGGAATATGCAGCTGACACCACAGTTTTGTCGGGTTAAATAACCGAATAAATGGCTGCCAGCTGGACATATATAGTGATTTGGAATCACAATTTCAGCAAACGCATACATAGTTATGCTTATTTCTCGAGAAAAATCAAGTACATAACAAAGAATAATATTATAAGCATGAATTAATATTTCTATATAATAAGGAGTGCAGAAATCATGGAAGAATACAATACAAAATTTAGATATAAAGAATCTAAACTCCATTTGCATTTGCATTAATTTGTCTACCTTATCTTAAGAATACCAAAATATATATATATATATATAGAAGCGTGCACGCCAAGCCCAATGAAGAGAAATAGAGAATCACATGATGATCAGAGTAAGCAAGCAAGCAAACATAATGTTATCACATGAGAGTAATACTTTTATGATAACAACAAACCTTCTGAAATTTAATCAGAACTCTTGCATGGCCTGCCCAGTTTTCTATTAAAAGAATTTGAAAGATTAGGGACCAAATCACATGCAAATGGCAATATATATATATATATATTAGTTTTTCTACGGTCAGTTCGTCTTGATATATTTTATATCAGGACGAACTGAAAATAGAAAAATTGTATATATATATACATGTATATATGATTTCTTTTATTTTTTATTTTTGTTTTGTTTTTCAATAAGTTATCAAATTTATTAAGTCTACATTTTATAAATTTATTATGCAACTTCATGGTGTACTTGGTGGGTTCCGATTATTATCACAATCCTCACTTTTCTATAACTGTGATTTCATTCTCCAACCTCAATGTGCGGATGTGAGGGACTTTCCACTGGCCACCTCATCTTTCTTTTTCTTTTTCTTGACATATTAGTGGTGGCAACTCAAACCTGCAACATTAACCAGGCGAACCACCTCAACTGTTGTTAACTTGTTATTACCTGTTATTTTAAAACACAATTATGGTCTAATATTTTTTATTTTTTTTAGTTTTGTTAAACAATTGTAAAAACTTAAAATGGTAACAAAAAAAAAAATAAAAAAAAAATTACTTACCCTAATATCATCCGTAAGAGAATTGTAAAATAAATATATACTGCAATTTATTTTACTTTTGCATGATAAATGAAAAAAATTATATATATAAAAAAAAAGGATCTTATACAATTTTATGTACTAACTTAATTAGCGGGTAAATTTTTTTGTTGTGCAAAAGGTAAAAGGTTTTGAATTTTAATCTCATTCTCACCTGAATGAAGAGGGATTATGATTTACTTATTATAAAAAAAAAAAAAAAAAAAGTAACAATTTTGAATTTAAAGTTGCATATGTACCGCTATGAACTGTATGGCGTTTTTCTATGCACAATTTTGGTTTTATTTTATTTTAACCGGTTTGAACTGCATTTAAGTATAAATTAAACTAAGCTAAACAAGTGAATTAATTCGGTTTCGATTTTTATACTCAGCCCTAGCAATTAACAAATCTGTAGACAAAAAATCAAGAATACTTCCATTCAAGTAGACAATCAATAACAAAACATGCCTATTTTTCTTTTGCATATATGTAACTTCTACTACGTCCTTAATGTTAATGCAGTGGTGAAACAAACATAATTAATTGCTTAAACGAACGTACGAGTAATCTATCCATAGAGTTTCCTATGCTATACTTTACGACACATACGTGTTAATTTTTGAACTTGGATTGAACAAATCAATGTACCCTTAATAAACAATATAGTCATGCAAGTTCTTGTAAAACTTCAAGGTAATTTCAATAAAAAAAAAACACTAGTCCTGAAAAATATTACCAGAACTTAAAGCTTCAAGATCTAGTCCTGCATCAATACTCGAAAGACAAAGAAAATAAGAATATAAAAACTTACATATACAAGTGAAACATGACATGTAATGTAAAAATTAAGAGAGTTTTCAAGGTGAATCAAGAATTCTCAAATCAATTTTAGAATCTTATATGGAATTGTTAATCCTAATACTAATAAATGTATCTATATATATGTGTGTGTAATTTGCTCTAAATTGGGAACTAGAGCTGTAATGTATATCCTAAATAATAAGGAAGTTGATGAACTACAACCATTCAGATGGGATTCCAAACACTCAATTTGCGGAAAAATAAGCATAAAAGTGCAAAATTCCAGCACAGGAATTCCTAAACCACAATGCCAAATTCAATATTTCAAAAAAACAAAATAAAAAAACAATTCAACATAGTTCATCACCACATCATCTCCAGATTCAATCTCCACTGTCCATCCCATACATGGATGGTGGATATAATTAGAAAAAATCTATTTTTTTATTTTTTTTATTTTTATGAATGAGTAACTTTCATTAACCAACAACTAAACACTTTACAAAGAAAAGTTAAAGCACATAGCTAAAGCCGAAAACATCTATACAAGCAAAAAAACTTCACAAGATTAAACCAATATCCCATCTATACAATTAGAAAAAATCTAATTACAATTCATCCCAGTTCATTATCATTTGTGAAGCATAAATGTAGATTACTAGTGCAAAATTTCAGCACAGGAATTCCTAAACCACAATGCCAAATTCAAAAAGCAATGCCATTTATATAAATCACAAAAACAAAATTCACAAGCCATATATATATATATATATATATATATATATATATATATATATATATATAAATCACAAAAGATAGTTGCAAGTCTAATTTGATAAATATAAAGTCAAAGTAAGTTTACCCAAACATGCAACAAAGACAAGGATGCAAGCAAAACCCAGATGTCTACTAGCTAGGACTAGGATTAGCAGCATTCAAAGTCCTGCCAATCTCAAAAGAAACAAAAGCATCAAGACAAGCATACTGAATTTGTGCAGCGCTGAGCCATTGATAGTCCCATCTACTCATCGTAATCGCTTTCGGCTTCGAAATTTCCAAACCCAAAACCTCTTTCGACAGACTCTTCAAACCCGCATTTCTCAAACCCACCGTTTCCAATGCATCAGAAGCCAAACCCCTCAAATCGACTCTGTTTCCAACACGTAAATTGTAATCCTCTTCAAGCTTCTCAATGTCCTTGTCGATCCCAACACCCACGAAAGTGTAATTCTGATTCAAAAGGAAATTGACGAGTGATCGAGGGATGTTTGGGGCGTGAATTAGTTGAAATACGAGACATCGGCGACCCACGCACAGCTGGAGAGTGGCCACTGGGTTGTCCTGGTTGCGTTGGAAGTTTGGACGCCACTCCACGTCGAAGCCGACTATACTGCGGCGGTGAATTCGCTCGATCTCCGAGATCCAGGAGTCCACCATGGAAGGAGAGTGAGTCACCAGAGTTAGGATCTGTTGCTCGTAGAAAGTGACATCGTAGATGTTGTGGCTGTCGTACGGAAGTTCGTGATCGACGATGCTTATAGACATGGTGAAGACTGAAGAAAAACAAGTCAATGTTGCAGAGATAACAAATTTTAATTTTATCGGGTTGGGTTATTAAAATTCAAAAAATAATAGTTGAGTGACGTGGTATTTATTCATCGGACAATTTGAATTTATTTTAAGAGAGTTACTATTGGCAACCCATGTTAATAATGATCTAATAATGTCTCGGTTTTTAATATTAAAAAAAATTACTTGATTTATTTCCTAAACTGTCCACTTTAATTACCTTTCATACTTAACTCATCCCATAAACGCTATCTATATATTTCAAAAAAAAAAAAAAAAAAACAACAACAACAACGGTTATCTCTCTCTCTCACACACATCTAGCACCCCTCCATTGCAATATTTTTCCTTTCATTTCGTTTATTACAATATGATCAAATTAAATTCTAATAAAACTCTACATCCATGAATAATTTGTTTATCTAAAAAAGTTTTTTCTTTAATGCTTTAAACCCTAATTTTATTTGCTTATTTTATTGCATTTGAACATGTTAGAGAACAAAGGTCAGTATGTCACTATACGCGCGGAAGCGTTGTCGGATAGAACACAAACAAATACAATAACAAAGATAAGATAAGATGAAGAAAAATAATTTAAATCCAATCACACACAACACAAGAATTTACTTGGAAACCCAAATCAGGGAAAAAACCACGGCTGTCAAGACAACAAGAGAAAGTTCCAATATGTAGTAAATTGTTACAACCACACACTCATGATCTCTCTCTAAATAATACACTAAACCCAATTACACCCAATGCTCACTTTGAGATCTCTATAGTATTTGCTATTTTGCTCCACCATTAACAACTTAGTTATTAGGGTCTATTTATATGAATTACAGGGAGTTTAAACTAACAAGGAAATCCTACTCCTATATATACAAGAATTACTTGTTCCACATAAATACTATTTCCTATTTATAACAAGTCTTCTTTTAAGGAGAAATCATTTTCCTATTAGAACTTCTAGAAGCAACATATTTCATCTTCCATGAATATTTCTTGATTTAACGCATGCTTGTGATTGACTACGATTCAAGTTGAATCTGGCTACCTGCTTCCTAAACCGTGTTGAACTTGACCACTCAGAAAACCATGATCCATGCACCACATCATCGTCTACCACTCTCGGTACCGCTGTGGAAGCCGGTGATTTCCGCAGCGGTGTCCACTGGAATTGGACCGCTGCTGTTGCCGCTGTAAAAATTCACAGCGATGACCACCGCTGTCAAAGCCACAGCGGCAGTGACATCGGTTTGCACTGTTCTTCGCTTCTACTGTTCGTCACGTCCTCCAAACCTCCCTCAAACATAACCTTGTTGACGGTGATTTTTCATTAACACTCAATTAATGATTTGTGATTACGTTTGTGGGTAATAATAGTTGAATCTTAATACCGTAAAATAATAAACAAGAGATACGTGGTAAAACTCCGATGACCGAAGAAACGTCCACGGGTTGTTGCCTAAGCAATGAAGGCAAAATCCATTATGAAAATTGATTACAAGAATACGCTCTGGTCTCTTTCATGCTCAAAAAAATCTCTCTCTCTCCCTTATGCGTTACAAAGGGTATTTATACATGTTGTTCCTAGGGTTTGGGGATATCGCTAGGGTTTAGTGTCGTGGCGCTCAAGTCTTAAGCGGTTGCTCAGTTCTAGTCGGATTCTGTTTCCTTCTTGGGCGTGATATGTTTCCTGTTTTGGCTGAGTCCGAGTTTGGGCCGGATTCTTTCTCCTTTATTCGCGGGAGACCTGCTTGTTTCCTTGTTAAACTCTGAAGGGTTGCACTGCTACGTATTGTGGAGGTGCTCACTGCTGATTCCTTCTATGCGTTTGGGAAGTGAGTTTCCGTAACCATCTCTTCTTGTTGATCCCCGAGTATGTCCGAGTATGCCCGAGTAGGTGATGTTGCCCGAGCTGGTTCTCCTTGTTTGTGATCGGGTCGCTTTGGTTTCAGCCGAGTGGGTTACATGGGGGATTTCCCCCTTTCGAGTTGACTTTTCCTGATCCCTGCTTACGTGGCTTCTATATGGTGATGACGTGTCCTTTATGACGATTTTTACCTATAACAAACCTCATACTCCTAAACGCTCTCACGTCTGGTAAATCGTGTTTGGTAACCATTGGTAATTCAAGCCATATCCAACAAAAGAAACTGATAACATTATGCATTTCAAAACAATTATTATTTAAAAGTAAGTTTGAAGTTACCTGTATTTTTTTTTTTATTTCATTGTCACCAAGTTTTTTTTTTCTTTGTTGCTCTCTAATGAACACAATATGATCAAATAATTTTTTTTTTTTTTTAATTTCTATCTTCCCCGTATGTTAAACAACATGAATGAAAATATAAAAAAATACAATAAAGGATTTTTTTTTTGAGAGTATTTATGGAAAATATATAGAGAGGATTTATGGGGTGAGTTAAGTGTGGAAGATAAATAAAAAATTGTAGTTTTGGTAATATATCAAATAAATTTTCGAATTTTAAAAAATGAGGCATTATTAGATTATTAGTGGGTTGCCAATAGCACTCTTATTTTAGAGCTAATTGCACCAAACCCATGAGATTTACCCTTTTACCCCATAAACAACTTATCAAAAAGAGTAATACTAGACTTCCTAAATTTTTTCCTAAATTCTTTCCCAAATAGTGTTGGCACGTGAAGTGTCAACATCACATCACTCACAATATAATCTCATGATTTATAATATGTTGACACCTCACGTGCCAACACCATTTGGGAAAGAATTTGAAAATAAAACTTGGAAGCTTAGCATTACTCTATCAAAAATTGACACTTACCACTCCTACCATTTGAGTTTGACCATAGTTGACCGTTATGTTTAACACCTTCAAGGGTAATATCGTCACTTTCAAGAGTTGTGCTATTGGCAACCCCCTAATGATCTAATAATGCCCCAGCTTTTAAAATTCAAAAATTTACTTGATTTATTTCCTAAACTGCTTTTTTTAATTATCTTCCAAACTTAACTCACCCCATAAATGCTCTCTATGTATTTTCAAAAAAAAAAAAAAAAATTGTTATCTCTCTCTCTCTCTCTCTCTCTCTCACACACACACACACACACACACACACACACACACACACACACACACACATCCAGCACCCCTCCATTGCATTTTTCCCCCTTCATTTCATTTATTACAAATATGATCAAATTAAATTCTAATAAAACCCTACATCCATGAATAATTTGTTTATCTGAAAAATGTTTTTTTTATTTTTATTATTATTAATGCTTTAAACCCTACTTTTTTTTTTTTTTTTTTTTGTTGCTTATTTTATTGCATACTGAAATACCTACAAGGTTATACTAAACAACCTAAAGAGGGAGGGGGGTGAATAGGTTGACACACTAATTTCAAAACTCTTTCGTGACTTATGTCAAAACCTTGGTAAACATTTAACATGATTGTTATGAGAAAACAATTAACACATGTATGCTCAATTCACCACCCTTAGTCTACAAAACATATACCAAGAAACAATGTATCTTATATATAAGTATGTTCAATGCAAAGCAAATTCTACAAGATGTACTTTGAATATTACAATATAAATTCACTAAGTAGAACTTTACAACTTTATATAAAATATCACAAGATAAAATGTTCAAACACTTACAAAGATACACGAGACAAATGTTGATTCAACAAATAATGTGTGCATTTGCTTTCTCTACAAAAATCTTGTTTACAAGGATGTGAAGGAATGAAGATCCTAAACAAGATATATTGATCATACATACAAATATAGAGAGATAGAAATAGAGACATTTGACACATTGATTTTTATGTGGTAAAACTTCTGAAGATGAAATATCCACGGGTTGAATCCACCGGCAAACTGTAATCCACTACGATGAATAAAAGATACACACTCAAAGAAGTGACCAATAACATTATACACTCTCCAAGCTTTCAACTCATATTCTACCATCGGGCTTAGTGAATCACTTTGCCTACTTCCTATCCAAGATGTGACTCACACACCTTCAGGAACCAACTTCCTATCCAAGACACTCACGTCTCTAGGAAGATTCCTTGCTTGTCTATCTGATCCTCTCGATCCTATACAAGACTTTTTGCTTAGCTATCCAAATCACAAAGATCCTAGTTAAGCTTTCCTAGCTTAACCATCCGGGGCATCACACTCCTAGCCAAGACTTCCACATTTTGCAAGGCAAATGATCTAAGTGATGCAAATGATGCAAACACATGCAACATAGAATATATGATCAACACATCCTATGGAAACTATAAATAATTAATGAGCACACAATGTATGTTTTTATAGTTTATGATCCAAAACATGACACCACACAAAATGATGCATGAGCTTATGAAATGTATGGATTAGGTACACTGCATGAAGATCTAAACATAGGCAACAAAGTTCACACAACAAAGTAGTCTAGATCTTAAACATGGACAAAAAAAATCTAGAGCATGTAAAACACCAAAAACATGCTAAATCCTAGATTCTATTCATGTTACTAAAGCTTGAAAACAAAGCATGTTCATTAAGTATATATTCAAGACTTTAGAACAAAAAACAAAATGCTAGAATCACAAGATATGATCAATGAATATTCTAGCAAGTATTTAGAGCAAACATTACACAATAATCAATTAAAACCTAATTAGCTCTAAATACAAAATCAAATGTGTTAATCCTAGATTTGTTCAACTAATGGAATGGATCCTAGCACATGATAAGGCTATCAATCATGAAATAAAGTCAAGAAAAGTACAAATAGCCCTAGATAATAAGCTAATCACAATACAACTCACAAACATGTGAAAACCTAGATTTCTAGAAAACTAGTTCACATTCAAGTCTCTAATTAGACTAGATTAGCTTATGATATGAAGCTATCATTCTCAATAGCATTCATCATAGTAACATATACATATAGAAGAAGAAAACCAAAGGTAATTGAAGACTTAAAAGATCAAAACACAAAGCTTAGATCAATACCTATGGAATCCCATGCAGTTTCGGTTTTGAGTGTAGAACCACCACAAAACTTGATCAAATGGCTGCAAATCACTTGGAGAAGGTAGGAAACTTGATTACGAAGATTCTCCAACTTGAATCACTCAAATCGGATGAGAAATGAGAAAGTTATGGTGTTTGGAAGTTGAGAAAGTTGGAGAGAAAATTCTACACTTCATCTTTTTCAAATTTTCTTCTTAGAATAAAATGGGAGGGAAATGAAACATTTAAAAGAGATGAGAGAGAGGGAAATCGGTGGCCAACCAGAGGCAGCCACGTCACCCACCCCATGGAGGAACGTGAGCCTCATGGGGGCAGAGGGGTGGCTGTCCCGTGAGGCTCACACGCCCTCACGGGATGGCACCCAATGGCCTTTGGCCATTTCTCACCTCTCTTGCACTTCTCTCACGTTCTTCAGTCGTATTCCGGCCTCCGAACTCTGAATTCGAATATGTCTTCAGATTACGAACTGTGACTCCCTCACACATAAGAACGACTGTGAAACTTTAACAGAAGGTTGTAAATTCGACTTGATACACGACGAAGAAGACAACACATTGTAAGAGAACGTAAAGTAACGTAGCTTCCTAGTTTTGACTCGAAAACCAATGAATGAGTAACTGAAACGACCGGAACTCAATAAGAAATTATATGAGAACATATTCAAGTCCCAAATAATAAAAAATAAAAAATTAACACAATGTCACACAAGTATGTTATTTCCTAGAGATAGTCCTAGAACATACAATTTTACAATGTTTATCAAATTAAGTCTAATGCATGTGCATACTTCAACAAGTGTGTGAAACTGTTATACCAATTAAGCACAACGTTGTAGGGACACATATGAATGCAATGTGTGTGTGTGCCTAAATGCCTTGCACAGAAGATTATTTTATTGCCCAAACCTCCCTTGTATTTCGTTGACCAAACGTTTGACTAACTGCATGTTAACAGTTGGAAGGGTAAAATGGACTTTTCAAGAGTGACATTAAATAAATTAGGAAAATATCTCTTGTCCAATCATAACCGAACACATCAGCTCTCTATAATTTAAGATAACAATTAAAAAAACTAAAACAAATATTAATTTAAAAGAAAAAATGTGCTTCTGGAAATATGTTCTTGTACAGATTCTCTGTTTTGCAATCTAAGAACAAAAGCAACAATCATTGAGCTTATTGTGCTAGTAGAAAAATATTTAGTTTAGGAAGGCTTAGAAAATTCTTGGGTTGTGGAAATCACCAACATCTTTCCATCCAGATATGGATCTCAAGTTCTCAACAAATATTTATTTAAAAGAGAGAAAATTGAGAAAAAAAAATGAAGATTAGATCTCTATAGATCCATCTCTGAAAAACCAATCTCTATATCTGTTGACGGTGATTTCTTGGAAGTCAACCGGTCAACGAGTTTGATTGATCAAACCTGTAAACAAACGTAACAAGACAAAATAACGAAGAAAACAGATTACGTGGTAAAACTCCGATAACGAAGAAGCATCCACAGGTTGTTGCTTGGCGATTGAGAAATGAATTCACTATAGAAATATTAATTTACACCCTTTTGGTCTCTCTCTTACTTAAGATTCTAATGATCTCTTTTACAATGATTTTTATAGGTGTATTTATATGGTATCTCCAGGGTTTCCCGAATCTTGGCGTACAAGTAGAAGATTGTAGAGTTGTGCTAGGATTCCTCTTTCCTGTTTGGAGTCATCACACAATGAAGGCAGTTGACTCAGAGCCTGATTAGTATTCTTGATATCTCGGAGAAGATCTGGTTGTTTCCTTATTGGAGTGAACTTCCCTTCTGGTTGCCATATTTAGGTTGGTCTATAATTGCCTGATTTGGCCGAGTAAGCCTTGCTTGTGGAAGACAAATCCTAATATGGACATTTCCTATTTTGGCTGAGTAGAGTTGGGTGAGCAGGATCTTTATTCGTCAAGGCCTCCTCAGCTGAATAGAATCTAAGTAGATTTTGTTGATGACGTGTATGGGTCTGGTGACATGTCACTGGTCAACATTCTTTTTATTGATTGGTTTGACTTTTATCGACGTGGCATGGTTGGTCTTCAGCTTTTCTCAATCTATTCGGATGACGTGTCACTCAAGCGAGTTTTACATACAATAATACCCCATTAAATATTTGAGCCGAGTATCCTTCTTTGTATTCGGTGTTCTCCCCGAGCAGGTTGCATTTGTCCTAGTTGACTCTTACTCATCGAAAGGTATTTAAAAAGATTCCCTTTTAAATTTTGTCGTTATCTCCATTAATGCAGTAATTAAGACCCCTCATTAATTCAATACTTTATGTCGTGTCTTAATAGTGTCCACTTATATTCGATTGTTTTGATGATGAAAATCTTTCGATGACGACGTTTGGCGGCCCTAAGTCTTCCTGCTTTGACACTTGTCCTTACATGGGTAGGTATGTCAGGCGCTATTTATGGAGACATGACTTGATCTGATCCTCACGTCATCTTCCACGTCGCTTCACTTTCCTGCCTCTTCACTTCGTGACATGAACGCGCTTTTTGTGTCGTTATCAAATTGCGAGTTCAAAAGATATTTATAAAGAAGTCCTACGTAATGTGCTCTGAAGTTTTGAAAACTAGTAAAGTGGTAAGCAAGGGTATCTTCCACATGAGGTGTCATCCGTCGATCATTTCACGTTTTAGTGATTATTGAAAGTAATGTAAATGGGAACATAGCAAGGGTGAGAGTGGTGTGTGTGAATTGTAAGCATGTTCGTGTGTGTGAGAGAGAATGGAAATGAAATAAGAAAAATAAAAAGATAACTAAGGATAGAAATATAACCGAGTGTTTGTCTTTCTAAGTTAATCTACTCCTAAAGGCAAACACCCTAAGTTATGAAAATAAAGATGGCTTGGAGCGAGAAATAGATGGACACACAAAGCACTCATGACCACCATGACATTCGCGCCACTCATAAAAACCAACCGTATAAAACACTATAAGATTGGGTTCAACCTAGCCTTTGATGCAACATCTAGCTATGAAAGTGGGGAGAGTCGCCTAGTCCTCGATTGCTACTCACCGAGGGTGTATCGCGTGAGCAACGACCATGAAAGGACCACATGAAGCATAAAAGCTGACCCTTGATCACTACTCACCAAGGGTGTATCATGTGAGCAACGACTAAGGGTAGCTTAAGCGAATATTAAAGGATCGACCATTGATCGTTACTCACCTGTCACGTGTAAGCAACAACCATATAATGGAAGCATTAAGTGTAAATTCGGACCCTCGATCACTACTCACCGAAGGTGTATCGCGTGAGCAACAACCAACGGTTGTATAAAGCATGAAGGTCTATAAAACCGAAATCCACAATGGCATGGTATGTACTCATCATGAATTTCACCCAAACAATTAAGAGCATAATCAAGGCCAAGAGTTGATGTACCTACTTAACCCTAATTCTTAAACACTCAAATCAATCCAAAATATGCATTCTGAATTATCCATCAATATACATACAATTAAGGGATGTTTGATTAATCTACTCCTAATCCCAATCATAGGTGCCATTTAAACTCAACTTATTAAAGTTGTGCTAGTCTTAAAACTCACTCTCTAATTTTCGAGCCCTAATTACATCCCATAATTGTTGAAAATAACACAAAATTAAACAATAATGTTAATCAATTATGGGATATGAAACAAACAATAAGTTTGCTAACATATAACCGTTGAACCTAGGACATTACCAAGTTGAATGGATGCTCTTACCACCAACCAACATTGAACGGTGATCGATACTTATTGTTACATTATTGAAACAAGAATACTAGTATAAGTGTACTATAATGGTGAGTAACCATACAAAATCATATGTTATTGTTGTCTAATAATCATGATAAAATTACAAGTGTTGATATCGCCACCCATAAAATTGATATTTACACCTATTTTTTATTAAAATTTTATGACAAAGATATCCATAGATGAAATTACAAAAAAAGGTAAAACAAAAATTAATTAAAACTAAGGGTGCTGATATTACCGCTCATAAAATTGATTTCTACACCTAAATGATAAGTTCAATTAAGTTTCAAAAATCTAAAATATTACTTTTAGCACTCAAAAAGTTTAAAAAATAGCATTGTAAAAATATAACTATTTATCTATATATTTAAAAATAAAATATCATTGTCTTCATCACTGACCATTGTTTTTATTTGGTGAACTGAAAACCCTAACCCTAATACCTTATTCTTTTGGGAAAAGTAAACTCTCACACCATGGGTGAAGTCTCAACCAAATTGACACCAAGAATGAGTCTACTGTAGTATGAGATCAAATGTTGCTAGTTGTACAAGAGATTGACCCATCCTCATTCCCACTTCATGAATGAAGTGCCAATAAATGCTTCATTGATTTCTTGGGTTGATTTTTTTGATAAAACTGGACTGACATATAGGGAGAAAGCATCACAAACGATCATATGCTGAAAAACCCATAGGTAGTATCCATCCATCTAATAATAAAAAGAATAAAATGAAAAGTAACAAAAATGAGAAAAGCACAAAAACCAAGGGAAACATTCCTAACAAAAACAGGGGCACGCAGACCACAAAAAACTGAAACCACCTTATGAAAAGTTTCTCAGCCTCTCTCTTTGTCATAAGGATAACTCGTCTTTATTTTATGAAAAATGGTTTAATTTTATTAAGCTTTATCTTATGCCCTCGGAAATGCACAGTTCCAACAGGAAAATACCGTTGGTTTCCCTTGAAAATAATATTGTGGGAAATAACCCTTTTCTGACATGCCCTCTGAAATTGAAATAATTTCTTTCTAAGGGATAGAAATGGTTGGAGATGGAGGAAAGCCGCTGTCAGAAATGTTATGATCAAAACCAAATTAAGAAATCATTTTGAATAGTTTTTTCCCTCATAAATAATGCATTATTGAGGGAGGCTATGGTAAAGCACAAGGTATTACCAAGGAACAATGAAACATAAACAAGATTATAGTCACTAACAGAACCTAGAGGAGGATGAATAGGTTTACTGCCGAATACCACCCCTTTTTGCCAAACGCTTGTCACACAAACTTTTTATCAAACACTAGGCATGCAACCCTTCAACTTCCAAATACTTTAATACACAACTCAAGCCAGTAACCACAATACTTCTTAAACACAAATACAAACACAAACACAAATCACTCCATCTTCCACCAATTTCACTATTGTCGATTTTATGAAGTGATTGGCTTTGGAATCACCTTAATTAGCCTTAAAACGTGAAGCCCGCAACCTCGGCTATGCCAACGGCCATGCTCGCAGCAGCTGTTGCGCTAAGGACATGGCTAGCACGCCAAGGCCGAGTGGGCACATTGGAGCACCCACGGTCGCGCTAGCTGCACGTGACAGCAGCGTGTTGTTTTCAAGCACTTCAAAAATGGGTCAAACGACATCAAACCTTATTGTGTAATATACTGTTGAAAAGCTATAGATCTTTACTTTCAAACCTAATTTACAAAACATGAATACAATGTCTGTAAAAAAAAAGTTATGATCATCTAAGTAATGAAATGTCAGTTTTGGAATGAAACGGAGTTCGATCCCTTATTTTAGTAGTTTCTTTGGAGACTTCAAAACCAACCTAACTAATCTATACTTTATTAAAGCACGTCCCTACTATGCACATATGGTAGTGCTCCTTCCCTTTCACGTTAGTGATGAGGGATTCAAATCCCATCATGAGCATTTTACCAAATATGTGTGGGGAAATATTGTGAGAATAGATATCCGAATCGCACATATATTGATCAGACCCCTAACCAGTTCACTGAATCAAATGTAAATGCATGTTGCCTACAATCCTAGTCCTACACGGTACACGTTTTCTATTGATATTAATTATTATTATTATTTTTACCTTATCAACTTTTTTCCAAGTAGCTAGGGCGGGCTTGCTCAACCCAAGGTCCATCTCTGCACTTAGTCAAGAAGACATAGCAAAGATTGCCCTGTAATGTATATTCTAAATAAATACGTTAACAAAATTAATAAAAAAAAAAAAAAAGGGCATTGGGATTGCTTGATGACGCAAACGGGGCATCTGGCTTATTTGATGACTAACCATCATTTTTTTTTTTGAAATAATGGAATATGTTTCTTCTTTTTATTATGACCTATATAAATAGCAAAATGACACAAAAATAAATCATTAAATTAATCCTTATTTTATTACTTTTATATACGTCAAGAAATAAGAAATTATTTAATTTATATATCCAATGTTCTTATATTATAATATTATTTATAAATACAAGTTTAAAATACTCTTTAATTAGAATATTGATTCAAGTCAAAAACTTGGAGGACAAGTATGGTTTCAAATATAATTCAAGTCAATTTTTCTTGCAAGCCAAGCTTGTTGACACAATGAATCTAGCAACGTGGACATACCATGGAACTCTACTGGGTTGAAACTGGTGTATTTAGCAACAATACTTGTTTTCAAGTTAGCTGAGAAGCAGAGAGTCCTTCCAAAATTTAATTAATGGACAGCTACCACAAACAGAGTCCAGTTATAGTGATGATGGTGCCCTTTCCAGCACAAAGCCATATGAGCCAGCTCCTCAGATTGTCCTACCTGATTTCATCCCATAATATTCCAGTTCGTAACACCAGCTCTACCATCCATATATAATTGCCAGGTTAAACTCCGTGCTGATTACATTGATCCTCTGGACTTGGAAAGAATCCATTTCCATGACTTGCCACTTCCTCCTTTCCTCCCCTCATTCACCTAATCCTCACTCATCCACCAAATTCCCTGCACATATTCATCCCTTTGAAGATTCTCCCCACCTTCGCCAGCACTTCACTGCGCTATTACACCGGCTCCTCTCCCCAACAGGCAAAAGAATTGTCATTATCCATGACGATTTGATGGCATCTGTTGTCCAGGATTCTGTTTCCATACCTAATACAGAAAGCTATGCTTTCAACACAGTCTCTGCCTTCTTTTCATTCTTCGACCTATGGGAAGCTCTGGGGAAACCTTTTCAAATAGAAGTTGAGGTGGTACCAAATGAACTTCTTTCTCTTGAAGGTTGCGTGGCTTTTGAAGTCTTGAATTTCGTGTTTAATAAAGGATAATTCTTGAAGTTTAGAGTTGGTGATCTAATCAACACAAACAGATCAATGGAAGAAACATACATTGATCTTCTAGAAAATATTCCTGGAAAAAAAAAATACTGGGCAGTCGGGTCAATCAACCCAGTAACAATCTGTAGCAAGCATGGGAACTCAAACAGCTGAGACAAGTGCTTAAGCTGGCTAGATAAACAAGCACCAAAATCTGTAATTTATCTCTTTTGGAACCACAACTTCCATGACAGATGAACAGATTAATGAAAATGCCATTAGTCTGGAACAAAGCAATACAAAGTTCATCTGGGTATTGAGATATGCAGATCAAGCGGACATTTTCACAGAAGCATGCAGGAGATCAGCTAAACTTCCAGAAGGATTCAAGAAGAGAACGAAAGGTATGGGGATGATTGTAAGAGATTGGACACCCCAACTGGAAATATTAGGTCACCCATCAACTGGAGGGTTCATGAGTCAGTGTGGATGGAATTCATGCTTGGAGAGCCTGAGCATGAGAGTACCGATTGTAGCTTGGCCTATGCACTCAGACCAACCAAAGAATGCTGTGC
This sequence comes from Acer yangbiense, assembly GCA_008009225.1. NCBI lineage: Eukaryota > Viridiplantae > Streptophyta > Magnoliopsida > Sapindales > Sapindaceae > Acer > Acer yangbiense. The sequence continues at coordinate 53,871,465 of CM017762.1, read as the reverse complement.
TGATATCAGAGGTGCTTAGGGTTGGTGTTATAGTCAAGAAATGGACACATAGAGGAAATTGTTGAATCATCACATATTAAAGAAGCTATGAGGAGGTTGATGGCATCCGAGGAAAGGGATCAGATAAGGAAAAGGGCCGATGCATTGAGAGAATGTTTCAAGCATTCTCTTGGTAAAGATGGGGTTTCTTGCATGGAGTTAGAATCTTTTATTGCTCATATTACAAGATAGATTCGGGATTTCAACAATGAGAATAATGACATGAATTTATGGATGTTCTAACTATATAATTAATAAATTAAGTTAGCATGGTTGGGTTCATATGTAAAATAGAGAAGAGTAATGTTTTCTAAATTTGTGTTCCCAACATCAACATCTATTTTGTTTTCGCATATAATACTAATTAAAATCAATACATCTAAAATCAAAATCAAAATCAAATAGTAGTAGTACAAGAGATATATGATGGATTTTCGTAAGAAGTCTGCTAAATCTCTCCTAAGTGGTTGAAAATTCACTAAATCTCCATCGTATGTGCTGTTTTAATTTTTATATAACCAAACATAGGTCAAAGGAAATGAAGAGAAGAAATTTTACTCTTATTCATATGTAATCAAAATAGAGATGCAGTGGAAGCTATAGGCAGATATCAGTTGAGGCCCATGTAGTGCCATCAATGTGTATAAATTTAAAGGGATGATAAGTACCATCCTCAGATGCTTCTGCTCTGTTACAAGTCTCCTGCAATTCAGCTCTTGTATAGTGCAACAGTCTTAACACTCCATGAGCAGAAAGGTTAGGGTAGAACAGGAAGCTCCACCTTATTAAAGAAAAAGAAACTGACACGACCATGCTCAACATGACAGAACTTCATTGGAATGCTGCCACATTGTCTCTCAAGGACTTCAATTTCGGCTTTGGAAGGTGGATAAACCCTACAAGAGAATGCAAGCTCTAAAAAATTGAAAATAATTTGATAAAAAACCAGATGATCGATGAAATGGAGAAATCTGTCTGAAAGCAATTAATAAGAACAAGTTATAAGTTATATATTGTAAGGATTCCCGTTTTGTTGATTGGCTTATTTCGTGGTCAAACCACATGTTGGGGTTTTGAATGTAAGGGTAGTCTAAGTGTTTAGTGTTGAAGATCAAAGGCCCTTCCATGACCTCAAGATACAAGCACGCCAAAGGTATAATCTCTTGTGCTTGTTTTTCTTTGAAGAGATTTAGTAGCACACACACACTTAGCATTCTTGCTATGATTGCATACTTGCTTATTTTTATGTGCATCTCTTCACATGTCACTTTACACACTAGCACTTTGGTTGATATATCTTGTTGTGTGTATATGTGCCTTATAATTCGTTTCCCGACATTGTTCGGAAACGTCCGCGCTTACACTAATTAGTGCTTGGTTTCACGCGAAGACCGCCTATGGAGAATGCCCTTGGCTTCTCCTTGGTTTTCACCATTGTTGGTGATCGGCGGTTATGATCGGCGGCCTGGCCGCCGAATGAAACCGCCGTTTCAGTCCAGATTGGTCTGAAGCAATTATGCGGTCAAGATCGGCGGTCACGACCGCCGTTCGAAACCGCCGTTCATACCTGATCGATTTTAATCCCTCGGGTTTGATTCGGCGGTTGGATCGGCGGTCACGAAACCGTCGAATGAAACCGCCGTTAATGCTCTGTTCTTCACGAGCTCAATTCGGCGGTCGTTATCGGCGGCCTGGCCGCCGATTGAAACCGCCGAACGGTGCGTTTCAGGGGCAAAAGTGTCTTTTCACATGCCCAATTCTTGATGTCTATAAATATCTTATTTTCTCAATCTCTGAAAAAGTTTCTTGAGCAATTAGAACCCTAATCTTTCAAGAGAGATTTTTGAGAAAAAATAAAATCAAGAACCCACCTTTAAACACTCAAATCAAATCCTTTTTGCATCAAATTTCATATTGCATCCTCTATGTCTACATAGAAAGCATCTATGATTGGATTGGCATCATCAAAATATGCTTGGTAAGATTTTGATTAGTTTCATCTTATTTTAGTATTTTTACTATCTAGCATATTCTCTATTTATTTACTTGTATGTTGTTGATCATATGATAAATACAAGAATAGAGAATTAATTGTGATGAATTAATTGAGTGTTGTTTTTGTGATAGCTAATTAGGTTTTTGCTTAATCTTGATTAGCTAAGCTATTTGACATGTCATTTAGCAATTGATATCTAGGGTCGATTAAATTGATTATATCATCATCCTAGATAAGCATCTAAGGTTACCTAGCCTTGTTTGTTATTTGAATATTCATATATATATTCACATAGGTTGTTTCTCTTCATTGAGAAGTAAGTCTTGAGGCTAAGAGTGCTTAGGCCTCAAGCAAATTGGAATAGGGTTGCTAATAAAGGCCCGCTGGGTAGAAGTGAGGGGTTACAGACCGGAGTGTTAGACGAGGTCTACATAGGTTGTAAACTTCATTTCAATTAGTGATTTCGAGTTCCGAGTGTGGCGCACTATACAGCCCGTGGTTTTTCCCAGTGGTTGGGTTTCCACGTATACATCAAGTGTTATTTAAATTCCGCACTATATTACACTTGTATGTATTTTTGACTAGTAGGGGCATTTTCGTAAAATTGACTTGCATGCGAAAATTGGGTAATAATTGTTAAAATCTATTCACCCCCCCCCCCCTCTAGCTTTATAAAGAACACGCCTCGAGTATTTAATTACTTTCATATATATATACCGAGGCTCGATTACTGACTTACGGTTAACAAACAATGATTCAAAAATTATTCTCATTGTTTTGCTTGATGCACAAGATGTTCAAGACTTCCTGAATAAAGATCCTAAAATTGTATGAGCTCATCTTTTAATTTAAAGGTGCTAGTTAAAATGATAAAATTACATTAATACCAATTTTAAAAATAATAATAACAAAAGGCAAGTAAACACCTTTTAAAGGACACAGTCATGGTTTGAGCAAATCCAAGAATCCAAAAATCTAATGTGCTATGGAATAATATCCGTTAAAACCAATAAAGCCTTAGCTTTATGTGCCTCCTCAAATAATCTTGAGATGAAGTCAAAGTATAATATGCAGTGTAATATATGCAACTATTTGGGAACAAAAATAAAATGAAAAATGAAAACAGATTCCAATCAAACAATCTTAATGCTACAAGAATACTTAATTAAAGTTTCTTAGATGTTGATAACCTTGTAGGTTAGCACAAAGAGTTGTTGCCTATAATTTACTTTGGAAAAGATGCACTTAGTTCTATAACAAACTTATGAAAAAAAAATAAAGAATTCAATTTTTTGTAAATTGAAATCTATGGTTTTTATTTGTTGGAAATCTAGACCATTAAACATCCATAAATACCATCCATAAACATCAATAAACCATCAACAAACAACCATAAACATACTCTTGGTTTAGAGGAAGAAAACCAGAGAGAATACACTCAATATTTTGCTAAAAATTACTTCCATTCAACTTTACATCCATACATTCGTCCATTACAATCTTAAAGTTTATTTACTAAATACAGGGCCAAGTGCAACCATTAGATCGCACCACATCATCACCATTCAACGGCCAATGTGCTACATTAAACTAGCACCGCCAGACCTTAACCATTTATACACGTAATTAGCACAACTACCAAGAAAGATAAATATCTTCTAAAGACAAATTAACACATTTCTGGAACTCTAAAAGAAACTAAATTGTAACAACACATCCAAATTAAACTAAACTATCATAACTAAACCATAACCAAATGCTAGAGAGTTTCTAGAAAAGTTTCAATAGTTCAACATTATTCATTCACTTCTTATGAAATAGCCAATCAAGCTCTTAGGAATTACGGAATATGCTTACCCTGTTGAGCAGAGCACAAAGCTTGGATCACCAGGAGAAGACTTTTTGAACTTACTATTTGGAAGATAAACATCAAAAACTAGCCTCACTTCATGAATTTGCAAATTATTGAACAAATCAATAACTTAACTCTCTTCTCTCAATTCGATGTCCACGACTCCATTTCTTTCTGGAGAGCCCTGAAGCGAGACAAAATCACCGGTGTCGTTAACACCTTTACCTTTGGAGACTTTCATAGTCCAAGGGACACCATGTCGCCCGATTATGTAACCAAGAGATTTCAAGTGCCTGTGTAAACCTTAAAGGACTGCCAACAACACCCATTATTTTCTTTTCCAACCTTCTCATATATATCTTTTAACGAATCGACCAAAAGAAGCAATGCCCCTATTTCAGCCAAAAACCTGCAAGAAAAATGATAACAATTTACAGCCCAATCTCAACATCGCAACAAAGTAAATGAAATCCATAAGGCATCATCACAATAATTTTTAAATTGCACAAATAATCTTAATTAAACTGTTAGTCAATTGGCAATGTCACACTTTGCATCATAAAATGTTAAATGTAAATAACATGCAACTAAGCAGCTTCTAAACCGGAAAATCAGAGGGAGTTTGACCTACAAAATCTCTTCAACATAGCAATAGGTCTTCCTGTTCCTAATAAGAAAGGTATCTTGTTATTTTGCAAGAGATTTTGGATTTAAATTTCATTTTCGCTAGGATGAAAAGGGATTTTGATTTATTTATTATAAGAAAGTAACAATTTTATATATAAAGCTTCTCTTCATATTTTAGCTATTAACAATTAATTCGGAGTTTAGGAAGGGAAATACGACTCTAACTCAAAATTTACAATTTGTAAGTGTGAGAGAGTTATACCTCTAAGGGATATTCATCATCTTGCCCTTTAGCTTTTTCTTGATTTATAGATGTGATATTATTTACATGGACGCAAACACTTGTGTGGACTATATAGTTTCACTTAAAAGTAGTGTCTACATTTAAGATGATAGAAGGGCATATATATATTACAAATCTCACAGTATCTTTATCAAATTTGATTAATTCAAGCAATCCATCTCTATCTCTAATATCGTACATATTTTGCATGCATTCCTTTGAATGAATTGCACTAAAATGCTTTCTTTCTTAATTTGTTCCATATAACTTTATTTCCTATTTAAAGTAGAATAAATTATTTTTCTTTTCTTTTTATTCTTTTTATAATAACAATTCTTTCTCTTCATTCTTCAAATTTGCTCAAATTTTGACTCAATCTTTTTATCAACATCCAACAATTAATCTTCAAATTATATATGTTTAGGTGAATATTATAGCTTTAAATTTACAAAATAATGATATTGTTATATGAATTTCATTAAATTTTTCAGAACATTATATTAGTATATTTCGAATGAATCAAACTAATATAATAATATAATGACATTGTATATTTAAATTATTATTTTGTTCAACAATAAAAATTATCAAAACATCATTTCACATTAAGATAGAAAATGAATTTTTAACAAACTTCATTCATGTCTACATTGAAAGAGAGATTATCGTTGTTATTAATCAAAAAATCACAGGATACAGTTTAAAATTGGTGTTCGTATTTGCATTTTTTGTTTCTCTTATAATCTGTTTTGCTTTTAAAAAAAAAAAAATGATAAAATATTTATTTAGAATGTGCATTTTACAGGAACGTCTAATTATGTCCTTTTAACCAGGTGATGTTGACGTTCAGTAAAAAGAAAAAAAAAATCTAGCCTACCTTAGTTTTCAATCTTAGTTACGTCCCTGGGTGTTGTGGTCTAGTTACATATATAAGAGCATAACTGAGCAACCCACAAGCCATGACTGAAATCTGGTTTTGTCATATGCATGTAAAACATACAAACACAAGTAGACAAACCAATCCATAAAAGCACATCTGAGCAACCCAGCCATCCAGACTTAAATCAATATTTACTTCATTATATTGGAGAGAGAGAGAGAGAGAGAGAGAGAGAGAGAGAGAGAGATGGGCCCATCTTGAAAATTATTTTTATAATTACGTCGTGGAAATACAACTCTTTTTTAGGTGAGTTTTAAGAGTATCACTAGTTTAATAATTTAAGTTTAAATAACACCAAAATAAGTGATTTCGAAAAAAGCTCTTCCTTTACTTATTTTATATTACTTTTTCACTCTAGCTTTTCTTTGATTTTCTTCAAACTTGTTTGAAAACAAATCTCTTCTCTCTAATACCGACTTCTCTCTTCAACTTCTTCAAACTTCTTCAAATATCGTTTTCTTGTAATGTTACGCACACCCAAAATGTCTTGTTTTTTAACTCATTAAATTGTTTAATTACTTTAAATTAACGTAAGTTTTTTGTGTATGATTATATTTTATTACATTTGTAAGAGAAAAACAAAAAAAATTATTTACCAAATGATTTTAAAATTTCAAGTCAAACGAGATCAAATGAGGGTAACAGAGGAACATAGTCAAATAGGATCAAATGGGGTTGTACTACTGGGGAAATGTGGAAAATGAGGGAAATGGTTGGGGGCGACGATACCTCCTTCCAAATTTCCCAATCCCTATTTCCCCCAAACGAATGCTAGGGCGTGGGGACCTTCCCCCATATTCTCATTTGACCTAATGACATCCTAAGTAAAATCCTTATAAAAGGTTAATGATGATTTATTATGAACAGATATTAGTTTGAAATATTTATAAATTCATATAGTATTTTAATTGAAATTATCTGTCACAAATTTAAAATTTGAAGCCTTATCGATAACTAAATAATTTTGTTTTACAATCTATTAAATTGTTTCTTTTTAGTTGTTTTTTATATACTAAAATATAAACATACAATCTTTCAAAAAAAAAAAAATATATAAACATATAAAATTGATAGTTGAAAGGGTATAATGTAAAAGTATTTGTTTTTATATGTTTATAACCAAGAAAAAAAAAACAACATACCACTTGTATTCAATGAAGTTTTTTTTTATAAAAAAAAACAAATAAAATTCATAATATTTGACATATCTCAGCTACATTCTGAGAAGTTTATTACATCAATAATAAGATGCATACTAGTAAATTGTAATTCATTGCTACAATGATTTATGACCATTGCTTGCACTCTACATCCTGATTTCCATAGTTCCAAAAACACGGACCCCCTTCTTTTATAAACCACTTACAAACACGACATAATTTATGATCCCTCTCATCTACGTAAATATCATACCTTTTGAACTGATTTTGCCATGCAAAACTGCAGTAGAATAAGGAGTTTGGATTTGGTCCAAATCGAAACGTGTACGAACCTTCATAGGGAAGTACGTGTTGACCGAGATCATCATTACCTGATTTACAATGAACGGTGATATCTACCTCCGAACGGCCTACGTAAACGTAATTGGTGATATTGATTGTACGTTCCGCACCGAAAAAACCTGCTTCACATGTTGTTTGAAGCATAACAAAAGAAATCAATACAAAGACAAGTCTGTAAGCACTCATCATGCTAGTGAAAATGTTACAATTAAGGTTGGAATAATTGGAACTCTAAATTTGATTTGACTTTCTTGATTACAAGTGATATATATATATATATATATATATATATATATATATATATATATATATATATATAGGTACTAGATTCTTTAAATGAAATCTGTTTGAAATACTAGAATTGTCTGGATGAACACAATAATAGGAATATACTCTGTTAATAATGAATTGTCTGGATGAACACCATAATAGCAACTTATTTTTGTTTTTCTTAATTTGTTTTAAACTAATTTTTTAACTTAGAATATGTCATTGGTTTATCTCTAGATAACTAATAAAAAGAAAAATAATTCTTTTCTGTCCAAGATGATTTGCTTGCGAGAAATGAAGATACAACTATATCATGTTGTGTAATTGAACTTTACTTCAAAAGCTATTTTTTGTTTAAGCCAACAATGTTTGTCTTTTTAAAAAAAAAAAAATTAATTTTTAGTTTCAATCGATTATTTTAAACCGTTTTACTTTAATTTTGTTTGCCTTTTGTTTTAGCATGATATATGAAAATAATTAAAATTTCAATATAAATTCATTTACGTAAAGAATTGATTTTTTATATATAGCACAAATGAAACAAATAATGTAAAAAAAAAAAAAAAAAACCACCTTATGAAAAGTTTCTCAGCCTCTCTCTTTGTCATAAGGATAACTCGTCTTCATTTTATGAAAAATGGTTTAATTTTATTAAGCTTTATCTTATGCCCTCGGAAATGCACAGTTCCAACAGGAAAATACCGTTGGTTTCCCTTGAAAATAATATTGTGGGAAATAACCCTTTTCTGACTTGCCCTCTGAAATTGAAATAATTTCTTTCTAAGGGATAGAAATGGTTGGAGATGGAGGAAAGCCGCTATCAGAAATGTTATGATCAAAACCAAATTAAGAAATCATTTTGAATAGTTTTTTCTCTCATAAATAATGCATTATTGAGGGAGGCTATGGTAAAGCACAAGGTATTACCAAGGAACATTGAAACATAAACAAGGTTATAGTCACTAACAGAACCTAGAGGAGGATGAATAAGTTTACTGCCGAATACCACCCTTTTTTGCCAAACGCTTGTCACACAAACTTTTTATCAAACACTAGGCGTGCAACCCTTCAACTTCCAAATACTTTAACACACAACTCAAGCCAGTAACCACAATACTTCTTAAACACAAACACAAATCACCCATCTTCCACTAATTTCACTATTGTCGATTTTATGAAGTGATTGGCTTTGGAATCACCTTAATCAGCCATAAAACATGAAGCCCGCAACCTCGGCTATGCCAAGGGCCATGCTCGTAGCAGCTGTTGCGCTAAGGACATGGATAGCACGCCAAGGCCGAGTGGGCACATTGGCGCACCCACAGTCGTGCTAGCTGCACATGACAGCAGCGTGTTGTTTTCAAGCACTTCAAAAATGGGTCAAACGACATCAAACCTTATTGTGTAATATACTGTTGAAAAGCTATAGATCTTTACTTTCAAACCTAATTTACAAAACATGAATACAATGTCTGTAAAAAAAAGTTATGATCATCTAAGTAATGAAATGTTAGTTTTGGAATGAAACGGAGTTCCCCTATTTTAGTAGTTTCTTTGGAGACTTCAAAACCAACCTAACTAATTTCTACTTTATTAAAGCACGTTCCCACTATACACATATGGTAGTGCTCCTTCCCTTTCACGTTAGTGACGAGGGATTCAAATCCCATCATGAGCTTTTTACCAAATATGTGTGGGGAAATATTGTGAGAATAGATATCCGAATCGCACATATATTGATCAGACCCCTAACCAGTTCACTGAATCAAATGTAAAAGCATGTTGCCTACAATCCTAGTCCTACACGGTACACGTTTTCTGTTGATATTAATTATTATTATTATTTTTACCTTATCAACTTTTTTCCAAATAGCTAGGGTGGGCTTGCTCAACCCAAGGTCCATATCTGCACTTAGTCAAGAAGACATAGCAAAGATTGCCCTGTAAATGTATATTCTAAATAAATACGTTAACAAAATTAATATATATATATATATATAAAATGGGCATTGGGATTGCTTGATGACGCAAACGGGGCATCTGGCTTACTTGATGACTAACCATCATTTTTTTTTTGAAATAATGGAATATGTTTCTTCTTTTTATTTTTTTTGAAATAATGGAATATGTTTCTTCTTTTTACTATGACCTATATAAATAGCAAAATGACACAAAAATAAATCATTAAATTAACCCTTATTTTATTACTTTTATATACGTCAAGAAATAAGAAATTATTTAATTTATATATCCAATGTTCTTATATTATAATATTATTTATAAATACAAGTTTAAAATACTCTTTAATTAGAATATTGATTCAAGTCAAAAACTTGGAGGACAAGTATGGTTTCAAATATAATTCAAGTCAATTTTTCTTGCAAGCCAAGCTTGTTGACACAATGAATCTAGCAACGTGGACATACCATGGAACTCTACTGGGTTGAAACTGGTGTATTTAGCAACAATACTTGTTTTCAAGTTAGCTGAGAAGCAGAGAGTCCTTCCAAAATTTAATTAATGGACAGCTACCACAAACAGAGTCCAGTTATAGTGATGATGGTGCCCTTTCCAGCACAAAGCCATATGAGCCAGCTTCTCAGATTGTCCTGCCTGATTTCATCCCACAATATTCCAGTTCGTAACACCAGCTCTACCATCCATATATAATTGCCAGGTTAAACTCCGTGCTGATTACATTGATCCTCTGGACTTGGAAAGAATCCATTTCCATGACTTGCCACTTCCTCCTTTCCTTCCCCCATTCACCTAATCCTCACTCATCCACCAAATTCCCTGCACATATTCATCCCTTTGAAGATTCTCCCCACCTTCGCCAGCACTTCACTGCGCTATTACACCGGCTCCTCTCCCCAACAGGCAAAAGAATTGTCATTATCCATGACGCTTTGATGGCATCTGTTGTCCAGGATTCTGTTTCCATACCTAATACAGAAAGCTATGCTTTCAATACAGTCTCTGCCTTCTTTTCATTCTTCGACCTATGGGAAGCTCTGGGGAAACCTTTTCAAATAGAAGTTGAGTTGGTACCAAATGAACTTCCTTTTCTTGAAGGTTGCGTGGCTTTTGAAGTCTTGAATTTCATGTTTAATCAAGGATAATTCTTGAAGTTTAGAGCTGGTGATCTGATCAACACAAACAGTACAATGGAAGATACACACATTGATCTTCTAGAAAATATTCCTGGAAACAAGAAATACTGGGCAGTCGGGTCAATCAACCCAGTAACAATCTGTAGCAAGCATGGGAACTCAAACAGCTGAGACAAGTGCTTAAGCTGGCTAGATAAACAAGCACCAAAATCTGTAATTTATCTCTTTTGGAACCACAACTTCCATGACAGATGAACAGATTAATGAAAATGCCATTAGTCTGGAACAAAGCAATACAAAGTTCATCTGGGTATTGAGATATGCAGATCAAGCGGACATTTTCACAGAAGCATGCAGGAGATCAGCTAAACTTCCAGAAGGATTCAAGAAGAGAACGAAAGGTATGGGGATGATTGTAAGAGATTGGACACCCCAACTGGAAATATTAGGTCACCCATCAACTGGAGGGTTCATGAGTCAGTGTGGATGGAATTCATGCTTGGAGAGCCTGAGCATGGGAGTACCGATTCTAGCTTGGCCTATGCACTCAGACCAACCAAAGAATGCTGTGCTGATATCAGAGGTGCTTAGGGTTGGTGTTATAGTCAAGAAATGGACACACAGAGGAAATTGTTGAATCATCACATATTAAAGAAGCTATGAGGAGGTTGATGGCATCCGAGGAAAGGGATCAGATGAGGAAAAGGGCCGATGCATTGAGAGAATCATTCAAGCAGTCTCTTGGTAAAGATGGGGTTTCTTGCATGGAGTTAGAATCTTTTACTGCTCATATTACAAGATAGATTCGAGATTTCAACAATGAGAATAATGACATGAATCTATGGATGTTCTAACTATATAATTAATAAATTAAGTTAGCATGGTTGGGTTCATATGTAAAATAGAGAAGAGTAATGTTTTCTAAATCTGTGTTCACAACATCAACATCTATTTTGTTTTCGCATATAATACTAATTAAAATCAATACATCTAAAATCAAAATCAAATAGTAGTAGTACAAGAGATATATGATGGATTTTCGTAAGAAGTCTGCTAAATCTCTCCTAAGTGGTTGAAAATTCACTAAATCTCCATCCTATGTGCCGTTTAAATTTTTATATAACCAAACATAGGTCAAAGGAAATGAAGAGAAAAAATTTTACTCTCATTCATAAGTAATCAAAATAGAGATGCAGTGGAAGCTATAGGCAAATATCAGTTGAGGCCCATGCAGTGCCATCAATGTGTATAAATTTAAAGGGATGATAAGTACCATCCTCGGATGCTTCTGCTCTGTTACAAGTCTCCTGCAATTCAGCTCTTGTATAGTGCAACAGTCTTAACACTCCATGAGCAGAAAGGTTAGGGTAGAACAGGAAGCTCCACCTTATTAAAGAAAAAGAAACTGACACGGCCATGCTCAACATGATAGAACTTCATTGGAATGCTGCCACATTGTCTCTCAAGGACTTCAATTTCGGCTTTGGAAGGTGGATAAACCCTACAAGAGAATGCAAGCTCTAAAAAATTGAAAATAATTTGATAAAGAAACCAGATGATCGATGAAATGGAGAAATCTGTTTGAAAGCAATTAATAAGAACAAGTTATAAGTTATATATATATACCGAGGCTCGATTACTGACTTACGGTTAACAAACAATGATTCAAAAATTATTCTCATTGTTTTGCTTAATGCACAAGATGTTCAAGACTTCCTGAATAAAGATCCTAAAATTGTATGAGCTCATCTTTTAATTTAAAGGTGCTAGTTAAAATGATAAAATTACATTAACACCAATTTTAAAAATAATAATAACAAAAGGCAAGTAAACACCTTTTAAAGGACACAGTCATGGTTTGAGCAAATCCAAGAATCCAAAAATCTAATGTGCTATGGAATAATCTCCATTAAAACCAATAAAGCCGTAGCTTTATGTGCCTCCTCAAATAATCTTGAGATAAAGTCAAAGTATAATATGCAGTGTAATATATGCAACTATTTGGGAACAAAAATAAAATGAAAAATGAAAACAGATTCCAATCAAACAATCTTAATGCTACAAGAATACTTAATTAAAGTTCCTTAGATGTTGATAACCTTGTAGGTTAGCACAAAGAGTTTTTTTTTGTTAATCAACAAGCTTTAATAAGAGGGCCGAGGGACCCAACAAACAACAAAAGGAACAAACCAAAGCAAAGAAAACAACAGATCAAACAACAGCGACATGGGTTATCAGAAACCACCCCCTGTCGCTGCTGTTTGAAATAGCCCAACAACTAGAAAAACAAAACAAAGCCACAAAATCAAAAAACAGAGCAGACCGAGAACCACCAAAAAAGAAGAAAACACAAGGCACCCCAACAGACTGCCTAACCAACAACAGTTACCATACTGAAAGCAGGGGAACCAACAAGGCAAAACGGACCAGGAAAAACTAGACGCTCCATCTAACAACCTCAACACCATCTGCACCCTTTCTAGCCAGGTAATCAGCAAAATGATTGGTACCTCGCTGGCAATAAACCACCGAAACTAAACCAAAAGACCCCAGGCATCTACAAATAAATTGAATAGTCTCAGCATGGCTCTCACCACCCAAACCTCTATTCCTCACCCACTCCACTGCAGTAAGACAATCACTAGCAATAATAATACTCCTTCTATTCAAATCATGTCTGGCCTCCAATAAATCGCAAGCTTTAGCTATAGCTAAAATCTCAGCAACAGCAGCAACTTGAACTCCTACAAAGGAAGAGAAGATGCACAAAACCTTTCCCAAATGATCCCGTAAAACCCCCCCTATTCCAGCCACACCAGAAGAACCCCTCACCGACCCGTCAACATTAAAAACAAGGCTATTGGTAGCCGGAGGATTCCATTTCTCCAATCTCGTAGGCTTTTTCTTGGTAAACTCAGAACACCTCTCAACTAAGTTCAGCAAAATTATCGATATAGGATCCGACGAACCCTTCCCCAAGTGTTTAAACCACCACCCGATCCTGAATCTAATCAAATCCACTACTCTAATATTGTCAGCCTGAATGTTGTTGAAAGCCAAGTTATTGCGGGTCTCCCAAACTGACCAAACCACCGTGAAAAACATCGAATTCTAGGCTCTGGAAGACTGCGAACGAGGACACATCGACGACCATTCCATCCACCACTCCATCAAAGAAGAAGGGACACAGCAACATAAATCCCACCAGCCAATACATTTATGCCACACCTTCCAACTCCAATTACAATGTAAAAACAAGTGGTCACAAGATTCAATCTCCTCTTTACACAGCAAACACACATAGTCAGTAGAGGAAAACATACCATATTTAAATAACAAATCCCTCACAACTATCCTCCTATGGAGAAGCTGCCACACAAACATTTCTATTTTGGGAGGAGACACACCCATCCACACATCCTTAAATTCCCTCATCTCTTGATTTCGCCCCTTCTCCAATTGAATTCTAAAAGACTTTACCGAGAACTGCCCCGAAGGATCATGAACCCAACATAGCGTATCCTCTACCGAATCCATGATTTTAATTGCCATCAGGCACTCAACAAAACAACACCACTGACTAGTTTCCTAATCAAAAATATTTCTTCTCAAGGCAATTTCCCAATTCCACTCCCCTTCTTCTCTCTTTCCAAACTCTCTAACTGTCCCCTTTTTATCCTTAGCAAGAACAAAAATTCTAGGAAAAGCATATTTCAAGGCTGACCCTTCCACTAGAAAATCTGTCCAAAATCTTGCTCTATCCCCCTTCCCTACTACAACTCTCATCCCTTCCTTCAAAATACTAACCGAGATCTCTCCTTCCTGAAATAAGCAAGCAACCGACTTAGAGAACCCCGAACTGTTAGCACCACACGCCCAATCCCACTTGAACCTATCCTTCTGAACGCCATACTTCGCGCATATAGTCCGCTTCCATAAGGACTTGGTTTCTACCCCAAACCTCCACACCCATTTTGCTAGCAACGCCTTGTTTTTGGAAATAATGGAATTAATTGGGTGCATCTTTCTTTTTTTATCCCCATCACCCCAAAAGAAATCCCTTTGGATCCTTTCAATTTTGTTGGCAATGGACACCGACATTCTAAAAACTGACATTAGATAAACTGGAAGGCTGCACAAAACTGATTTGATAAGAACCAATCGCCCACCTTTATTAAGGAATAATTTCTTCCAAGGCGATAGGCGATGTTCAAACTTTTTAACTAAATCTGCCCAAAACGCCTTCGAACTCGACCTTCCCCCAATAGAAATCCCTAAATACTGCAGAGGTAATGACGCTTCTTTACACTGAAAAATCTTTGCCCAATCCGCTTGTAGATTAACCCCTTTTCCCACTTTGACGATTCTGGATTTTTGAAAATTCAGACGCAGCCTAGAAACGATTTCGAAACACCTTAAAACCCTCCTTGCATTACGAAGATACTTCTCCTTTGGAAGAAGAAACAAAAGAGTATCATCGGCGAACTGTAACTGCGATATATGCACCTCTCCTCCACCCAAACTGGCCCCTTTAATTAAATTCATCTCAGAGGCTTTTCTAAGAAAAGCATTTAACCCTTCCGCCGCCACTAAGAACAAAAACGAAGAAAGAGAATCTCTCTGACGAAGACCCCTTTCCAAACCAAACTCAGAGGTTGCCTTCCCGTTTACCAAAACTAAAAGCCTCGGAGATGAAATACAACATTCGATCCACCTTCTCCATTTCGCCCCGAATCCCATCTTATCTAGCATGTCGTCAAGAAAGGAATGGTCCAAGGAGTCATACGCTTTCTCGAAGTCTAATTTCACCAAAAAACCCCCTCCATCTTTCCTCTTCCTCCAATCATGAATAATTTCATCCGCAATCACTATACTGTCGAGAATTTGCCTATTCTTAACAAAAGCCAATTGAGACTCTCCAATCACCAAGTTGATCACTTTCTTCAATCTATTCGCCAGGATTTTTGCAAGAATTTTATATAAACACCCCACTAAGCTAATAGGTCTGAAATTTGACAACACCACCAGATTGTCACACTTCGGGATCATAGCAATGAAAGACCTATTAATATATTTCACCACTACCCCATCCCTATGAAACTCCTCCAAAAATTTCACAAAATCGTCTTCAATGACATCCCAATTAGCTTTCACAAAACTAATATTAAATCCATCTAGGCCTGGCGCCTTATTTTCATCGCAACTAGCAAGAGCTTCCTTCACTTCACACAGACTGAAATTTTCTTCCAACCTTTGACTATCCTCTTCCGAAATCTTATTGAATAAACTGCCATTAAGCTTCGGTCTCTGCCACTTTACTTTCGAATAATGCTTTTCAAAGTGTTCCACCACCCTAGAGCTGATTTCACCCTTGTCCGAGACACCCCCATCCTCAAATTCTAACCTATCTATGAAGTTTCTTCTGCACCGACTGCTAGCAATACTTTGGAAATACCTTGAATTTCTGTCCCCATTTAACAACCAATTAACCCTTGATTTCTGACGCCATTCTTGTTCCTATACTCTCAAAGCTTTCTAAAAATCTGCCAAAGCCTTCATCCTGACCTGACGCAGGGGTTCCATCCACTCATTAGCTGCAGCTTCCTCATTAATTCTCTCCTGAAAGTTCTCACGGTGTGTAAACTATTAATCTAGAGGGGGGGGGGGGGGGGGGTGAATAGGTTTTAACTAATTTTACCCAATTTTCATTTAAGGACAAGATTACAAAAATACCCCTAATAGTCAATAAAATATAGCAAGTGTAATATTGGGCGGAAATTAAAACAACACTTGATATTTATGTGGAAACCCTCACGGGAAAAACCACGGGCTGTTAAGTGAGTCACACCCGAACCTTGAATCCACTAAATGTGATGAAATTACAATCTAATCCCGGAAGTAATCACACACCTACCTAATCCCGGTATAAGCGAACCTAGTCCGATTGCTTGCGAATTAAGCAACCTAATCCCGGTCACAACACAAGACTTAATTCTCGAAAAAGAGATTAACACCCTAAGTGAATATATGAATATTCAAATGCAACATAGAGCAAGGGAAACCCTATATGCTTATCTAAGATGATGAATTTGCAATTAAAAACAATCCTAGATATTAAAGCTAAATGACATGTCAATTAGCTTAGATAATCATAGATTATAGAAACCTAGATATTTATCACAAAACAACACTCAATCAAATCAACACAACAATCTCTATCTTGAATATTAGAATTCAATCTAAGAACAATCAAGTAATAAAAGAGATGTCAGAATAAATAAAACACTAATTATATATGATAATAGTGAAAAACTTACCAAAGCAAGTGTGATGATAAAAGACCCATGCAAGCAAGCATCCTAGATATGCTAGAGAATGCTAGATGAACTTTGATGCAAATGGATTTTGGTTTGTGTGTTTAATTGAGCAAACTTGGTTGCTTTCTCTCTTAAAAATCTCTCTTTTAAAAGTAGGGTTCTTGATGATTAAAGAGTCACATTTAGAACAAGAGAAAGTGATATATTTATAGGCATGAAAAATAGAGCATGTGAAAAGACAAATTTGCCCCTGAAACACACCGATCAGAGGTTTCCTTTGGTTGCCAAGTCGCCGATTCTAACCGCTGAATTGAACCCGAGAAGAACAGGGGAACAACGGCGGTTTTATTCGGCGGTTTCGTGACCGCCGAATCAAACCGAGAGATAAAATCAATCAGGTATGAACGACTGTTTCATTCGGCGGTTTCGTGACTACCGATTCAACCGCTGAATCAAACCGAGAGATAAAATCAATCAGGTCTGGGTTTCAAACGGTGGTCTTGACCACCGATCGTAACCGCAGAATTGCTCCAGACACTTCTGGATGCAAACGACGGTTTTATTCGGCGGCCAGGCCACCGATCATAACCGTCGATCACCAACATAGGTGAAAACCGAGGAGAAGCCAAGGGCATTCTCCGTAGGCGGTCTTCGCGTAAAACCAAGCACCTTCTAGTGCATGCGCGAACGTTTCCGAATACTATCGGGAAACGAATTACAAGTCACAAATACACACAACAAAAAATAACATATAAGTGCAAGTGTGAAATGTGACATGTGAAGAGAAAGCACACATATGCAATGTATGTTAAGTGTGTGTGTGCAACTAATCTCTTCAAAGAAAAATAAGCACTAGAGATATACCTTTGGAGTGCTTATCAAGACGAGGTCTTCAAAGGGCTTGAGAAATAACAACAACAACAACACCTAAGCTACCCTTACAAAGGACCCCAACATGTGGTTTGTCCACGAAATGAGCCAATCAACAAATGGGAACCTTACAATCTCCCCCTTTGTCTATTTCGTGACAAAACCACCACTCACATTGATTCATCATAAAAAAATAGAAACTACGGGACTACAATGATATTCTACATTACAAAGAGATAAGAAAATGCAACTTGAAGTCTTCAACCTCTTGTAGAATAATCAATCCCTGAAAATAAAGTTTCTAACATTTCCAATACAAGTAAAAAGTGAGATGAATCAAGTGAGAGTAAAAACAAGCATTGCATATTAAAAAGATTAGGCACAACATTATGCAATGTATGTGAATGCAATGCTCCCCCTGAACGGGTTACTCCCCCTCAATGTATATTCTCCCCAATAAGCATAATTGCTACAATTTGCAACTCCTCTTACCATATCCTACTCCCCCTTTTTGTCATGATATAGGCAAGGGAGTAGTCCCCAACCGGGTCACTCATAGCAACGAGAGATAGTAGCATGCAAGACATTTGCATAATCAATATAAGTTACTTTATGCATCTCAATTAATTGAAGAGAAACAAGGAGATTTATTTGCGTAAAATGTGTGAATCAAACATGCTTTGCATACAAGACATGTAGCATTCAAGTCCAAAATACAATGGTATTTGGCAAAGCAAATGACAAAGGTTTCTAATAAGAATTCAAACCAATTTCACCAATGTCATGAGAAAAGAAAGGATATAGAGAATTTATTGATTTCAATTTAAGAACAACTATATCCAACTTTATAAGCGAAACATGGCATGAGCGACTTTGCACCCTATTCGATTTTTCTGGATAAGATATCCGTATGATAGTAGCCATGTTCAACCAATAAAGAAAGAGAGACATTTGGAATATAAATTCCTTTGAACGGATACAAGATCCTTTATTCATTTTGAGTCTCATAAGCTTTCACACAAGTTTTGCATTTTAAGAATATGCAATCATCAATTCATGCTTTTCATGTGAGCATGTTATATGAATTTCATGCTTTTTCATTTGACATTAGCATGTTATTAAAGAATCATCATGTCATGGAGATAACCATAGGTCATTCAAATCATACTTCCTATATACATCTCCTAGTCCAAAAATGCATGTTTGAACATAAATATGACATGGATTGTAAACAAGCAAGGTTCACACTTATTGAATTGAAAACATATATACATATGTGCAACCAAGCTTACTCAAACAATTAAAAGAAGAGGCATAAGTTATTTTGAATTTTTTGCAAGATACAAGAATGCAAAATAGCTCTCTTTGCTTGAGTTCCCCATATGGGGTCAAATACAAATCACATCACTCCACAAGACATATCCCAATAGATCTACTTAGTGTTTTAAATCGAGTAGAATCTAAGGGTTTAGTAAATAGGTCCGCAAGTTGATCATTAGTACCTACATGTTCAAGTACTATGCATTTATTTTCAACAAGCTCTCTAATGAAATGATGGCAGATGTCAATATGCTTAGTTCTAGAATGTTGCACCGGATTCTTGGAAATATTAATGGCACTCATGTTATCACAAAAGAGAGTGAGAGTACCTTGGTTGAATCCGTAGTCTACTAGCATTTGCTTCATCCATAGGAGTTGTGTGCATCCACTCCTCGCGGCTATGTACTCGGTCTCGGCCGTGGACAAGGAAATTGAGTTTTGCTTCTTGTAAAACCAAGACACCAAGTTGTTGCCTAGGAAGAAGCAACCGCCCGATGTGCTTTTCCTATCATCACAATTTCCTGCCCAATCCGCATAACTAAAGCCTACAAGACTAGCATTAGTGTTAAAAGAGTACCAAATCCCATAGTTGGATGTCTTATTCACATAGCGAATGATTCTTTTTACGGAAGAGAGATGGGACTCCTTGGGATCCGCTTGGTACCTAGCACCCACACTCACACTAAAGATATCGGGCCTACTTGCGGTCAAATAAAGCAAGCTACCTATCATGCTCCGATATAGAGTTTGTTCCACACTTTTACCACTAGCATCCTTGCTTAGCTTCAAAGTGGTACTCATGGGTGTATCACAATGTTTGGCATTTTCAAGACCAAATTTCTTCACTAGGTTTTTAGCATATTTGGCTTGGGTTATGAAAATCCCATCATCTAATTCCTAATTTGCAAACATAGGAAGTAACTAAGCTCACCAACAAGACTCATCTCAAATTCATGAGACATGACATCAATAAATTGTTGGACCTTGGTGTTGTTGGTGGAGCCAAAAACTATATCATCAACATATATTTGAGCTATGAAAAGCTCATCATTGTGTTTCTTGATGAATAGTGTCTTATCAACACTACCCCTTATGTAGTTATTGTCAACAAGAAATTGAGTAAGGCGCTCATACCAAGCCCTCGGTGCTTGTTTCAACCCATATAGAGCTTTCATGAGGCGATAGACATGGTTGGGGTGGTGTGCATCCACAAACCCCTTGGGTTGTTCAACAAACACTTTCTCTTGCAAGAAGCCATTGAGGAAGGCATTCTTGACATCCATTTGGTGCAATTTGAACTTGTGCACACAAGAAATGGACAAGAGAAGCCTAATGGACTCTAAACGGGCAATGGGAGCAAATGTCTCCTCAAAGTCGATACCCTCAATTTGAGAGTACCCTTGTGCTACAAGTCTAGCCTTGTTCCGCACTATGTTGCCATCCTCATCGGATTTGTTCCTATAAATCCACTTAGTGCCTATCACATTAGTGCTTTTAGGCCTAGGAACTAGAGTCCAAACCTCATTCCTTTCGAATTGGTTTAGCTCTTCTTGCATGGCAATAACCCAAAATTCATCATTCAAGGCTTCATCAACCTTTTTGGGTTCAATTTGAGAGGTGTAGCATGTAAAGCTAATGAGATTAGCTATTTGACGCCTAGTCCTAACACCCTAATTCACATTTCCAATAACATCCTCTTTGTTATGGAGTCTTCTAACCCATGGAACGGGTTCATTAGAGTCCAAGAGAGGGACTCTAGTAAGAGGTTGTGTGACCTCATTATTGTCATTGGACGTCCCAACATTGGGAGTCACCACAACCCTCTCCAAAGGAGAGTCATCATCTAAAACTTCCTCTTCCTCATGGTCATTAGACTTGAGCCTTGTATCATCAATAACAACATTCGATGATTCCATGACGGTTCAAGTCTTCAAGTTGAAAACTCTATAGGCTCTACTATTCAAGGCATAGCCAATAAAGATACCTTCATCACTCTTAGCATCAAACTTGCCAAGTTGATCACGGTCATTTAAAATGTAGCATTTGCTTCCAAATGTGTGGAAGTAGCTAACATTTGGCTTCCTACCCTTCCATAACTCATAGGAATTGTTTCTAGATCCGGGCCTTAGGAAAACACGATTCCCTATATAGTAAGCCGTATTGACAGCTTCGGCCCATAGGTTCCTAGGGACATTGTTGCTAAGCAACATCACATTGGCCATCTCTTGAAGGACCCTATTCTTCCTCTCAATAACTCCATTTTGTTGAGGTGTCCTAGGAGCCAAGAACTCATGGGAGATGCCTAAGCTATTGCAATAGCTTTCAAAAGAGGCATTCTCAAATTCCCTCCCATGGTCACTTCTAATCCGTTTAATGCTTTTAATGTTAGAATTCATTTCATTTTGTATTTTAGTACAAAGCATCTTAAACTTATCAAAAGTTTCGTATTTTTCTCTAAGAAAATATGTCCATGTAAATCTAAAGAAATCATCAACACAAACAAAAATGTATCTCTTTCCACCTAAACTCTCGGTTTGCATAGGACCCATGAGATCCATGTGGAGAAGCTCTAGGGGCTCCTTGGTGGAGAGATACTTGCCTTTTTTGTGCATGCTCTTGGTTTGTTTTCCTTGTTGGCAAGGTCCACAAATTCCATTGGCTTTCTTCCCAAGCTTAGGGAGGCCACGCACACAATTGAACTTTCCAAGGGTTCTTAAATCCCTAAAGTTCATGTGGCCAAGTTTTTCATGCCACAACTCTATTTGCTCATCCATGGACACATTGTTTGAGACTATTCTAGCTTCAAGACAATAGCAATTGTCGCTAGATCTCATACCTTTCAACAAGGTTTGTCCATCGGGCTTTAGGATCGAGCAATCACTTTTACTAAACAAGACGGAATATCCTTCATCACTTAGATGTGAAATGCTTATTAAATTGGCTTTCAAGCCATCAACAAATAAAGCACAAATGAAGTTTCTTCGTTCCTCAAACTCTTGACAAACACAGTCTTGTTAGAGGTTGAGATCTTCTTGCTATCTTCATACCTAAGACCCCTTTTGTCACACGGACTCTTTCCAACACCAAGTATATGATAAAGTTTCTTGGTGCTAGAATCCATCCTAGCTAAAGATTCTAAAGCTTCATCAAGCTCCCTCTTCAAACCTTCTTCATTCCTCTTAGATAAGACTAACTCCTCTCTTAGCTTATCTTCCATCTTCTTGAATTTTTCCACTTGTTCACTTAAGTGGTCATTATGAGATGAAAGCTCAAGATTTTCTTCTCTCAACATCTTGATCTTTCTTGTGCTCTTGATTGCTAAATCATTAAACTCGGCATGGTATTTAGTAAGCACCTTTTTCTCCACAAATCCATTTGTGGAGTTAGAAGAGGAATCACTTTCTTCTCCACTTGAGTCATTTTCCTCTTGACTCATTTCCTCTTTTTCACTAGCACTTTTGCTTTTATGGGAGGAGGCAAAAACTAGAAGGTTAGCCATGAGCTCTTCATCACTTGAAGACTTATCTCCCTCATTGGAGTCATCACTACTTCCACTCCAAGTGGCGGCCATCACTTTTCCCTTTTTCTTCTCATTGTGATTTGCACATTCGGGGGCAAAGTGACCTATGCCACCACACTCGAAACATCGGACCCCTTTCCTTTCGGTCCTTTCTTGCCTAGGTTCAAACTTCTTGAAAGGACCCTTTTTCTTCAAATCTTGACCTTTTGATCCAAAGCCCCTTTTTTTCTAAACTTCATAACCTTGTTGAACCTTTTTACAAACAAGGTAAGGTCTTCATCCGAGTCAATCTTGTTTGCCTCCTTTTCATCCTTGGAGGCTTTTAAAGCAATTCCTTTTTGCTTTTTAGTGGGTGTGGAGATAGGACCTTTCCTAGACTCATAAGCTAGAAGTCTCCCAATCACCTCACTCGGCTTCATATCCATATAACCACTATTTTCTTCCATAGCCGTCACCTTTGATTCGAACCTATCGGGGAGAGATCTCATGATTTTTTGCTTGACTCTCCTATCCGAATACGGGTCTCCGAGTTGGTGACTTTGATTAACAATATCCATCAATTTGATTTCGAAATCATTGAAGCATTCATCCTCTCCCATCCTAAGTAACTCGAATTGAGTTTGGAGGACCTGAAGCTTGGATTCCTTCACCACCTCGGTTCCATCATGTGCAACTTGTAAGATATCCCAAGCCACTTTCACGATTTGAGTGTTCTGAATAAGCTTATACTGATTCTCATCCATTGCACAAAGGATGGCGTGCATCGCCTTCCTATTCCACTTTGAAGCCTCAAACTCTTGCGGACTCCATTGTGCCTTAGGCTTCAATACTTCTTCTCCTCCACCATCGGGAGTCATCTTGGGTAGATTATATCCATCTTCCACCGCCATCCACGCACGGTCGTGAATTTGACATATGTAGGATTCCATCTTCCCTTTCCATTGGGAATAGTTCAACCCGGTAAGAAGTGGAGGCCTTATGCTTGAGGCACCCTCGTTGCCACCACCATTTCCATCGTTTCCACTCATAGTGTTTATGAATGAATGAAATGAATGCAAATGTATGAATGATCAAAAGTCACACAAAATGCAAAACACACCAAAGTGAGCAAGGATCACCTAATTATATTTAGGAACCTGATCAGACTATTTTATACCTATTTAAGGTCCCCCATTTCTGATCGTTTGTCTCGTTTTTGAGCGTATTTTTGTATATAATGTTTTGTTTGAGCCTTGTGTAGGTACATATTCCCTACAATAAGGTTTTGAGCTTAAAGATTAGTTTGGGAGGCAAAATGAGCCAAAAACGGAAGAAATTATATATACGCGTGCA
The DNA here is from genome assembly GCA_008009225.1 of Acer yangbiense. Classification (NCBI taxonomy): domain Eukaryota; kingdom Viridiplantae; phylum Streptophyta; class Magnoliopsida; order Sapindales; family Sapindaceae; genus Acer; species Acer yangbiense. The sequence continues at coordinate 53,847,484 of CM017762.1, read as the reverse complement.
GAACATACATCTTGCAAGGGTCATATCTTCCTCCTCCGATCGAACCACATTGATATCTTTATATATTCGGAACGCCCCGGAAGTCTAGTTTCCAGAACATTTTACGGATTGCAATTCCAAGCTTTCTGTAGGCAGTTATGCCCATTTTCGTAACGGTGCGCGATGCTGAAATGCTGAAATGCTGAAATGGCGTCAGGTCTAAATGGCTACTTCAAACGGCGGCCAAGCCGTAGAACGAAACCGCCGATCAGCTCCAGAAAGTCATTTTTTGGGTGAATTTCAGGGACAGTTTCATCCTTTCATCCCCAATTCGTGCCCTAACCTCCTAACACTATATAAACACCTTATTCTCTTCTCTCCCAACAGAATCCACACCCCACACACTTCCTCTTCTTCTTCATCTTCATCTTCATCTTCTTCATCTAATAAGAGAGAGAGAAGCTTTCTAGAGCATCCATGGAGGTTTTTCCTCCATGGATGCTCCCCACTTCATCTTCTACCCATCATCCACCCATTTAGGAGTAGATTGTAAGGAGAAAGCAGGGTCTTTGGACCAATTTCGAGCTAGGGTTTCATGGAGGACTTGGAGGAGGTTTTCTTCAAGGGTTGTCTCTTTTAACTCATCTCTTTGTATTTCTTCTTTTCTTAAATGTGTAATCCCCACTTGGGAATATTTGTAAACTTATATTTGTGCTCAATATATATGATGGTTATTTTTATATCCAATTTGTGTTTTGATTCATTCTTGATTGTTGTTGAATATATCTCTTATCTTGAAATGCATGTTTATTGATGATTGGAAATTGATATGTGTTCATGGATGGGATTAGGAGTAGATTAACTTAATTGTAGGAGTAGTTGTAATCAAATATCCCATTTGTGTGTGTATGTCTTTGGAAGGTCAAAATTGCATGTCATGAATGGGTTTGAGTGACTTAGAGTTAGGATTGTGCCTTTGGAGGGGCTCTTCGGGTATAGTCTTGGCTAATTAGCTAGGAAGAGTGGGTGAACCTATAAATTGCTATATTAGAAGGGTTTGGTTCAATGTTCTTGTTAACAATTGGACTTTAGCTATTTCTCATTCTAGGGACTCTAGGTGAGTCATGGTTAGAGTTACAATTATTGGTCTTTGGCTATCTCTAACGCTAGGGGCTCGGTGAGTTATGGTCGGAGATACAATTACTCGTTACACATTCATTAGACTTTCACGTTGCCATTTTACATTACGAAGCTATCATTAGGGCTCAATGTTGTTTTGTTTGTAGAATCGGTTCACATATGTTGGTTGCGGTTTCGTGTTTGAGAGGTTCTCGACACACTCTTCAACCGTTAGCTCTATGAATGGGTATAAACCGAATTGAGGCAAGAACGAACCCTTAACTAAAATTGGATGTCCTTAATGTCTAACAACCAACTATTTGTGCACTTATGTATGGTGAACTTGTTGAACCTTGTGTGACCATTTTCATGCATGTCTCCTATCCACCATTTTATTTATCGCTTTAAACACCATTCTCACCCTTCAATATTCTCTTTGTTTTTATTTATTTTCATTTTCATTTTCTACACACACAAACCGCATTGTACATACATTTCACACACACCATTCTCGTCTTTCCGCATTCTATTTACATGCTTACAATAAACTCTAGAACTTGAAATGGTTGACGAATCACACCTCCCTGCGGAACGATACCCTCGCTTGCAGCTTTACTAGTCTTTTGCTAGTTTAGAGCACATTGCGTAGGAAACCCTTTTTTAAATGAAACAATCTTTTGATCCTTGAGATTTCTTAATGACGGAAAAAGCGAGTATCAAAATGGCGTCATTGCCGGGGAGGCATATTCGTTGATTGTTTCATGTTTTAGTTTAGGTTCTGTGAATTTTTAGATTTATTTGCTTTGCGAATATATATGTATGTGTTTAGGATTTTTCTTTTTCTTATTTTCATATTTTTTTATAGCATATATGTTTAATGTTGTTTGAGTTGTGCTTGTGAAAGGAAAGGAAAGGAAATTTCAGGTCGGATGGACCGCACAACTCAAGAGAACCATACGGTGTGCTTATCACGCCAAGACAACTCCCCAAGTGAAACGGCAGCGCCACAATGGCCTAGTTGGTTGCAGCCACAAGAGGTATCCTCTGAATTTTGAGTTTAAATGGAGCACCTGTGGATGTAGTTGTCGATTATGTGCTTAATGTTAAAATGCTATGCTTGTAGTGTTTGTAACCTTTTATTTTTGTTTAGATCTAAGAGTGGATTTGTATTGTGCTTAGATCTTAGGATTTGTTGTGTTTTGTTGTTAGTTTTTGTTTTTTGTTCTTATCTCCGAATCTTGCTAAACGTTGTCCATATTTTATGATTTGAGCAACATTGAGGACAATGTTGAGTTTAGGTTTGGGGGTGTGGATACCTTCGTTGTTTATTTTGTTTTTATTTTTGTTTTGTTTAGAAAATTTTCAAATCTCTGCACAAAACGATCAATTTTAATTTTTTTTTGGAAATGAGTCCATTTTGTTGAGTTGTTTTTCTTTGCGTGCCGGTTGAGATATATCATGTATGCTTTTAGCTCCGTGTGTCACTTAAATTTGCTTGTACAGTGCCAATCTTTTGATGTTGAGGTGGATGAGACTTCTATGTTTGTGTAGCCTAGGAAAATTGTGGAGACTACCCGTGAGCTACACTGTGCCTAAATAACGAAAGTTTGTGGGTTTTGTTTCTACACTTATACACTTTTCGATTTTTTTTTCTTCATTGTGATCTCATTGTACATCAATTTTGCATTGATTGCCATAGAACTTTATCATGTGGACTGCTTGTTGAGACTTGTATTCCCTTGGTAGATGGACTTTTAGAAATGATTTTGAGCTTGAGTGTGTGCATAACTACTAAAATGGCCTAAACACTCCCATACCCCTATATTCATTGCAAATTGAAGCCAAACACATATCCATTCCCTAGTTATTGATCATGTTGAGGTGTATAGCTTAGGAGAAGCTAGCTCTAAATTTTGTAAAAGCGTGTACGTAGGCAAATATATGTAAATTGTGCTAGGCAAAGGCTTACAAAAAGAAAAAAAAAAGGGAAAAAAAAGAGAAAAGAAAAAGAAAAAGAAAAAAATAGAATAAGTGTTGAAATATAAAACACTTAAGCCTCCTAGTTCTTCAATGGTAAAGTTACTCACTAATAAGGGTACAATTGTAGCACAATAGTTCAATGTAAATTTTATAGCCTCGACGCTTATATTGTAATGTGTAATAGAGCTAATTTTGTTATAAAGTGTAATGTGTAAACACACCTTAGCATGATTAATAACTTTATCCTTCCCGCTCCCACCATCTCTTACATCCCAAACACTACCACAAATCACCTTGGCCCCAACAAAAGTGAGGGAAAGCCCATTTGATCTCTTAGGAAGTCTATCTTGGGAATGCGAGTCAATGCATGTCTTTCCACGTTCGTGGTATTTCAATTCCTTCCATGAGATCCATTTTCAGAAAATGTGCGTCATTGGAAAATACTCATATGTGATTATATTTGATTCCATATACCTAAACTCCAAATCACATATATTTGCTAGAGAGTGCGCCTAAGTTCTGAGTGAAAATATGACTGAAATCCGGTGAGAATTAGAGTCGAGGCAAATTTTATCTTGGGCATACGAGCGTAATTGTTTTGTAAACCAAAAACATCCTAAGTATTGGCATACTTGCATTGTGTGATGCATTGTTATTAATTGGTATATTTGAGATTCTAACATGCATGTGTTGTCTTTGCTTGGTATGTGTGGATTGCATCTCAACTTTTATTGCAGAGTATACGTTTGTGGGTGTCGTAGCTGTAAACCCTCAGGAGACTATAACTCCTCCTCTAGGGATCGCCTAGTGGATTAAAGGCTTGTGGCACATGCTAAGTGCCACCGTGTTTCCTACGGAAGTGGACTAGCTTAGTTTTTATATTTTATTTTATTATTTGTATTTTTGTTCTCTTTGTTTTGCTCGAGGACGAGCAAAAGATAGGTTTGGGGGTATTTGATCAGACTATTTTATACCTATTTGAGGTCCCCCATTTCCGATCGTTTGTCTCGTTTTCGAGCGTATTTTTGTATATAATGTTTTGTTTGAGCCTTGTGTAGGTACATATTCCCTACAATAAGGTTTTGAGCTTAAAGATTAGTTTGGGAGGCAAAATGAGCCAAAAACGGAAGAAATTATATATACGCGTGCAGAACATACATCTTGCAAGGGTCATATCTTCCTCCTCAGATCGAACCACATTGATATCTTTATATATTCGGAACGCCCCGGAAGTCTAGTTTCCAGAACATTTTACAGATTGCAATTCCAAGCTTTCTGTAGGCAGTTATGCCCATTTTCGTAACGGTGCGCGATGCTGAGATGCTGAAATGCTGAAATGGCATCAGGTCTAAACGGCTACTTCAAACGGCGGCCAAGCCGTAGAACGAAACCGCCGATCAGCTCCAGAAAGTCATTTTTTGGGTGAATTTCAGGGACAGTTTCATCCTTTCATCCCCAATTCGTGCCCTAACCTCCCAACACTATATAAACACCTTATTCTCTTCTCTCCTAACAGAATCCACACCCCACACACTTCCTCTTCATCTTCATCTTCATCTTCTGCATCTAATAAGAGAGTGAGAAGTTTTCTAGAGCATCCATGGAGGTTTTTCCTCCATGGATGCTCCCCACTTCATCTTCTACCCATCATCGACCCATTTAGGAGTAGATTGCAAGGAGAAAGGAGGGTCTTTGGACCAATTTCGAGCTAGGGTTTCATGGAGGACTTGGAGGAGGTTTTCTTCAAGGGTTGTCTCTTTTAACTCATCTCTTTGTATTTTTTGTTTTCTTAAATGTGTAATCCCCACTTGGGAATATTTGTAAGCTTATATTTGTGCTCAATATATATGATGGTTGTTTTTATATCCAATTTGTGTTTTGATTCATTCTTGATTGTTGTTGAATATATCTCTTATCTTGAAATGCATGTTTATTGATGATTGGAAATTGATATGTGTTCATGGATGTGATTAGGAGTAGATTAACTTAATTGTAGGAGTAGTTGTAATCAAATATCCTATTTGTGTGTGTATGTCTTTGGAAGGTCAAAATTGCATGTCATGAATGGGTTTGAGTGACTTAGAGTTACGATTGTGCCTTTGGCGAGGCTCTCCAGGTATAGTCTTGGCCAATTAGCTAGGAAGAGTGGGTGAACCTATAAATTGCTATATTAGAAGGGTTTGGTTCAATGTTCTTGTTAACAATTGGACTTTAGCTATTTCTCATTCTAGGGGCTCTAGGTGAGTCATGGTTAGAGTTACAATTATTGGTCTTTGGCTATCTCTCACGCTAGGGGCTCTAGGTGAGTTATGGTCGGAGATACAATTACTCTTTCCACATTCATTAGACTTTCACGTTGCCATTTTACATTACGAAGCTATCATTAGGGCTCAATGTTGTTTTGTTTGTAGAATCGGTTCACATATGTTGGTTGCGGTTTCGTGTTTGAGAGGTTCTCGACACACTCTTCAACCGTTAGCTCTATGAATGGGTATAAACCAGATTGAGGCAAGAACGAACCCTTAACTAAAATTGGATGTCCTTAATGTCTAACAACCAACTATTTGTGCACTTATGTATGGTGAACTTGTTGAACCTTGTGTGACAATTTTCATGCATATCTCCTATCCACCATTTTATTTATCATTTTAAACACCATTCTCACCCTTCCATATTCTCTTTGTTTTTATTTATTTTCATTTTCATTTTCTACACACACACACCGCATTGTACATACATTACACACACACCATTCTCGTCTTTCCGCATTCTATTTACATGCTAACAATAAACTCTAGAACTTGAAATGGTTGACGAATCACACCTCCCTGCGGAACGATACCATCGCTTGCCGTTTTACTAGTCTTTTGCTAGTTTAGAGCACATTGCGTAGGAAACCCCTTTTTAAATGAAACAATCTTTTGATCCTTGCGATTTCTTAACGACGGAAAAAGCGAGTATCAGAACCCGCTTTGATACCAATTGAAAGTTCTCACGGTGTGTAAACTAGGGGGGGGGGGGGGGGGGGGGGGGTTGAATAGATTTTAACTAATTTTACCCAATTTTCGTTTAAGGACAAGATTACGAAAATACCCCTAATAGTCAATAAAATATAGCAAGTGTAATATTGTGCGGAAATTAAAACAACACTAGATATTTACGTGGAAACCCTCACGGGAAAAACCACGGGCTGTTAAGTGAGCCACACCCGAACCTCGAATCCACTAAATGTGATGAAATTACAACATAATCCTGGAAGTAATCACACACCTACCTAATCCCAGTATAAGCGAACCTAGTCCGATTGCTTGCGAATTAAGCAACCTAATCCAGGTCACAACACAAGACTTAATTCTCGAAAAAGAGATTAACACCCTAAGTGAATATATGAATATTCAAATGCAACATAGAGCAAGGGAAACCCTATATGCTTATCTAAGATGATGAATTTGCAATTAAAAACAATCCTAGATATTAAAGCTAAATGACATGTCAATTAGCTTAGATAATCATAGATTATAGAAACCTAGATATCTATCACAAAATAACACTCAATCAAATCAACACAACAATTTCTATCTTGAATATTAGAATTCAATCTAAGAACAATCAAGTAATAAAAGAGATGCCATAATAAATAAAACACTAATTATATATGATAATAGTGAAAAACTTACCAAAGCAAGTGTGATGATAAAAGACCCATGCAAGCAAGCATCCTAGATATGCTAGATAATGCTAGATGAACTTTGATGCAAATGGATTTTGGTTTGAGTGTTTAATTGAGCAAACTTGGTTGCTTCTCTCTTAAAAATCTCTCTTTTAAAAGTAGGGTTTTTGATGATTAAAGAGTCACATTCAGAACAAGAGAAAGTGATGTATTTATAGGCATGAAAAACAGAGCATGTGAATAGACAAGTTTGCCCCTGAAACGCACCGATCGACGGTTTCATTTGGCGGCCAAGCCGCCAATTCTAACCGCCGAATTGAACCCGAGAAGAACAGGGGAACAACGGCGGTTTTATTCGGCGGTTTCGTGACTGCCGATCTAACCGCCGAATCAAACCGAGAGATAAAATCAATCAGGTATGAACGACGGTTTCATTCGGCGGTTTCATGACTACCGATTCAACCGCTGAATCAAACCGAGAGATAAAATCAATCAGGTCTTGAACGGCGGTTTCGAACGGTGGTCGTGACCGCCGATCGTAACTGCAGAATTGCTCCAGACACTTCTGGATCTAAACGGCGGTTTCATTCGGCGGCCAGGCCACCGATCATAACCGTCGATCACCAACATAGGTGAAAACCAAGGAGAAGCCAAGGGCATTCTCTGTAGGCGGTCTTTGCGTAAAACCAAGCACATTTTAGTGCATGCACGAATGTTTCCGAATACTATTGGGAAACGAATTACAAGTCACAAATACAAAAAAAAAAAAAAAAAAAAAAACATATAAGTGCAAGTGTGAAATGTGACATGTGAAGAGAAAGCACACATATGCAATGTATGTTAAGTGTGTGTGTGTGCAACTAATCTCTTCAAAGAAAGATAAGCACTAGAGATATACCTTTGGAGTGCTTATCAAGACGAGGTCTTCAAAGGGCTTGAGCAATATCAACAATACCTAAGCTACCCTTACAAAGGACCCTAACATGTGGTTTGTCCATGAAATGAGCCAATCAACAAATGGGAACCTTACATCTCCAACTGAGCTTCCAAAACCTTCGAATTGGATCTAACTTTTGCACATCCCGCCGCCCATCTCTTGATAATGGCTTTAGAAGCCTTCAATTTATGATGAAGCATCACACTGTTCGATCCCACTACCTTGTTTCCAACCCAACTCCTCTTCACTTCTGACATCAACTTCTTATCATCAAGCCATCTATTCTGAAAACGAAAAGGCCCGGGCCCCCATTTGACCTCCGTGTTTCCCAAGGTAATTGCACTGTGATCCGAAATCGACCTCGGAATACTATTTTGAATTAAGTTAGGAAACCATGACAAAATAAGAGGAGAAACCAAAAAACGATCTAACCTTGCCCACACTCCATTAAATCTGTTATTAGACCACGTGAAAGCAGCCCCCCTCAAAGGGATGTCTTCCACCTTAGCTTGAAGAATAAAATTATGAAAATTTCTAGCTGACCATCTATCGAAATTGCCACCTTTTCTCTCTGATTCATCCAAAACCGTGTTAAAATCTCCTCTAAGACACCAAGGCTGCTCAAAAATCTGCTAAATGCTCAAAAGATACTCCCATAATTTCTTCCTCTTCGCCTCCACATTTGGCGCGTACACATTACAAACAATCACCTCTTTTCCAATCTTCAGCAGCTGCCCAACTAAAACAATGCACCAATGATTGGATAAACAATGAGACACCGAAAACCTCTCCTCATCCCACAAGGTCATCAGGCCACCAGCTGAGCCAGCGGCCTCCACTCCTACTCCCCTAGTTAGCGACTTCCCACCTATACTCCTAATGAGTTTCCTATCAAAGACATCTCTTTTGGTTTCCTGAATAAACAGAATCGCAGGATTCAAAGCCATAACCACCCTATTAACCTTCTTTCTCTTCACCTCCTGCCCTAACCCTCTAACATTCCATGACAAAATTAACATTAAAAACACCAAAAACCCAAAGAACTGGAACAAACAACAACATACTCTATTTGTAAAAAAAATCTTCATCCTTCTGTTCCCTAGAACTCAAGTACAGCATCACTTTTGCTTCCCTCCCATTAAAATCTATTCCTAACGTAATTCCTGTATCAACCACTTTCCTTACTTCTTCCTCCAAATTCCACTTTCTACCATGACACTTCCCGTCTCCCTCCTCTGTTCCATTTTAAGCTTTATTAGAATAAAAAACAACCCCTAATTCTGCCCCTTTCTCGAAGATCTTAGTAATCTCCTCATCAAGATTCCATATGACCTCTTTTAACTTTTTCTTTGAACCGGTGGTTCTACTAGTCTTCATAGGTTGGCTCTTAACTCTAGATTGAATTCCTTTACCTATTTTTCTTTTCTCCCTGCGATCCTTAATTCTACCCATAGCTCCCCTATCCGACGCTGTGATAGTCTCAGCAGTCACCTCTTTCTGTCCTCCCATATCAATGCCACCCAAATCCCTTGATTCATTGCTCCTCAAATCGATGCACAAGCTTATACCTTGCCCAACTATCTTACCTTGCGAAGCCACCTGCGTCTCCTCCACAAAGCTCTCACCATACTCTGATCCTCCAAAAGTATAGGCTTGATCCTTGGTTTGGGTTTTATTACTCATAGGGGGCAAACCCTTTTCTATCTTTGATGTTGAAGTATTTATGGGCCTCATTCTAGTATCTTCAGATTCAGTGCTACTAATAACTGGACTGATGGGTTACTCATAGGTTAGCACAAAGAGTTGTTGCCTATAATTTACTTTGGAAAAGATGCATTAGTTCTATAACAAACTTATGAAAAAAAATAAAGAATACAATTTTTTGTAATTTGAAATCTATGGTTTTTATTTGTTGGAAATCTAGACCATTAAACATCCATAAATACCATCCATAAATATCAATAAACCATCAACAAACAACCATAAACATACTCTTGGTTTAGAGGAAGAAAACCAGAGAGAATACACTCAAAATTTTGCTAAAAATTACTTCCATTCAACTTTACATCCATACATTCGTCCATTACAATCTTAAAGTTTATTTACTAAATACAGGGCCAAGTGCAACCATTAGATCGCACCACATCATCACCATTCAACGGCCAATGTGCTACATTAAACTAGCATCGCCAGGCCTTAACCACTTATACACGAAACTAGCACAACTACCAAGAAAGACAAATATCTTCTACAGACAAATTAACACATTTCTAGAACTCTAAAAAAACTAAATTGTAACAACACATCCAAATTAAACTAAACTATCATAACTAAACCATAACCAAATGCTAGAGAGTTTCTAGAAAAGTTTCAATAGTTCAATACTCCTCCTTGAAACTTTTCTTAAAGACTCCAAGCTTTGTTCTCAACCATCAAATTTGGTACCAGTTAATGCCTTTGTAGTTATGTTGGCCAAATGCTCTTCAGACCTGCAATGCATCAACTGACTTCACCATTCTTCTCAACTTCTCTAATGGCATGAAACTTGACATTGTTATGCTTTGATCTCCTGCTGGACAGGATTTTTGACCACAGAGAATGCTGAATTGTTGCACCATAACCCAGTGGGTTTCTTTTCCACACAATTTAGGTTTGTTGAGACCTTTTTAATCCATTTAGCTTGCTTTGGAGCAGCTGCTGCAGCAATGTACTCAGCCTTTGTTGAGGACAGAGCTTGGTTCCTTTTAATCATCATCAACTCCTCCTTCATGGCAAGCTTCTTTTCATCCATTTGAGTAGCTTCTTCATTGCAAGCAGGCTTATTGACCATCATTTTGCATTTTTGATAAACATCAGCAGATGACCTTGTCTTCAAAATAGAGAATCAGACTTAGCCACATCACCATCATCCATAACAGATTCGTTGCTTGAATGTCCATCAAAAACTCCATCAATTTTTGGTTTCATGGGTGCCTTTCCATTCTGACATGCATCACGTAAGCCATATGTGCGACTTGTTGCTTGCACGTCCTAGACCATATCATGTTTAGACATAAGACATGCATCACATAAGTCATTTGTGCGACTTTTTGCTTGCATGTCTCTGACCATATCATTGTTAGACATAGAGGCATTTAATTTGACTTGGTTGAAGTCTATGTGGAAGCTATTTTCATGCATCCTAACCCTCACAATTTCAGATTTCTTAAAGTATAGGATGATACATAAATTTCTCTCAAATATCAATGAATAACCCCTCTTCAATAATTGTGCAACACTGAGTAAGTTCTGTGCTAAATCAGGTATGTATAATACATTATCAATAATCTTAGGGCCTGATATAGTTTGAATCAGAACTTTACCTTTTCTAGCAGCTTTCACCATATCACCATTTCCAAGCTTTACAGTTGTTGTTGCATTCCTATCAAGTGTGGTGAACATGCCTGCATCTCGAGCCATATGGCTTATGCACCCACTGTCAACATACCATATCTCTGTAGAAGCTGCCATGCATGGTTGTGACATCGTAAACAAGTGCTCATCACATACATGATCATCAGTGTAGTTAGCTTGTTGCATAGGCTGCTGAGTTTGTTGTTGCATTGGCTGCTGAATTTGTTGATTTTGCTTCAATCTGCAGTATTGTTCTCTATGTCCCCATTTGTTGCAGAATATGCGTTGAACTTGTGGTTTCCCCTTGTGCCAGCAATCCTCTGCAAGATGATTTATTCTCTTGCAAGTGGTACATGTTGGAAATCTTACTCTTGGACCAAATTCTAAACTTGCTGCATCCATCTTGCCTTTGTCTTTGTGCTTTCCTTTATTCATGGCAAGGAAAGTCTTCTCCATATCACCATCATTTCGCAACGCATGCCTTTGTTCTTGAGCTTGCAGTTTACTGACCATCTCTGAAATAGTCATCTTTTTCAAGTCATAGGACTCCTCAATTGCTGCAACTTTGGCTTCGAATTTTTCTAGCAAGTTGATCAACATCTTTTCAACTACTTTGTAGTCCTCCACTACATCACCATACAATCTCATTTGGTTCTCCAAATCTGACAGCTTGGATGAGTAGTCCATCACTGTCTCAGAATCTTTCATTTTCAGATTCTCAAACTCTCTTTTGAGGGTCAACAACTTCACTAACTTCACCTTTTCACTACCTTCAAACCTGCTCTTCAATTCATCCCATATTGATTTTGTTGTTTCCAGGTGCATGATGCTTGTGAAAACAGAGTCTGTCAATGCTGAATGAAGACAAGTGACAGCCTTGTCTCTCTTCATCTTCTCCTCCTCATATTGTTTAATTTGAGCTATAGTTGGATTAGCTATCAAAGCAGGAACTTGCTTGTCCTCTGCTACATACTCCCATAAGCCAAAATACTTCAAATATGATCTCATCTTTACTACCCAAATATGGTAGTTTTCCCCAGAAAATTGCAGAACATGAAGGCTTGCATTGCTTCCAGTAGCCATGTCTGCACCCATGGGTGTTTAACACTCACTCTCTAGTGTTTGAACCTCACAAGCACTCAATAAACTGAAAAAGAAATCTCACAGTCCCTCAAGAATAAAGCTCTGATAGCACTGTTGGAAATTTAAACCATTAAACATCCATAAATACCATCCATAAACATCAATAAACCATCAACAAACAACCATAAACATACTCTTGGTTTAGAGGAAGAAAACCAGAGAGAATACACTCAATATTTTGCTAAAAATTACTTCCATTCAACTTTACATCCATACATTTGTCCATTACAATCTTAAAGTTTATTTACTAAATACAGGGCCAAGTGCAACCATTAGATCGCACCACATCATCACCATTCAACGGCCAATGTGCTACATTAAACTAGCACCGCCAGACCTTAACCACTTATACACGTAACTAGCACAACTACCAAGAAAGATAAATATCTTCTAAAGACAAATTAACACATTTCTGGAACTCTAAAAGAAACTAAATTGTAACAACACATCCAAATTAAACTAAACTATCATAACTAAACCATAACCAAATGCTAGAGAGTTTCTAGAAAAGCTTCAATAGTTCAATACTCCTCCTTGAAACTTTTCTTAAAGACTCCAAGCTTTGTTCTTAACCATCAAATTTGTTACCAGTGAATGCCTTTGTAGGTATGTTGGCCAAATGCTCTTCAGATCTGCAATGCATCAACTAACTTCACCATTCTTCTCAGCTTCTCTAATGGCATGAAACTTGACATTGTTATGCTTTGATCTCCCATGCTAGACAGGATTTTTGACCACAGAGAATGCTGAATTGTTGCACCATAACCCAGTGGGTTTCTTTTCCATACAATTTAGGTTTGTTGAGACTTTTTAAATCCATTTAGCTTGCTTTGGAGCAGCTGCTGCAGCAATGTACTCAGCCTTTGTTGAGGACAGAGCTTGGTTCCTTTTAATCATTATCAACTCCTCCTTCATGGCAAGCTTCTTTTCATCCATTTGAGCAGCTTCTTCATTCCAAGCAGGCTCATTGACCATCATTTTGCATTTTTGATAAACATCAGCAGATGACCTTGTCTTCAAAAATAGAGAATCAGACTTAGCCACTGCACCATCATCCATAACATATTCGTTTCTTGAATGTCCATCAAAAACTCCATCAATTTTCGGTTTCATGGGTGCCTTTCCATTCTGACATGCATCACGTAAGCCATATGTGTGACTTGTTGCTTGCACGTCCTTGACCATGTCATGTTTAGACATAAGACATGCATCACATAAGTCATCTGTGAGACTTTTTGCTTGCATGTCTCTGACCATATCATTCTTAGACATAGAGGCATTTCATTTGACTTGATTGAAGTCTATGTGGAAGCTATTTTCATGCATCCTAACCCTCACAATTTCAGATTTCTTAGAGTCTAGGATGATACATAAATTTCCCTCAAATATCAATGAATAGACTCTCTTCAATAATTGTGCAACACTGAGTAAGTTCTGTGCTAAATCAGGTATGTATAATGCATTATCAATAATCTTAGGGCCTGATTTAGTTTGAATAAGAACTTTACCTTTTCCAGCAGCCTTCACCATATCACCATTTCCAAGCTTTATAGTTGTTGTTGCATTCTTATCAAGTGTGGTGAACATGCCTGCATCTCAAGCCATATGGCTTGTGCACCAACTGTCAACATACCATATCTTTGTAGAAGCTGCCATGCATGGTTGTGATATCGTAAACAAGTGCTCATCACATACATGATCATCGGTGTAGTTAGCTTGTTGCATAGGCTGCTGAGTTTGTTGTTGCATTGGCTGCTGAATTTGTTGATTTTGCTTGAATCTGCAGTATTGTTCTCTGTGTCCCCATTTGTTGCAGAATGTGAATTGAACTTGTGGTTTCCCCTTGTGCCAGCAATCCTCTGCAAGATGATTTGTTCTCTTGCAAGTGGTACATGGTGGAAATCTTACTCTTGGACCAGATTCTGAACTTGCTGCATCCATCTTGCCTTTGTGCTTTCCTTTATTCATGGCAAGGAAAGTCTTCTCCATATCACCATCATTTCTCAATGCATGCCTTTGTTCTTGAGCTTGCAGTTTACTGACCATCTCTGAAATGGTCATCTTTTTCAAGTCGCAGGACTCCTCAATTGTTGCAACTTTGGCTTTGAATTTTTCCGGCAAGTTGATTTTCATCTTTTCAACTACTTTGTAGTCCTCCACTACATCACCATACAATCTCATTTGGTTCTCCAAATCTGACAGCTTGGATGAGTAGTCCTTCACTGTCTCAGAATCTTTCGTTTTTAGATTCTCAAACTCTCTTTTGAGGGTCAACAGCTTCACTAACTTCACCCTTCACTACCTTCGAACCTGCTCTTCAATTCATGCCATATTGATTTTGCTGTTTCCAGGTGCATGATGCTTGTGAAAACAGAGTCTGTCAATGCTGAATGAAGACAAGTGACAGCCTTGTCTCTCTTCATCTTCTCCTCCTCATATTGTTTAATTTGATCTATAGTTGGATTAGCTTTCAAAGCAGGAACTTGCTTGTCCTTTGCTACATACTCCCATAAGCCAAAATACTTCAAATATGATCTCATCTTTACTACACAAATCTGGTAGTTTTCCCCAGAAAATTGTGGAACATGAAGGCTTGCATTGCTTCCAGTAGCCATGTCTGCACTCATGGGTGTTTAACACTCACTCTCTAGTGTTTGAACCTCACAAGCACTCAATAAACTGAAAACGAAATCTCACAGCCCCTCAAGAATAAAGCTCTGATACCACTGTTGGAAATCTAAACCATTAAACATCCATAAATACCATCCATAAACATCAATAAACCATCAACAAACAACCATAAACATACTCTTGGTTTAGAGGAAGAAAACCAGAGAGAATACACTCAATATTTTGCTAAAAATTACTTCCATTCAACTTTACATCCATACATTCGTCCATTACAATCTTAAAGTTTGTTTACTAAATACAGGGCCAAGTGCAACCATTATGAAAGTAATACAATAATGCTCGGTGTGTATGATAAATATATCTTGGGGGGGGGGGGGGGGGGTGAATAGATTTTCGCATGCAAGTCAATTTTATGAAAATGCCCATACTAGTCAAAAATACAAGCAAGTGTAATATAGTGCGGAATTTAAATAACACTTGATGTATACGTGGAAACCCAACCACTGGGAAAAACCACGGGCTGTTTAGTGCGCCACACTCGGACCTTGAAACTCACTAATCGAAATGGAGTTTATAACCTATGTAGACCTCGTCTAACACTCCGGTCAATAACCCCCCACTTCTACCACTCGGGCCTTTAAAAGTGGCTCTAGTCCTAATTGCTTGAGGCCTAAGCAACCTTAGCCTCAAGACTTAATTCTCTATGAAGAGATTATGCAACCTATGTGAATATGTATAAATATTCAAATAACAAACAAGGCTAGGTAACCTTAGATGCTTATCTAGGATGATGATATAATCAATTTAAATCAACCCTAGATATCAATTGCTAAATGACATGTCAAATAACTTAGCTAATCAAGATTAGTCAAAAACCTAATTAGCTATCACAATATAACACTCATTCAATTCATCACAATTAATTCTCTAATCTTGTATTTATCCTATGATCAAAAACATACAAGTAAATTAAAAGAGAATATGCTTGATAGTAAAATACTAAGATAAGATGAAATTAATCAAAATCTTACCAAGCATGTTGTGGTGATGCAAACCCAATCATAGATGAATGCAAGATGAACTTTGATGCAAAAAGGATTTGATTTGAGTGTTTAAAGGTGAGTTCTTGATTTGATTTTTTCTCAAAAATCTCTCTTTTAAGTTTAGGGTTCTAAAGACTCAAAGAACTTAATTAGAGAATGAGAAAGTAAGATATTTATAGACATCAAGAATTGGGCATGTGAAAAGACAAGTTTGCCCTTGAAACGCACCGATCAGCGGTTTCAATCGGTGGCCAGGCCACCGATCATAACCTTCGAATTGAATCCGAGAAGAACAGGGGAACAACGGCGGTTTCATTCAACGGTTTCGTGACCGCCGATCCAACTGCCGAATCAAATCCGAGATATTAAATCGATCATGAATGAATGGCAGTTTCGAACGGCGGTCATGACTGCCGATTGTGACCGTATAATTGCTCCAGACACTTCTGGATGCAAACGGCGGTTTCATTCGGCGGCCAGGCCGCCAATCATAACCGCCAATCACCAACAGAGGTGAAAACCAGGGAGAAGCCAAGGGCATTCTCCATGGGCAGTCTTCACGCAAAACCAAGCACATTCTAGTGCATGCGCGGACATTTCCGAACACTATCGGGAAACGAATTACTAAACACAAATACACATAACAATATATCAAATAAAGTGCTAGTGTGTAAAGTGACATGTGAAGAGTATGCTCACATGATCAAGTATGCTAAGTGTGTGTGTGCTAACTAAATCTCTTCAAAGAAAATCAAGCACTAGAAATTATACCTTTGGAGTGCTTGTCCCTTGAGGTCTTGGAAGGGCCTTTGAGCTTGAAGATCAATCACCTAAACTACCCTTACATAAATAACCCCAACATGTGGTTTGTCCTTGAAATAAGTCAGTCAATATATGGGAATCCTTACAATCTCCCCCTTTGGCTATTTCGTGACAAAACCACCACTCACATTGATTCCTCACAACATAATAGAAACTACGGGTCTACTATGATTTTCTACTTTACAAAGAGATATATAAAAATAATCTTGAAGTCTTCAATCTCAAGTAGAACAATCAATCCCTGAAAGCAAAGTTTCTATACTTTCCAATACAAGTAAAATGTGAGATTAATCAAGTGAGAACATAAACAAGCATTTGCATTCTAGAAATTTAAGTACAACAAACAACATCATGCAATGTTTGATGAATGCAATGCTCCCCCTCAATGGGTTACTCCCCCCTCAATGTATTGTCTCCCCAACATGCACAATTGCTACCATAATTTGCAACTCCCCTTACCACCATTCTACTCTCCCTTTTTGACATGATATAGGCAAATGAGTAGTCCCCAACCGGGTCACTTAGCAAAGAGAGATAGTAGCAAACTATATACTTGCATAATCATATAATCCACTTTATGCAACTTAATCAATTGGAGAGAAACAAGGAGATTTATTTTGATAAAATGTGTGAATCAAAAATGCTTTGCATACAAGACATGTAGCATTCAAGTCCAAAAAACAATGGTATTTGGCAAAGCAAATGACAAAGGTTTCTAATAAGAATTCAAACCAATTTCACCAATGTCATGAGAGAAGCAAGGATATAGAGTTTTCATTGATTTTAATATATGAGCAACTATATCCATCTTTATAAGCCAAACATGTCATGAGCAACTTTGCACTCTATTTGATTTTTCTGGGAATGAAACCCATATGATAGTAGACATGTTCAACAAATAAAGAAAGAGAGACAATTTGGAATATAAATTCCTTCGAACGGATACAAGATCCTTTATTCATTTTGAGTCTCATAAGCTTTTTCACACAAGTTTTGTATTTAAAAATTGCAATCATCAATTCATGCTTTTTCATTTGAGCATGTCATTTGAATTTCATGCTTTTCATATGTCATTAGCATGTTATAAAAACAACTCATGCTTTTCAATTTTTAAGCATGTCATTAAGAATCATCATGTCATGGAGATAACTATAGGTCATTCATATCATACTTCCTATGTAAATCTCCTAGTCCAAAAATGCATGTTTGAACATAAATATGACATGGATTGTAGACAAGCATGGTTCACACTTATTGAATTGAAAACATATATACATATGTGCAACCAAGCTTACTCAAGCAATCAACAAAGAAGCATAAGATTTTCTCAAATATTTGCATGCAACAAGTATGCAATAGCTCTCTTTGCTTGAGTTCCCCATATGGGGTCAATATCATCCTTCATCAATGAAGGTCATGAGGTCCTACGGACATCCCAAGTCCATTTGACTTGGTTGAACCTATTTGAGACTTGTTAGTCTCATAGCAAGCGGGTTCATTTTTTCTTATCCATATAGATATGACATTTTTCTTCTTAATGGTCAATGGTTCAAGAGTACTAGAAATAATAGGATCATGAACATGAATATTTTCCTTCCTATTAGCATGCATTCTAGCTCTTTTCATTCTTTTTTCAATCATGCTTTTAATTCTACATAATTTAATGAAATGAAAGCAATTTGGTCTAATGTGACCATCAATACCACAAAAGTGACATGTATGGATAAATTTAGAATCCATACCATGTCCTTGTGCATGCATAGGAGCCTTCCCATGACTTTGTGGTTGAGCATGTTCAAATCTTCTTTGTTGTTGAACCGGTCTAGCTTGCTTCCTTGATCCATTTTGCATGATTGGCCTCTTCCCTTGATGAATTTGAGCGTGAGGGAAGTTAGGTTGAGGAACTTTTTAAGCTTGAGGTTGTCTCCTTGGAGCTTCCTTCCCTTGTGCACTTCTTGAACATTATCCTAGATCAATTTTCTTCCTAGGAGTGTGCACCGGTGAGGCTTCATTCTTGCCCAAACTCTTGACAAAGACGGTCTTGGTTGGAGTAGTGATCTCCTTGCTTTCTTCATACTCAATACCTCTCTTGTCACAAGGGTTCTTTCCACTACCAAGAATGTGGTCAAGCTTCTTGGTGCTTGTAGTCATCCTAGACAATGACTCTTTAGCTTCATCAAGCTCTCTCTTCAACCCTTCTTCATTACTCTTAGGCATAGCTAGCTCATCCTTTAGCTTGTCTTCAATCTTCTTGGATGCCTCCACCTGTTTACTTAAGTGGTCATTGTGTGTTGAAAGCTCTAGATTTTCATCCTCTAAAATCTTCAACTTTCTATTGTTCTTCTTCAATGAACTTTCACACTTGACTATAAAGTCATTAACATCCATTTTCTCTACACTTCCATTTGTAGAGTTAGATGAGGAGTCATCTGCACTTGAGCTATCTCTTCCACTCTCCTTCTCACTAATGGAGTCATTTCCCTCATTAAGACCTTCACCTTGGTCTCTTGAGTCAATGAGAGCCATATCCCAATGAGTAGCTTCACCTATCACTTGTAGAGCTACTTCTTCATCTTTTTCTTCTATGGGATCACTAGTCAAGTCATTCTTACCAACAACTTTATCTTTTACACAAGTGGCCCCAAATGCCGTGTAGTCGATGGTAAGCTTATCATCACTTGATGACTTGTCTCCCTATCCAGAGTCATCACTTTCACTTCTCGTGGCGGCCATCACTTTTGCCATCTTGTTCTTCAAATTCCCACAATCGGGTGAGATGTGTCCTATACTGCTACACTCATAGCATTGGACCCCTTTCTTTTCACTCTTCTCTTGCTTAGGCTCAAAACTCTTGAAGGGAGCCTTTTTCTTCAAGTCTTGGCCATTGGATCCAAAGCCCTTCTTCTCGAACTTGACGAATTTTTTGAATCTTCTAAGCAACAATGCCGTGTCTTCGTTCGAGTCACATTTTTCCTCCTTCACAACCTTGGAAGCTTTCAAAGCAATTCCTTTTTGCTTTTTAGGAGGTGAAATGCTAGGAGCCTTTCTAGAATCATAGACGAGGAGTCTTCCAATAATCTCGCTCGGCTTCATGACTTTGTAAGTGCTATTCTCCTCTAAAGCCGTCACTTTTGCTTCAAACCTAGCGGGGAGAGACCTAATAATTTTCTGCTTGACTCTCCTATCCGTATAAGGGTCACCGAGTTGATGACTTTGATTCACTATATCCATCAACTTGACTTTAAAGTCATTGAAGCACTCGTCCTCCTCCATCTTAAGCAACTTAAATTGCGTTTGAAGGACTTGTAGCTTGGAATCCTTAACAACATCGGTTCTTTCGTGTGCAACCTCTAGGATATCCCATGCCTCCTTGGCTATCCTAGTGTTCTGAATCAGTTTGTACTGATCCTTATCTACTGCACATAGAAGAGCATGCCATGCCTTCCTATTCCATTTTGAAGTCTCAAACTCTTCAGGTGACCACTGAGCCTTAGGCTTGAGTACTTCTTCTCCACCACCCGTGGGAATCATCATAGGAGGTGCATACCCATCTTCAATAGCCATCCATGCCCTATCATGGATTTGGCACACGTACGCTTCCATCTTGCCTTTCTATGAGGCATAATTCACACCGGTGAGAAGAGGAGGCCGTGTGCTTGAAGCATCCTCATGGTTGCCACCGTATCCACTCATTGTAACAAATGAATGAAATGTATGCAAAATGTATGAATGAGCAAAAATCTCACAAATGCACAACACTCCTAAAATGAGCTAGGATCACCTAAGTATATCTAGGAACCAGCTCTGATACCAATTGAAAGTAATACAATAACGCTCGGTGTGTATGATAAATATAACTAGAGAGGGGGGGGGGGGGGTGAATAGATTTTAACTATTATTACCCAATTTTTGCATGCAAGTCAATTTTATGAAAATGCCCCTACTAGTCAAAAATACAAGCAAGTGTAATATAGTGCGGAATTTAAATAACACTTAATGTATACGTCCAACCACTGGGAAAAACCACGGGCTGTTTAGCGCGCCACACTCGGACCTCGAAATCCACTAATCAAAATGGAGTTTACAACCTATGTAGACCTTGTCTAACACTCCGGTCAATAACCCCCCACTTCTACCACTCGGGCCTTTAAAAGTGGCTCTAGTCCTAATTGCTTGAGGCCTAAGCAACCTTAGCCTTAAGACTTAATTGCCTATGAAGAGATTATGCAACCTATGTGAATATGTATAAATATTCAAATAACAAACAAGGCTAGGTAACCTTAGATGCTTATCTAGGATGATGATATAATCAATTTAAATCAACCCTAGATATCAATTGCTAAATGACATGTCAAATAGCTTAGCTAATCAAGATTAGTCAAAAACCTAATTAGCTATCACAATATAACACTCAATCAATTCATCACAATTAATTCTCTAATCTTGTATTTATCATATGATCAAAAACATATAAGTAAATTAAAAGAGAATATGCTTGATAGTAAAATACTAAGATAAGATGAAATTAATCAAAATCTTACCAAGCATGTTGTGATGATGCAAACCCAATCATAGATGAATGCAAGATGAACTTTGATGCAAAAAGGATTTGATTTGAGTGTTTAAAGGTGAGTTCTTGATTTGATTTTTTCTCAAAAATCTCTCTTTTAAGTTTAGGGTTCTAAAGACTTAAAGAACTTAATCAGAGAATGAGAAAGTAAGATATTTATAGACATCAAGAATTGGGCATGTGAAAAGACAAGTTTGCCCTTGAAACGCACCGATCGGCGGTTTCAATAGGCGGACAGGCCGCCGATCATAACCGCCGAATTGAACCCGAGAAGAACAGGTGAACAACGGCGGTTTCATTTGGCGGTTTCGTGACCGCCGATCCAACCGCCGAATCAAACCCGAGATATTAAATCGATCAGGTATGAACGACGGTTTTGAACGGCGGTCGTGACCGCCGATTGTGACCGCAGAATTGCTCCAGACACTTCTGGATGCAAACGGCGGTTTCATTCGGCGGCCAGGCCGCCGATCATAACCACCGATCACCAACAGAGGTGAAAACCAAGGAGAAGCCAAGGGCATTCTCCATGGGCGGTCTTCGCGCAAAACCAAGCACATTCTAGTGCATGCGTGGACGTTTCCGAACACTATCGGGAAACGAATTACTAAGCACAAATACACATAACAATATATCAAACAAAGTGCTAGTGTGTAAAGTGACATGTGAAGAGTATGAACACATGATCAAGTATGCTAAGTGTGTGTGTGCTAACTAAATCTCTTCAAAGAAAATCAAGCACTAGAAATTATACCTTTGGCGTGCTTGTCCCTTGAGGTCTTGGAAGGGCCTTCGAGCTTGAAGATCAATCACCTAAACTACCCTTACATAAACAACCCCAACATGTGGTTTGTCCATGAAATAAGCCAATCAATATATGGGAATCCTTACACATTAGATCGCACCACATCATCACCATTCAAAGGCCAATGTGCTACATTAAACTAGCACCGCCAAACCTTAACCAGTTATACACGTAACTAGCACAACTACCAAGAAAGATAAATATCTTCTAAAGACAAATTAACACATTTCTAGAACTCTAAAAGAAACTAAATTGTAACAACACATCCAAATTAAACTTAACTGTCATAACTAAACCATAACCAAATGCTAGAGAGTTTATAGAAAAGTTTCAATAGTTAAACATTATTCATTCACATCTTATGAAATAGCCAATCAAGCTCTTAGGAATTATGGAATATGCTTACCCTGTTGAGCAGAGCACAAAGCTTGGATCACCAGGAGAAGACTTTTTGAACTTACTATTTGGAAGATAAACATCAAAAACTAGCCTGACTTCATGAATCTGCAAATTATTGAACAAATCAATAACTGAACTCTCTTCTCTCAATTCGATGTCCATGACTCCATTTCTTTCTGGAATGCCCTGAAGCGAGACAAAATCGCCGGTGTCATTAACACCTTTACCTTTGGAGACTTTCATAGTCAAAGGGACACCATGTCGCCCGATTATGTAACCAAGAGATTTCAAGTGCCTGTGTAAACCTCAAAGGACTGCCAACAACACCTATTCTTTTCTTTTCCAACCTTCTCATATATATCTTTTAACGAAAGACTTGTATCATCATCGACCAAAAGAAGCAATGCCCCTATTTCAGCCAAAAACCTGCAAGAAAAATGATAACAATTTACAGCCCAATCTCAACATCGCAACAAAGTAAATGAAATCCATAAGGCATCATCACAATAATTTTTAAATTGCACAAATAATCTTAATTAAACTGTTAGTCAATTGGCAATGTCACACTTTGCATCATAAAGAGTTAAATGTAAATAACATGCAACAAAGCAGCTTCTAAACCGAAAAATCAGAGGGAGTTTGACCTACAAAATCTCTTCAACATAGCAATAGGTCTTCCCGTTCCTAATAAGAAAGGTATCTTGTTATTTTGCAAGAGATTTTGGATTTAAATTTCATTTTCGCTAGGATTAAGAGGGATTTTGATTTATTTATTATAAGAAAGTAACAATTTTATATATTAAGCTTCTCTTCCTATTTTAGCTATTAACAATTAATTCGGAGTTTAGGGAGGGAAATACGACTCTAACTCAAAATTTACAATTTGTAAGTGTGAGAGAGTTATACCTCTAAGGGATATTCATCATCTTGCCCTTTAGCTTTTTCTTGATTTATAGATGTGATATTATTTACATGGACGCAAACACTTGTGTGGACTATATAGTTTCACTTAAAAGTAGTGTCTACATTTAAGATGATAGAAGGGCATATATATATATATATATTACAAATCTCACAGTATCTTTATCAAATTTGATTAATTCAAGCAATCCATCTCTATCTATAATATCGTACATATTTTGCATGATTTTCTTTGAATGAATTGCACTAAAATGCTTGCTTTCTTAATTTGTTCCATATAACTTTCTTTTTACCTTTCATTATCTCAAAATGAATGGGTGTTGTCAAGGACGTACCTGTGTGGGGCTAGGGTGGGCTCTTTTTAAAAAATAAATTAAAATGGTATACAAAAAATTAATTAAAGAATTTTTTTAAAAGAAAAATTAATTAAATTAATGTTATTTCCTATTTAAAGTAGAATAAATTATTTTTCTTTTCTTTTTCTTCTTTTTATAATAACAATTCTTTCTCCTCATTCTTCAAATTTGCTCAAATTTTGACTCAATCTTTTTATCAACATCCAACAATTAATCTTCAAATTATATATGTTTAGGTGAATATTATAGCTTTAAATTTACAAAATAACGATATTGTTATATGAATTTCATTAAATTTTTCAGAACATTATATTAGTATATTTCCAATGAATTAAACTAATATAATAATATAATGACATTGTATATTTAAATTATTATTTTGTTCAACAATAAAAATTATCAAAACATCATTTCACATTAAGATAGAAAATGAATTTTTAACAAACTTCATTCATGTCTACATTGAAAGAGAGATTATCGTTGTTATTATTCAAAAAATCACAGGATACAGTTTAAAATTGGTGTTCATATTTACATTTTTTGTTTCTCTTATAATTTGTTTTGCTTTAAAAAAAAAAAAAAATCTGATAAAATATTTATTTAGAATGTGCATTTTACAGGAACATCTAATTATGTCCTTTTAACCAGGTGATGTTGACGTTCAGTAAAAAGAAAAAAAAAAAAATCTAGCCTACCTTGGTTTTCAATCTTAGTTACGTCTCTGGGTGTTGTGGTCTAGTTACATATATAAGAGCATAACTGAGCAACCCACAATCCACGACTGAAATCTGGTTTTGTCATATGCATGTAAAACATACAAACACAAGTAGACAAACCAATCCATAAAAGCACAACTGAGCAACCCAGCCATCCAGACTTAAATCAATATTTACTTCATTATATTGGAGAGAGAGAGAGAGAGAGAGAGATGGGCCCATCTTGAAAATTATTTTTATAATTACGTCGTGGAAATATAACTCTTTTTTGGGTGAGTTTTAAGAGTATCACTAGTTTAATAATTTAAGTTTAAATAACATCAAAATAAGTGATTTCCAAAAATACTCTTCCTTTACTTATTTTTTATTGCTTTTTCACGTTAGCTTTTCTTTGACTTTCTTCAAACTTGTTTGAAAACAAATCTCTTCTCTCTAATACCGACTTCTCTCTTCAACTTCTTCAAACTTCTTCAAATATCGTTTTCTTGTAATGTTACGCACACCCAAAATGACTTGTTTTTTAACTCGTTAAATTGTTTAATTACTTTAAATTAACGTAAGTTTTTTGTGTATGATTAAATTTTATTACATTTGTAAGAGAAAAACAAAAAAAAATTATTTACCAAATGATTTTAAAATTTCAAGTCAAACTAGATCAAATGAGGGTAACAGAGGAACATAGTCAAATAGGATCAAATGGGGTTGTACTACTGGGGGAATGTGGAAAATGAGGGAAATGGTTGGGGGCGACGATACCTCCTTCCAAATTTCCCAATCCCTATTTCCCCCAAACGAATGCTAGGGCGTGGGGACCTTCCCCCATATTCTCATTTGACCTAATGACATCCTAAGTAAAATCCTTATAAAAGGTTAATGATGATTTATTATGAACAGATATTAGTTTGAAATATTTATAAATTCATATAGTATTTTAATTGAAATTATCCGTCACAAATTTAAAATTTGAAGCCTTATCGATAACTAAATAATTTTGTTTTACAATCTATTAAATTGTTTCTTTTTAGTTGTTTTTTATATACTAAAATATAAACATACAATCTTTCAAAAAAAAAAAAATATAAACATATAAAATTAATAGTTGAAAGGGTATAAATGTAAAAGTATTTGTTTTTATATGTTTATAACCAAGAAAAAAAAAAACAACATACCACTTATATTCAATGAAGTTTTTTTTATAAAAAAAAACAAATAAAATTCATAATATTTGACATTTCTCAGCTACATTATGAGAAGTTTATTACATCAATAATAAGATGCATACTAGTAAATTGTAATTCATTGCTACAATGATTTATGACCATTGCTTGCACTCTACATCCTGATTTCCATAGTTCCAAAAACACGGACCCCCTTCTTTTATAAACCACTTACAAACACGACATAATTTATGATCCCTCTTATCTACGTAAATATCATACCTTTTGAACTGATTTTGCCATGCAAAACTGCAGTAGAATAAGGAGTTTGGATTTGGTCCAAATCGAAACGTGTACGAACCTTCATAGGGAAGTACGTGTTGACCGAGATCATCATTACCTGATTTACAATGAACGGTGATATCTACCTCCGAACGGCCTACGTAAACGTAATTGGTGATATTGATTGTACGTTCTGCACCGAAAAAACCTGCTTCACATGTTGTTTGAAGCATAACAAAAGAAATCAATACAAAGACAAGTCTGTAAGCACTCATCATGCTAGTGAAAATGTTACAATTAAGGTTGGAATAATTGGAACTCTGAATTTGATTTGACTTTCTTGATTACAAGTGATACATGTATGTATATATATATATATATATAGGTACTAGATTCTTTAGATGAAATCTGTTTGAAATACTAGAATTGTCTGGATGAACACAATAATAGGAATATACTCTGTTAACAATGAATTGTCTGGATGAACACCATAATAGCAACTTATTTTTGTTTTTCTTAATTTGTTTTAAACTAATTTTTTAACTTAGAATATGTCATTGGTTTATCTCTAGATAACTAATAAAAAGAAAAATACTTGTTTTCTGTCCAAGATGATTTGCTTGCGAGAAATGAAGATACAACTATATCAGGATGTGTAAATTGTAATTGAACTGTACTTCAAAAGTTATTTTTTGTTTAAGCTAACAATGTTTGTCTTTTAAAAAAAAAAATTAATTTTTAGTTTCAATCGATTATTTTAAACTGTTTTACTTTAATTTTGTTTGCCTTTTTGTTTTGGCATGATATATGAAAATAATTAAAATTTCAATATAAATTCATTTACGTAAAGAATTGATTTTTTATATATAGCACAAATGAAACAAATAATGTAAAAAAAAAAAAAAAAAACCACCTTATGAAAAATTTCTCAGCCTCTCTCTTTGTCATAAGGATAACTCATATTTATTTTATGAAAAATGGTTTAATTTTATTAAGCTTTATCTTATGCCCTCGGAAATGCACAGTTCCAACAGGAAAATACCGTTGGTTTCCCTTGAAAATAATATTGTGGGAAATAACCCTTTTTTGACATGCCCTCTGAAATTGAAATAATTTCTTTCTAAGGGATAGAAATGGTTGGAGATGGAGGAAAGCCGCCGTCAGAAATGTTATGATCAAAACCAAATTAAGAAATCATTTTGAATAGTTTTTTCCCTCATAAATAATGCATTATTGAGGGAGGCTATGGTAAAGCACAAGGTATTACCAAGGAACATTGAAACATAAACAAGGTTATAGTCACTAACAGAACCTAGAGGAGGATGAATAGGTTTACTGCCAAATACCACCCTTTTTTGCCAAACGCTTGTCACACAAACTTTTTATCAAACACTAGGCGTGCAACCCTTCAACTTCCAAATACTTTAATACACAACTCAAGCCAGTAACCACAATACTTCTTAAACACAAACACAAACACAAACACAAATCACTCCATCTTCCACCAATTTCACTATTGTTGATTTTATGAAGTGATTGGCTTTGGAATCATCTTAATCAGC
Source organism: Acer yangbiense (assembly GCA_008009225.1). Classification (NCBI taxonomy): domain Eukaryota; kingdom Viridiplantae; phylum Streptophyta; class Magnoliopsida; order Sapindales; family Sapindaceae; genus Acer; species Acer yangbiense. The sequence continues at coordinate 53,819,999 of CM017762.1, read as the reverse complement.
CTTAAAACGTGAAGCCTGCAACCTCGGCTATGCCAAGGGCCATGCTCGTAGCAGCTGTTGCGCTAAGGACATGGCTAGCACGCCAAGGCCGAGTGGGCACATTAGCGCACCCACGGTCGTGCTAGCTGCACGTGACAGCAGCGTGTTGGTTTCAAGCACTTCAAAAATGGGTCAAATGACATTAAACCTTATTGTGTAATATACTGTTGAAAAGCTATAGATCAAACCTCAGTTACAAAACATGAATACAATGTCTGTAAAAAAAAAAGTTATGATCATCTAAGTAATGAAATGTCAGTTTTGGAATGAAACGGAGTTCCCCTATTTTAGTAGTTTCTTTGGAGACTTCAAAACCAACCTAACTAATCTGTACTTTATTAAAGCACGTCCCCACTATACACATATGGTAGTTCTCCTTCCTGTTAGGTTTTGACTTGTATTCCTAAGCGAACCCGATGTGAACCAAACAAGACTCAACTGATGTGGTACTTCCTAGAAGACGTGGGTTAACGTTTGGAAGTTGAAGGCGGTGTTTTAGGGAGGTTTGAAGATCATGAAGAACTGAATAAATGGTTTGTTTCATCGTATGGATCGCGGTTTTCTAAGCGATGTAATTTAAGGTGACTTGTAACGATTTAGGAAGCGGGTGTACAACCGTGACCCGAATCGTAGTCAATAATAAGCATACGTGAAACGGGAAATCTTCAACGGAAAAGGAAGTAGTTTGTTTCTGGAAGTTCTTGTGCTTGAAGGAAAAGGATTTACTCCTTACAAGAAGACTTGTCATAAAAGGAAATTGTAAGGATTCCCTTTTGTTGATTGGCTTATTTCGTGGTCAAACCACATGTTGGGGTTTGGTTGTAAGGGTAGTCTAGGTCATTAAGGTTGAAGATCAAAGACCCTTTCCAAGACCTCAAGAGGACAAGCACCAAAGGTATATCTTGTGCTTACTTTGGCTTGAAGAGATATAGTTGCACACACACACAACATGCATAACTCTTATTTTTGAATGTTGTGTTTATATTTTGTGTGCATTGTGCTTTATTGTTTATTCAATGTCTCTTCTTGCATAAGATTGTTTGCATCTTTTTATATGAAATGCCATGACATGATAGGCATTAGGATGCATTCAATACCCACACTTGCACTTCATGTATGTTAGCTTTTAGTGTGGAGTAATTCGTTTCCCTAAGGATGTTCGGAAATGTCCGTGCGTGCACGGTAATGTGCTTTATTTTGTGCGATGATCGCCGGTGGAGATGCCTTTGGCTTCTCCTTGGTTTCACCATTTTTGGTGAATCGGCGGTTACGTTCGGCGGCCTGGCCGCCGTTCGAAACCGCCGAATGAGACCTGATTGAAATATATCTCTCGGGTCCAAAACGGCGGTTGGAATCAGCGGTTTCCAAACCGCCGAACGAAGTCGCCGAAGTTCCCCTGTTCCTCTCGGGAGCCATTCGGCGGTTCAATTCGGCGGCCTGGCCGCCGATTGAAACCGCCGATCGGTGCGTTTCAAGGGCAAAATTGTATTTTCACCTGCCCTGTTTTTGGTCTCTATAAATACATCCTTATCTCTGGTTCAGAACACAAGTCTTGCATCCCAAGAACCCTAGAGAGATATTTAGAGAGACTTGAGAGAAAAATCCTTAAAGATCACATCTTTAATTCTCTAAACCCATTCCCACATGCACAAATCATCATTTAGGCATCATCTAGGTTCATCTAGCATATGCCAATGCATGGGTCTTCTTCAACACACATGGTATGATTTGTTGAACACTTTTATCTTACATAATTAGTGTTTCTACTTATCAATTTTATCTCATATTTTACTTATATGTGTTTAGATTAATTTCTACATATAAGATTGAGATTATGTGTTGATTGGGTTATTATTTGTTAGCTAGGCTTTAATGTTCATATGCCATCTAGCTAATTGATCTCATTTATTGATTGAGATTATTTTTCATAGCTTATTTGATTAGGTCATTATTGCCTAAAAGCTATGCCATGAACATTCTTGTGTGATGTATTGATAACTAGGTTGATAGATTGTTTTTTTAATCAACTAGTTAATCCTTTGAATGTTTGTGGGTTTTATATGATAGCTTTGTATCTAGGATTGGTTATCCTTTACTTAGCTAAAGTTATATGCCATGTCATATAGCTATATGTGATATCTAGGATTGATTATATTGTCATCTTATAATCCTAGGTAAGCATTTAGAGTACCCTAGCTCTTATTGCATTAATTGAATATTTATTCACATAGGGTTGTGCATCTCTTTTGAGAGATTGAAGTCTTGGTCTAGGGTTGCTATTACAGGCCCGCTGGGTAGTAGTGGTGGGTTACAGACCGGGATTGGCTGTAAACATCATTACAAGTAGTGACTTCGAGGATCAAGCAAATTGGAATAGGGTTGCTAATAAAGGCCCGCTGGGTAGAAGTGAGGGGTTACAGACCGGAGTGTTAGACGAGGTCTACATAGGTTGTAAACTTCATTTCAATTAGTGATTTCGAGTTCCGAGTGTGGCGCACTATACAGCCCGTGGTTTTTCCCAGTGGTTGGGTTTTCCACGTATACATCAAGTGTTATTTAAATTCCGCACTATATTACACTTGTATGCATTTTTGACTTGCTAGGGGTATTTTCGTAAAATTGACATGCACGCGAAAATTGGGTAATAATTAGATAAAATCTATTCACCCCCACTCTAGCTTTATATAGAACACACTTTGAGAACTTTCAGAAATAGTATTTATGTGGAACAAGTAAGTCTTGTATGTTTAGGAGTAGGATTTCCTTTTATATTATACTCCCTGTAACTAGTATAAATAGACCTTGTATTTAGGTTATTTTGTGTGGAGCAAAAAGAACACCATGTAAACATCAGAGAGTGTGAGTGAGATCCGGGGAGACCCAATGGGAATATCCGAGGAGGGATCCAAGGGAATATCGGTGGATCAAGTTAGAGATCCGTTGGTGATATTTAGGGGAGACCTAGGAGATATTGTGGGGTTCTTGGTAAGGATCTTATGAGTGTGGTTTGGGGTTAGGTGTGAGAGAGAATCCTGGAGTATATGATTGTAACAATTTATCATATAGTAGAACTTTCTCTGTCGTCCTGACGGCCCATGGTTTTTTACCCGTTTTGGGTTTTCCACGTATATCTTGTGTTGTGATTGTTTTATTCTCTCTCATCTATTTTTCTACTTATTGATGTTATTATTTGCTATGAGTTATGAGCGTATATTAGGCACGGCGTTTCCGCGTTTATCGTTCAAAGAGGATTATCCCCAACACTTCCCTTTCACGTTAGTGTCAAATCCCATCATGAGCATTTTACCAAATATGTGTGGGGAAATATTGTGAGAATAGATATCCGAATCGTACATATATTGATCAGACCCCTAACCAGTTCACTGAATCAAATGTAAATGCATGTTGCCTACAATCCTAGTCTTACACGGTACACGTTTTCTGTTGATATTAATTATTATTATTATTTTTACCTTATCAACTTTTTTCCAAATAGCTAGGGTGGGCTTGCTCAACCCAAGGTTCATCTCTGCACTTAGTCAAGAAGACATAGCAAAGATTGCCCTGTAAATGTATATTTTAAATAAATACGTTAACAAAATTAATATAAAAAAAAATGGGCATTGGGATTGCTTGATGACGCAAACAAGGCATATGGCTTACTTGATGACTAACCATCATTCTTTTTTTCAAATAATGGAATATGTTTCTTCTTTTTATTATGACCTATATAAATAGCAAAATGACACAAAAATAAATCATTAAATTAATCCTTATTTTATTACTTTTATATACGTCAAGAAATAAGAATTTATTTAATTTATATATCCAATGTTCTTATATTATAATATTATTTATAAATACAAGTTTAAAATACTCTTTAATTAGAATATTGATTCAAGTCAAAAACTTGGAGGACAAGTATGGTTTCAAATATAATTCAAGTCAATTTTTCTTGCAAGCCAAGCTTGTTGACACAATGAATCTAGCAACGTGGCCAAACCATGGAACTCTACTGGGTTGAAAATGGTGTATTTAACAATAATACTTGTTTTCAAGTTAGCTGAGAAGCAGAGAGTCCTTCCAAAATTTAATTAATGGACAGCTACCACAAACAGAGTCCATTTTTAGTGATGATGGTGCCCTTTCCAGCACAAAGCCATATGAGCCAGCTTCTCAGATTGTCCTGCCTGATTTCATCCCACAATATTCCAGTTCGTAACACCAGCTCTACCATCCATATATAATCGCCAGGTTAAACTCCGTGCTGATTACATTGATCCTCTGGACTTGGAAAGAATCCATTTCCATGACTTGCCACTTCGTCCTTTCCTCCCCCCATTCACCTAATCCTCACTTATCCACCAAATTCCCTGCACATATTCATCCCTTTGAAGATTCTCCCCACCTTCGCCAGCACTTCACTGCACTATTACACCGGCTCCTCTCCCCAACAGGCAAAAGGCAAGTAAACACCTTTTAAAGGACACAGTCATGGTTTGAGGAAATCCAAGAATCCAAAAATCTAATGTGCTATGGAATAATCTCCATTAAAACCAATAAAGCCTTAGCTTTATGTGCCTCCTCAAATAATCTTGAGATGAAGTCAAAGTATAATATGCAGTTTAATATATGCAACTATTTGGGAACAAAAATAAAATGAAAAATGAAAACAGATTCCAATCAAAAAATCTTAATGCTACAAGAATACTTAATTAAAGTTCCTTAGATGTTGATAACCTTGTAGGTTAGCACAAAGGGTTGTTGCCTATAATTTACTTTGGAAAAGATGCACTTAGTTCTATAACAAACTTATGAAAAAAATAAAGAATACAATTTTTTGTAATTTGAAATCTATGGTTTTTATTTGTTGGAAATCTAGACCATTAAACATCCATAAATACCATCCATAAACATCAATAAACCATCAACAAACAACCATAGACATACTCTTGGTTTAGAGGAAGAAAACCAGAGAGAATACACTCAATATTTTGCTAAAAATTACTTCCATTCAACTTTACATCCATACATTCGTCCATTACAATCTTAAAGTTTATTTACTAAATATAGGGTCAAGTGCAACCATTAGATCTCACCACATCATCACCATTCAACGGCCAATGTGCTACATTAAACTAGCACTGCCAGACCTTAACCACTTATACACGTAACTAGCACAACTACCAAGAAAGATAAATATCTTCTAAAGACAAATTAACACATTTCTGGAACTCTAAAAGAAACTAAATTGTAACAACACATCCAAATTAAACTAAACTATCATAACTAAACCATAACCAAATGCTAGAGAGTTTCTAGAAAAGTTTCAATAGTCAACACTCCTCCTTGAAACTTTTCTTAAAGACTCCAAGCTTTGTTCTTAACCATCAAATTTGTTACCAGTTAATTCCTTTGTAGGTATGTTGGCCAAATGCTCTTCAGACCTGCAATGCATCAACTGACTTCACCATTCTTCTCAGCTTCTCTAATGGCATAAAACTTGACATTGTTATGCTTTGATCTCCCATGATGGACAGGATTTTTGACCATAGAGAATGCTGAATTGTTGCACCATAACCCAGTGGGTTTCTTTTCCACACAATTTAGGTTTGTTGAGACCTTTTTAATCCATTTAGCTTGCTTTGGAGCAGCTGCTGCAGCAATGTACTCAGCCTTTGTTGAGGACAGAGCTTGGTTCCTTTTAATCATCATCAACTCCTCTTTCATGGCAAGCTTCTTTTCATCCATTTGAGCAGCTTCTTCATTGCAAGCAGGCTTATTGACCATCATTTTGCATTTTTGATAAACATCAGCAGATGACCTTGTCTTTAAAAATAGAGAATCAGACTTAGCCATTGCACCATCATCCATAACAGATTCGTTGCTTGAATGTCCATCAAAAACTCCATCAATTTTCGGTTTCATGGGTGCCTTTCCATTCTGACATGCATCACATAAGCCATAAGTGCGAGTTGTTGCTTGCACGTCCTTGACCATATCATGTTTAGACATAAGACATGCATCACATAAGTCATCTGTGCCACTTTTTGCTTCCATGTCTCTGACCATATCATTCTTAGACATAGAGGCATTTAATTTGACTTGATTGAAGTCTACGTGGAAGCTATTTTCATGCATCATAACCCTCACAATTTCAGATTTCTTAGAGTCTAGGATGATACATAAATTTCCCTCAAATATCAATGAATAGCCTCTCTTCAACAATTGTGCAACACTGAGTAAGTTCTGTGCTAAATCAAGTATGTACAATGCATTATCAATAATCTTAGGGCCTGATTTAGTTTGAATCAGAACTTTACCTTTTCCAGCAGCCTTCACCATATCACCATTTCCAAGCTTTACAGTTGTTGTTGCATTCCTATCAAGTGTGGTGAACATGCCTGCATCTCAAGCCATATGGCTTGTGCACCCACTGTCAACATACCATATCTTTGTAGAAGCTGCCATGCATGGTTGTGACATCGTAAACAAGTGCTCATCACATACATGATCATCGGTGTAGTTAGCTTGTTGCATAGGCTGCTGAGTTTGTTGTTGCATTGGCTGCTGAATTTGTTGATTTTGCTTGAATTTGCAGTATTGTTCTCTGTGTCCCCATTTGTTGCAGAGTGTGCATTGAACTTGTGGTTTCCCCTTGTGCCATTAATCCTCTGCAAGATGATTTGTTCTCTTGCAAGTGGTACATGGTGGAAATCTTACTCTTGGACCAGATTCTGAACTTGCTGCATCCATCTTGCCCTTGTGCTTTCCTTTATTCATGGCAAGGAAAGTCTTCTCCATATCACCATCATTTCTCAACGCATGCCTTTGTTCTTGAGCTTGCAGTTTACTGACCATCTCTGAAATGGTCATCGTTTTCAAGTCGCAGGACTCCTCAATTGCTGCAACTTTGGCTTCGAATTTTTTCGGCAAGTTGATTAACATCTTTTCAACTACTTTGTAGTCCTCCGCTACATCACCATACAATCTCATTTGGTTCTCCAAATCTGACAGCTTGGATGAGTAGTCCTTCACTGTCTCAGAATCTTTCGTTTTTAGATTCTTAAACTCTCTTTTGATGGTCAACAGCTTCACTAACTTCACCTTTTCACTACCTTCGAACCTGCTCTTCAATTCATCCCATATTGATTTTGCTGTTTCCAGGTGCATGATGCTTGTGAAAACAGAGTCAGTCAATGCTGAATGAAGACAAGTGACAGCCTTGTCTCTCTTCATCTTCTCTTCCTCATATTGTTTAATTTGAGCTATAGTTGTATTAGCTCTCAAAGCAGGAACTTGCTTGTCCTATGCTACATACTCCCATAAGCCAAAAGACTTCAAATATGATCTCATCTTTACTACCCAAATCTGGTAGTTTTCCCTAGAAAATTGTGGAACATGAAGGCTTGCATTGCTTCCAGTAGCCATGTCTGCACTCATGGGTGTTTAACACTCACTCTCTAGTGTTTGAACCTCACAAGCACCCAATAAACTAAAAACGAAATCTCACAGCCCCTCAAGAATAAAGCTTTGATACCACTGTTGGAAATCTAAACCATTAAACATCCATAAATACCATCCATAAACATCAATAAACCATCAACAAACAACCATAAACATACTCTTGGTTTAGACGAAGAAAACCAGAGAGAATATACTCAATATTTTGCTAAAAATTACTTCCATTCAACTTTACATCCATACATTCGTCCATTACAATCTTAAAGTTTCTTTACTAAATACAGGGCCAAGTGCAACCATTATGAAAGTAATACAATAACGCTCGGTGTGTATGATAAATATATCTAGAGGAGGGGTGAATAGATTTTAACTATTATTACCCAATTTTCGCATGCAAGTCAATTTTACGAAAATGCCCATACTAGTAAAAAATACAAGCAAGTGTAATATAGTGCAGAATTTAAATAACACTTGATGTATACGTGGAAACCCAACCACTGGGAAAAACCACGGGCTGTTTAGTGCACCACACTCGGACCTCGAAATCCACTAATCGAAATGGAGTTTACAACATCTCGTCTAACACTCCAGTCAATAACCCCCCACTTTTACCACTCGGGCCTTTAAAAGTGGCTCTAGCCGTAATTGCTTGAGGCCTAAGCAACCTTAGCCTCAAGACTTAATTCTCTATGAAGAGATTATGCAACCTATGTGAATATGTATAAATATTCAAATAACAAACAAGGCTAGGTAACCTTAGATGCTTATCTAGGATGATGATATAATCAATTTAAATCAACCCTAGATATCAATTGCTAAATGACATGTCAAATAGCTTAGCTAATCAAGATTAGTCAAAAACCTAATTAGCTATCACAATATAACACTCAATCAATTCATCACAATTAATTCTCTAATCTTGTATTTATCATATGATCAAAAACATACAAGTAAATTAAAAGAGAATATGCTTGATAGTAAAATACTTAGATAAGATGAAATTAATCAAAATCTTACCAAGCATGTTGTGATGATGCAAACCCAATCATAGATGAATGCAAGATGAACTTTGATGCAAAAAAGATTTGATTTGAGTGTTTAAATGTGAGTTCTTGATTTGATTTTTTCTCAAAAATCTCTCTTTTAAGTTTAGGGTTCTAAAGACTCAAAGAACTTAATTAGAGAATGAGAAAGTAAGATATTTATAGACATCAAGAATTGGCCATGTGAAAAGACAAGTTTGCCCTTGAAACGAAAACGCACCGATCGGCGGTTTCAATCGGCGGCCAGGCCGCCGATCATAACCGCCGAATTGAACACGAGAAGAACAGGGGAACAACGGTGGTTTCATTCAACGGTTTCGTGACCGCCGATCCAACCGCTGAATCAAACCCGAGATATTAAATCGATCAGGTATGAACGGCAGTTTCGAACGGCGGTCGTGACCGCCGATCATGACCGCAGAATTGCTCCAGACACTTCTGGAACAACGGCGGTTTCATTCGACGGTTTCGTGACCGCCGATCCAACCGCCGAATCAAACCTGAGATATTAAATCGATCAGGTATGAACGGCAGTTTCGAACGGCGGTCGTGACCGCCGAACGTGACCGCAGAATTGCTCCAGACACTTCTGGATGCAAACAGCTGTTTCATTCAGCGGCCAGGCAGTCGATTATAACCGCCGATCACCAACAGAGGTGAAAACCAAGGAGAAGCCAAGGGCATTCTCCATGGGCAGTCTTCGCGCAAAACCAAGCACATTCTAGTGCATGCGCGGACGTTTCCGAACACTATCGGGAAACGAATTACTAAGCACAAATACACATAACAATATATCAAACAAAGTGCTAGTGTGTAAAGTGACATAAGAAGAGTATGCACACATGATCAAGTATGCTAAGTGTGTGTGTGTGCTAACTAAATCTCTTCAAAGAAAATCAAGCATTAGAAATTATACCTTTGGCGTGCTTGTCCCTTGAGGTCTTGGAAGGGCCTTCGAGCTTGAAGATCAATCACCTAAACTACCCTTACATAAACAACCCCAACATGTGGTTTGTCCACGAAATAAGCCAATCAATATATGGGAATCCTTACAATCTCCCATTTTGGCTATTTCGTGACAAAACCACCACTCACATTGATTCCTCACACCATAATAGAAACTACGGGTCTACTATGATTTTCTACTTTACAAAGAGATATATAAAAATAATCTTGAAGTCTTCAATCTCAAGTAGAACAATCAATCCCTGAAAGCAAAGTTTCTATACTTTTCAATACAAGTAAAATGTGAGATTAATTAAGTGAGAACATAAACAAGCATTTGCATTCTAGAAATTTAAGTACAACAAACAACATCATGCAATGTTTGATGAATGCAATGCTCCCCCTCAATGGGTTACTCCCCCTCAATGTATTGTCTCCCCAACATGCACAATTGCTACCATAATTTGCAACTCCCCTTACCACCATTCTACTCCCCCTTTTTGTCATGATATAGGCAAAGGAGTAGTCCCCAACTAGGTCACTTAGCAAAGAGAGATAGTAGCAAACTATATACTTGCATAATCATATAATCCACTTTATGCAACTTAATCAATTGGAGAGAAACAAGGAGATTTATTTTGATAAAATGTGTGAATCAAAAATGCTTTGCATACAAGACATGTAGCATTCAAGTCCAAAAAACAATGGTATTTGGCAAAGCAAATGACAAAGGTTTCTAATAAGAATTCAAACCAATTTCACCAATGTCATGATAGAAGCAAGGATATAGAGTTTTCATTGATTTTAATATCTGAGCAACTATATCCATATTTATAAGCCAAACATGTCATGAGCAACTTTGCACTCTATTTGATTTTTCTGGGAATGAAACCCGTATGATAGTAGACATGTTCAACAAATAAAGAAAGAGAGACAATTTGGAATATAAATTCCTTTGAACGGATACAAGATCCTTTATTCATTTTGAGTCTCATAAGCTCTTTCACACAAGTTTTGCATTTAAAAATTGCAATCATCAATTCATGCTTTTTCATTTGAGCATGTCATTTGAATTTCATGCTTTTCATATGTCATTAGCATGTTATAAAAACAACTCATGCTTTTCAATTTTTAAGCATGTCATTAAGAATCATCATGTCATGGAGATAACTATAGGTCATTCATATCATACTTCCTATGTAAATCTCCTAGTCCAAAAATGCATGTTTGAACATAAATATGACATAGATTGTAGACAAGCATGGTTCACACTTATTGAATTGAAAACATATATACATATGTGCAACCAAGCTTACTCAAGCAATCAACAAAGAAGCATAAGATTTTCTCAAATATTTGCATGCAACAAGTATGCAATAACTCTCTTTGCTTGAGTTCCCCATATGGGGTTAATATCATCCCTCATCAATGAAGGTCATGAGGTCCTATGGACCTCCCAAGTCCATTTAACTTGGTTGAACCTATTTGAGACTTGTTAGTCTCATAGCAAGCGGGTTGATTTTTTCTTATCCATATAGATATGGCATTTTTCTCCTTAGTGGTCAATGGTTCAAGAGTACTAGAAATAATAGGATCATGAACATGAATATTTTCCTTCCTATTAGCATGCATTCTAGCTCTTGTCATTCTCTTTTCAATCATGCTTTTGATTCTACATAATTTAATGAAATGAAAGCAATTTGGTCTAATGTGACCATCAATACCACCAAAGTGACATGTAGGGATAAATTTAGAATTCATACCATGTCCTTGTGCATGCATAGGAGCCTTCCTATGACTTTGTGGTTGAGCGGGTTCAAATCTTCTTTGTTGTTGAACCGGTCTAGCTTGCTTCCTTGATCCATTTTACATGATTGGCCTCTTCCCTTGATGAATTTGAGCGTGAGGGAAGTTAGGTTGAGGAACTTTTTGAGCTTGAGGTTGTCTCCTTGGAGCTTCCTTCCCTTGTGCACTTCTTGAACATTGTCCTAGATCAATTTTCTTCCTAGGAGTGTGCACCGGTGAGGCTTTATTCTTGCCCAAACTCTTGACAAAGACGGTCTTGGTTGGAGTAGTGATCTCCTTGCTTTCTTCATACCCAATACATCTCTTGTCACAAGGGTTCTTTCTACTACCAAGAATGTGGTCAAGCTTCTTGGTGCTTGTAGTCATCCTAGACAATGACTCTTTAGCTTCATCAAGCTCTCTCTTCAACCCTTCTTCATTACTCTTAGACATAGCTAGCTCATCCTTTAGCTTGTCTTCAATCTTCTTGGATGCCTCCACTTATTTACTTAAGTGGTCATTGTGTGTTGAAAGCTCTAGATTTTCATCCTCTAAAATTTTCAACTTTCTATTGTTCTTCTTCAATGAACTTTGACACTTGACTATAAAGTCATTAACATCCATTTTCTCTACACTTCCATTTGTAGAGTTAGATGAGGAGTCATCTACACTTGAGCTATCTCCTCCACTCTCCTTCTCACTAATGGAGTTATTTCCCTCATTAAGACCTTCACCTTGGTCTCTTGAGTCAATGAGAGCCATATCCCAATGAGTAGCTTCGCCTATCACTTGTAGAGCTACTTCTTCATCTTTTTCTTCTATGGGATCACTAGTCAAGTCATTCTTACCAACAACTTTATCTTCTACATAAGTGGCCCCAAATGCCGTGTAGTCGATGGTAAGCTCATCATCACTTGATGACTTGTCTCCCTCTCCAGAGTCATCACTTTCACTCCTCGTGGTGGCCATCACTTTTGCCATCTTGTTCTTCAAATTCCCACAATCGGGTGAGATGTGTCCTATACCGCCATACTCATAGCATTGGACTCCTTTCTTTTCACTCTTCTCTTGCCTAGGCTCAAAACTCTTGAAGGGAGCCTTTTTCTTCAAGTCTTGGCCTTTGGATCCAAAGCCCTTCTTCTCGAAGTTGACAAATTTTTTGAATCTTCTAAGCAACAATGCCGTGTCTTCGTTCGAGTCACCTTTTTCCTCCTTCACAACCTTGGAAGCTTTGAAAGCAATTCCTTTTTGCTTATTAGGAGGTGAAATGCTAGGAGCCTTCCTAGATTCATAGGCGAGGAGTCTTCCAATAACCTCGCTCGGCTTCATGACTTTATAAGTGCTATTCTCCTCTAAAGCCGTCACTTTTGCTTCAAACCTAGCGGGGAGAGACCTCATAACTTTTTGCTTGACTCTCCTATTCGTATAAGGGTTACCAAGTTGATGACTTTGATTCACAATATCCATCAACTTGACTTCAAAGTCATTGAAGCACTCGTCCTCCTCCATCTTAAGCAACTCAAATTGCGTTTGAAGGACTTGTAGCTTGGAATCCTTAACAACATCGGTTCCTTCGTGTGCAACCTCTAGGATATCCCATGCCTCCTTGGCTATCCTAGTGTTCTGAATCAGTTTGTACTGATCCTCATCTACTGCACATAGAAGAGCATGCCATGCCTTCCTATTCCATTTTGAAGTCTCAAACTTTTCAGGTGACCACTGAGCCTTAGGCTTGAGTACTTCTTCTCCACCACCCGTGGGAGTCATCATAGGAGGTGCATACCCATCTTTAATAGCCATCCATGCCCTATCATGGATTTGGCACACGTACGCTTCCATCTTGCCTTTCCATGAGGCATAATTCACACCGGTGAGGAGAGGAGGCCGTGTGCTTGAAGCACCCTCATGGTTGCCACCGTATCCACTCATTGTAACAAATGAGTGAAATGTATGCAAAATGTATGAATGAGCAAAAATCACACAGATGCACAACATACCTAAAATGAGCTAGAATCACCTAAGTATATCTAGGAACCCGCTCTGATACCAATTGAAAGTAATACAATAACGCTCGGTGTGTATGATAAATATATCTAAGGGGGGGGGGGGGGGGGTGAATAGATTTTAACTATTATTACCCAATTTTCCCATGCAAGTCAATTTTACGAAAATGCCCCTACTAGTTAAAAATACAAGAAAGTGTAATATAGTGCGGAATTTAAATAATACTTAATGTATACGTGGAAACCCAACAAATGGGAAAAACCACGGGCTGTTTAGTGCACCACACTCGGACCTCGAAATCCACTAATCGAAATGGAGTTTACAACCTATGTGGACCTCGTCTAACACTCCAGTCAATAACCCCCCACTTCTACCACTCGGGCCTTTAAAAGTGGCTCTAGTCCTAATTGCTTGAGGCCTAAGCAACCTTAGCCTCAAGACTTAATTCTCTATGAAGAGATTATGCAACCTATGTGAATATGTATAAATATTCAAATAACAAACAAGGCTAGGTAACCTTAGATGCTTATCTAGGATGATGATATAATCAATTTAAATCAACCCTAGATATCAATTGCTAAATGACATGTCAAATAGCTTAGCTAATCAAGATTAGTCAAAAACCTAATTAGCTATCACAATATAACACTCAATCAATTCATCACAATTACTTCTTTAATCTTGTATTTATCATATGATTAAAAACATACAAGTAAATTAAAATTGAATATGCTTGATAGTAAAATACTAAGATAAGATGAAATTAATCAAAATCTTACCAAGCATGTTGTGATGATGCAAACCCAATCATAGATGAATGCAAGATGAACTTTGATGCAAAAAGGATTTGATTTGAGTGTTTAAAGGTGAGTTCTTGATTTGATTTTTTCTCAAAAATCTCTCTTTTAAGTTCAGGGTTCTAAAGACTCAAAGAACTTAATCAGAAAATGAGAAAGTAAGATATTTATAGACATCAATACTTAGGTATGTGAAAAGACAAGTTTGCCTTTGAAACGCACCGATCGGCGATTTCAATCGGCGGCCAGGCCACTGATCATAACAGCCGAATTGAACTCGAGAAGAACATGGGAACAACGGCGGTTTCATTCGACAGTTTCGTGACCGCCGATCCAACCGCCGAATCAAACGTGAGATATTAAATCGATCAGGTATGAACGGCGGTTTTGAACGGCGGTCATGACCGCCGATCGTGACCGCAGAATTGCTCCAGACACTTCTGGATGCAAACGGCGGTTTCATTCGGCGGCCAGGCCGTCGATCATAACCGCCGATCACTAACAGAGGTGAAAATCAAGGAGAAGCCAATGGCATTCTCCATGGGCGGTCTTCGCGCAAAACGAAGTACATTTTAGTGCATGCGCGGACGTTTCCGAACACTATTGGGAAACGAATTACTAAGCAGAAATACACATCACAATATATCAAACAAAGTGCTAGTGTGTAAAGTGACATGTGAAGAGTATGCACACATGATCAAGTATGCTAAGTGTGTGTGTGCTAACTAAATCTCTTCAAAGAAAATCAAGCACGATAAATTATACCTTTGGCGTGCTTGTCCCTTGAGGTCTTGGAAGGGCCTACCAGCTTGAAGATCAATCACCTAAACTTCCCTTACATAAACAACCCCAACATGTGGTTTGTCCACGAAATAAGCCAATCAATATATGGGAATCCTTACACATTAGATCGTACCACATCATCACCATTCAACGGCCAATGTGCTACATTAAACTAGCACTGCCAGACCTTAACCACTTATACACGTAACTAGCACAACTACCAAGAAAGATAAATATCTTCTAAAGACAAATTAACACATTTCTGGAACTCTAAAAGAAACTAAATTGTAACAACACATCCAAATTAAACTAAACTATCATAACTAAACCATAACCAAATGCTAGAGAGTTTCTAGAAAAGTTTCAATAGTTCAACATTATTCATTCACTTCTTATGAAATAGCCAATCAAGCTCTTAGGAATTACGGAATATGCTTACCCTGTTGAGCAGAGCACAAAGCTTGGATCACTAGGAGAAGACTTTTTGAACTTACTATTTGGAAGATAAACATCAAAAACTAGCCTTACTTCATGAATCTGCAAATTATTGAACAAATCAATAACTGAACTCTCTTCTCTAAATTCGATGTCCACGACTCCATTTCTTTCTGGAAAGCCCTGAAGCGAGACAAAATCACCGGTGTCGTTAACACCTTTACCTTTGGATACTTTCATAGTCCAAGGGACACCATGTCGCCCGATTATGTAACCAAGAGATTTAAAGTGCCTGTGTAAACCCCAAAGGACTGCCAACAACACCCATTCATTTCTTTTCCAACCTTCTCATATATATCTTTTAACGAAAGACTTGTATCATCATTGACCAAAAGAAGCAATGCCCCTATTTCAGCCAAAAACTTGCAAGAAAAATGATAACAATTTACAGCCCAATCTCAACATCGCAACAAAGTAAATGAAATCCATAAGGCATCATCACAATAATTTTTAAATTGCACAAATAATCTTAATTAAACTGTTAGTCAATTGGCAATGTCACACTTTGCATCATAAAGTGTTAAATGTAAATAACATGCACAAAGCAGCTTCTAAACCGAAAAATTAGAGGGAGTTTGACCTACAAAATCTCTTCAACATAGCAATAGGTCTTCCCGTTCCTAATAAGAAAGGTATCTTGTTATTTTGCAAGAGATTTTGGATTTAAATTTCATTTTCGCTAGGATTAAGAGGGATTTTGATTTATTTATTATAAGAAAGTAACAATTTTATATATAAAGCTTCTCTTCCTATTTTAGCTATTAACAATTAATTCGGAGTTTAGGGAGGGAAATACGACTCTAACTCAAAATTTACAATTTGTAAGTGTGAGAGAGTTATACCTCTAAGGGATATTCATCATCTTGCCCTTTAGCTTTTTCTTGATTTATAGATGTGATATTATTTACATGGACGCAAACACTTGTGTGGACTATATAGTTTCACTTAAAAGTAGTGTCTACATTTAAGATGATAGAAGGGCATATATATATATATATATATTACAAATCTCACAGTATCTTTATCAAATTTGATTAATTCAAGCAATCCATCTCTATCTCTAATATCGTACATATTTTGCATGCATTTCTTTGAATGAATTGCACTAAAATGCTTTCTTTCTTAATTTGTTTCATATAACTTTCTTTCTACCTTTCATTATTGATCGGACTATTTTATACCTATTTGAGGTCCCCCATTTCCGATCGTTTGTCTCGTTTTCGAGCGTATTTTTGTATATAATGTTTTGTTTGAGCTATGTGTAGGTACATATTCCCTACAATAGGTGTTTGAGCATAAAGGAACGTTAGGGAAGCAAAATGAGCCAAAAATGGATTAAATGGAGTATATGTTGAGTGTCGTGCCTCTCCGTCGACACAGACAACGACGTCATCTAAGCCTAGCCGTACCCACGGTTGATCCGTCGTCGAGATAGAATGCGACAACGAGACTGCGGCAAAACCCCCTCGGCATTCCAGCAGCTTACGGATGAAGTGTAGAAAATCCAAATTCGGCGGTCAACATCTGCGGCCAGACCGCAGAATTGAAACCGCCGATCAACATCAGTGAGTCCAGAAGCAAATTCGGCGGCCACAGTTCAACCGCCGATTCAACCGCCAATCAATTCCAGAATGTCACTTTTCCATTCTGCGGTTTGTTATCTGCGGCCAGGCCGCCGATTCAACCGCCGATCGCCCAGCGAGAGGCCGATTTTGGGCGAAATGAGAGGGGCAAACTCGTCAATTCATCCCCATTTCAGCCCTAAAACTCCCAACACTATATAAACACCCTTTTTGCCTCATTCTTTCAGAATCCACACTTCCCACAAACTTTCTCTTCTTCTTCATCTTCATCTTCTTCACTAAATAAGAGAGAGAGGAGCTTCCAAGAGCATCCATGGAGGTTTTTCCTCCATGGATGCTCCCCACTTCATCTTCTACCCATCATCCACCCATTTAGGAGTAGATTGCAAGGAGAAAGGAGGGTCTTTGGACCAATTTCGAGCTAGGGTTTCATGGAGGACTTGGAGGAGGTTTTCTTCAAGGGTTGTCTCTTTTAACTCATCTCTTTGTATTTCTTGTTTTCTTAAATGTGTAATCCCCACTTGGGAATATTTGTAAACCTATTTTGTGCTCAATATATATATGGTTGTTTTTATATCCAATTTGTGTTTTGATTCATTCTTGATTGTTATTGAATATATCTCTTATCTTGAAATGCATGTTTATGGATGATTGGAAATTGATATGTGTTCATGGATGGGATTAGGAGTAGATTAACTTAATTGTAGGAGTAGTTGTAATCAAATATCCCATTTGTGTATGTATGTCTTTGGAAGGTCGAAATTGCATGTCATGAATTGGTTTGAGTGAATTAGAGTTAGGATTGTGCTTTTGGAGGGGCTCTCCGGGCATAGTTTTGGCTAATTAGCTAGGAAGAGTGGGTGAACCTATAAATTGTCATATTAGAAGGGTTTGGTTCATTGTTCTTGTAAACAATTGGACTTTAGCTATTTCTCACTCTAGGGGCTCTAGGTGAGTCATGGTTAGAGTTACAATTATTGGTCTTTGGCTATTTCTCATGCTAGGGGCTCTAGGTGAGTTATGGTCGGAGATACAATCACTCTTTCCACATTCATTAGACTTTCACGTTGCCATTTTACATTACGAATCTATTATTGGGGCTCAATGTAGTTTTGTTTGTAGAATCGGTTCACATATGTTGGTTGCGGTTTCGTGTACGAGGGGTTCTCGACACACTCTTCAACCGTTAGCTATATGAGTGGGTATAAATCGGATTGAGGCAAGAACGAACCCTTAACTAAAATTGGATGTCCTTAATGTCTAACAACCAACTATTTGTGCACTTATGTATGGTGAACTTGTTGAACCTTGTGTGGCCATTTTCATGCATCTCTCTTATCCACCATTTTATTTATCACTTTAAACATCATTCTCACCCTTCCATATTCTCTTTGTTTTTATTTATTTTTATTTTTATTCTCTACACACACACACACACACGGCATTGTACATACATTTCACACACATCATTCTTACCTTTCCGCATTCTATTTACATGCTTACAATAAACTCTAGAACTTGATATGGTTGACGAATCACACCTCCCTATGGAACGATACCCTCGCTTGCCGCTTTACTAGTCTTTTGCTAGTTTAGAGCACATTGCGTAGGAAACCCCTTTTTAAATGAAATAATCTTTTGATCCTTGCGATTTCTTAACGACGGAAAAAGTGAGTATCAATTATCTCAAAATGAATGGGTGTTGTCAAGGACGTACCTGTGTGGGGCTAGGGTGGGCTTTTAAAAAAAAAAAAATTAAAATGGTATACAAAAAATTAATTAAAGAATTTTTTTAAAAGAAAAATTAATTAAATTAATGTTATTTCCTATTTAAAGTAGAATAAATTATTTTTCTTTTCTTTTTCTTCTTTTTATAATAACAATTCTTTCTCCTCATTCTTCAAATTTGCTCAAATTTTGACTCAATCTTTTTATCAACATCCAACAATTAATTTTCAAATTATATATGTTTACGTGAATATTATAGCTTTAAATTTACAAAATAATGATATTGTTATATGAATTTCATTAAATTTTTCAGAACATTATATTAGTATATTTCCAATGAATCAAACTAATATAATAATATAATGACATTGTATATTTAAATTATTATTTTGTTCAGCAATAAAAATTATCAAAACATCATTTCACATTAAGATAGAAAATGAATTTTTAACAAACTTCATTCATGTCTACATTGAAAGAGAGATTATCGTTGTTATTAATCAAAAAATCACATGATACAGTTTAAAATTGGTGTTCGTATTTGCATTTTTTGTTTCTCTTATAATTTGTTTTGCTTTTAAAAAAAAAATCTGATAAAATATTTATTTAGAATGTGCATTTTATAGGAACGTCTAATTATGTCCTTTTAACCAGGTGATGTTGACGTTCAGTAAAAAGAAAAAGAAAAAAAATCTAGCCTACCTTGGTTTTCAATCTTAGTTACGTCCCTGGGTGTTGTGGTCTAGTTACATATATAAGAGCATAACTGAGCAACCCACAATCCACGACTGAAATCTGGTTTTGTCATATGCATGTAAAACATACAAACACAAGTAGACAAACCAATCCATAAAAGCACATCTGAGCAACCCAGCCATCCAGACTTAAATTAATATTTACTTCATTATATTGGAGAGAGAGAGAGAGAGAGAGTGAGAGAGAGAGAGAGAGAGAGAGATGGGCCCATCTTGAAAAGTTTCTCAGCCTCTCTCTTTGTCATAAGGATAACTCGTCTTTATTTTATGAAAAATGGTTTAATTTTATTAAGCTTTATCTTATGCCCTCGGAAATGCACAGTTCCAACCGGAAAATACCGTTGGTTTCCCTTGAAAATAATATTGTGGGAAATAACCCTTTTCTGACATGCCCTCTGAAATTGAAATAATTTCTTTCTAAGGGATAGAAATGGTTGGAGATGGAGGAAAGCCGCCGTCAGAAATGTTATGATCAAAACCAAATTAAGAAATCATTTTGAATTGTTTTTTCCCTCATAAATAATGCATTATTGAGGGAAGCTATGGTAAAGCACAAGGTAATACCAAGGAACATTGAAACATAAACAAGGTTATAGTCACTAACAGAACCTACAAGAGGATGAATAGGTTTACTGCCGAATACCACCCCTTTTTGCCAAACGCTTGTCACACAAACTTTTTATCAAACACTAGGCGTGCAACCCTTCAACTTCCAAATACTTTAATACACAACTCAAGCCAGTAACCACAATACTTCTTAAACACAAACACAAACACAAACACAAATCACTCCATCTTCCACCAATTTCACTATTGTCGATTTTATGAAGTGATTGGCTTTGGAATCACCTTAATCAGCCTTAAAACATGAAGCCCGCAACCTCGGCTATGCCAAGGGCCATGCTCGTAGCAGCTGTTGCGCTAAGGACATGGCTAGCACGCCAAGGCCAAATGGGCACATTGGCGCACCCACGGTCGTGCTAGCTGCACGTGACAGCAGTGTGTTATTTTCAAGCACTTCAGAAATGGGTCAAACGACATAACACCTTATTGTGTAATATACTGTTGAAAAGCTATAGATCAAACCTCATTTACAAAACATGAATACAATGTCAGTAAAAAAAAGTTATGATCATCTAAGTAATGAAATGTCAGTTTTGGAATGAAACGGAGTTCCCCTATTTTAGTAGTTTCTTTGGAGACTTCAAAACCAACCTAACTAATCTGTACTTTATTAAAGCACGTTCCCACTATACACATATGGTAGTGCTCCGTCCCTTTCACGTTAGTGACGAGGGATTCAAATCCCATCATGAGCATTTTACCAAATACGTGTGGGGAAATATTGTGAGAATAGATATCCGAATCGCACATATATTGATCAGACCCCTAACCAGTTCACTGAATCAAATGTAAATGCATGTTGCCTACAATCCTAGTCCTACACGGTACACGTTTTCTGTTGATATTAATTATTATTATTATTATTTTTACCTTATCAACTTTTTTCCAAATAGCTAGGGTGGGCTTGCTCAACCCAATGTCCATATCTGCACTTAGTCAAGAAGACATAGCAAAGATTGCCCTGTAAATGTATATTCTAAATAAATACGTTAAAAAAATTAATATATAAAAAAAAAAATGGGCATTGGGATTGCTTGATGACGCAAACGGGGCATCTGGCTTACTTGATGACTAACCATCATTTTTTTTTTTTGAAATAATGGAATATGTTTCTTCTTTTTATTATGACCTATATAAATAGCAAAATGACACAAAAATAAATCATTAAATTAATCCTTATTTTACTACTTTTATATACGTCAAGAAATAAGAAATTATTTAATTTATATATCCAATGTTCTTATATTATAATATTATTTATAAATACAAGTTTAAAATACTCTTTAATTAGAATATTGATTCAAGTCAAAAACTTGGAGGACAGGTATGGTTTCAAATATAATTCAAGTCAATTTTTCTTGCAATCCAAGCTTGTTGACACAATGAATCTAGCAACGTGGCCAGACCATGGAACTCTACTGGGTTGAAAATGGTGTATTTAACAACAATACTTGTTTTCAAGTTAGCTGAGAAGTAGAGAGTCCTTCCAAAGTTTAATTAATGGACAGCTACCACAAACAGAGTCCAGTTATAGTGATGATGGTGCCCTTTCCAGCACAAAGCCATATGAGCCAGCTTCTCAGATTGTCCTGCCTGATTTCATCCCACAATATTCCAGTTCGTAACACCAGCTCTACCATCCATATATAATCGCCAGGTTAAACTCCGTGCTGATTACATTGATCCTCTGGACTTGGAAAGAATCCATTTCCATGACTTGCCACTTCCTCCTTTCCTCCCCCCATTCACCTAATCCTCACTCATCCACCAAATTCCCTGCACATATTCATCCCTTTGAAGATTCTCCCCACCTTCGCTAGCACTTCACTGCGCTATTACACCGGCTCCTCTCCCCAACAGGCAAAAGAATCACTACAAAAAAATGGTCTTTTTCGACGGCTAAATGCCATCGGAAAAGATCATTTCCCGTTGGAAATAAGCTTTTCCGACGGGAAAAGGCCGTCGGAGGCCGTCACAAATATGCTTGTCGGAAAAAACCATTTACCGACGAGCCGTCACAAATACTACCATTTCCGACGGCTATGGCCGTCGGAAAAGATAAAAATACCGTCGGTAATAGTCAAATTATATAAAAAAAAAAATAGTGCAGCTCTGCTTGACAAGCGCCACCTCACCCGACACGCGCCACCTCACCCAGCAACGTTAAATCCATGAAACTCATGGGGTTCGAACCCTTGACTTGAATGACAATAATGGTTACCCTTACCATTTTGCTATAACTTTATATCTGATATGTTTTGCATACTATTTATATATAAGCTATTGATATTTTTGTAAAATATCTAATTGAATATTTTTTTTATACTATTTAAATATAACTATTGAGATATTGTTTTTTAAAATAATATTTTATTGAAATTATTAGAGTTTGTTTTAAAAAATATGATATAGTGTCACTAAACATAACTAAAAATAACTAAATGTTCTTGTGATTACTAATAATTTTACTATATTTTATATTTAGTTAATTTAGTAAGATGTTTCCATAAAGTAATTCGAATTAAACTTTAGCATTTCCGATGATACTTTTTATGTTGTTAGAAAAGTGAGTAATATTGACGGCTTATTTGACTATTTTTGAAGGCCCAAAAGTAGTCGGAAATGCAGTACTGTTATTTATTTTATTTTTTTTATTTCCGACGGCACAAAAAGTCTCACAAGTCATCGACATAACTCGTTCATAAGTAATCAAAATAGAGATGTAGTGGAAGCTATAGGCAGATATCAGTTGAGGCCCATGCAGTGCCATCAATGTTTATAAATTTAAAGGGATGATAAGTACCATCCTCGGATGCTTCTGCTCTGTTACAAGTCTCCTGCAATTCAGCTCTTGTATAGTGCAACAGTATTAACACTCCATGAGCAGAAAGGTTAGGGTAGAACAGGAAGCTCCACCTTATTAAAGAAAAAGAAACTGACACGGCCAAGCTCAACATGACAGAACTTCATTGGAATGCTGCCACATTGTCTCTCAATGACTTCAATTTCGGCTTTGGAAGGTGGATAAACCCTACAAGAGAATGCAAGCTCTAAAAAATTGAAAATAATTTGATAAAGAAACCAGATGATCGATGAAATGGAGAAATCTGTCTGAAAGCATTTAATAAGAACAAGTTATAAGTTATATATATATACCGAGGCTCGATTACTGACTTACTGTTAACAAACAATGATTCAAAAATTATTCTCATTGTTTTGCTTGATGCACAAGATGTTCAAGACTTCCTGAATAAAGATCCTAAATTTGTATGAGCTCATCTTTTAATTTAAAGGTGCTAGTTAAAATGATAAAATTACATTAACACCAATTTTAAAAATAATAATAACAAAAGGCAAGTAAACACCTTTTAAAGGACACAGTCATGGTTTGAGCAAATCCAAGAATCCAAAAATCTAATGTGCTATGGAATAATCTCCATTAAAACCAATAAAGCCTTAACTTTATATGCCTCCTCAAATAATCTTGAGATGAAGTCAAAGTATAATATGCAGTGTAATATATGCAACTATTTGGGAACAAAAATAAAATGAAAAATGAAAACAGATTCCAATCAAACAATCTTAATGCTACAAGAATACTTAATTAAAGTTCCTTAGATGTTGATAACCTTGTAGGTTAGCACAAAGAGTTTTTTTTGGATAATCAACAAGCTTTAATAAGAGGGCCGAGGGACCCAACAAACAACAAAAGGAACAAACCAAAGCAAAGAAAACAACAGATCAAACAACAGCGACAAGGGTTATCAGAAACCACCCCTTGTCGCTGTTGTTTGAAATAGCCCAACAACCAGAAAAACAAAACAAAGCTGAAACAAATCATAGCACGGTGTGTATAAAACTATCTAGGGGGGGCGGGGTGAATAGATTTTAAGCTTATTACCCAATTTTTCGTGATTAGTCAAATTTACGAAATTACCCCTAAATAGATAAAGCAATAAATCAAGTATAAAATGCGGAAATAAAATAACACTTGATTTTTACGTGGAAACCCTCACGGGAAAAACCACGGGCTAGTAAGTAAGCCACACTCGAACCTCGAATCCACTAAATGTGTAAAACGATTACAACCTAATCCCAGAAGTAATCACACACCTACCTAATCCCGGTATGAGTGAACCTAGTTCGATTTGCTTGCGATCTAAGCAACCTAGTCCCGGAAGCTACACACAAGACTTACTTTCTCAATGAAGAGAATAACACCCTAAGTGAATATATGAATATCCAAATGCAACATAGAGCAAGGGAAACCCTATATGCTTATCTAAGATGATTAATATGCAATTAGAACAATCCTAGATATTAAAAACTAAATGACATGTTCAATCAAGTAGTTTAGCTAATCAAGATTGTTGTGGTAAGGGGAGTTGCAAATTGTAGTAGCAATTGTGCATGTTGGGGAGAATACTAATTGAGGGGGAGTAACCCTTTGAGGGGGAGCATTTGATTTATTTATACATTGCATACATTTGGTAATGTTGTGCCTAAATTCTAAAAATGCAAATGCTTGGTATTGTTCTCACATGATTAATCTCACACTTTTCTTGTATTAGAAATGTTAGAAACTCTTTTCAGGGATTGATTATTCTACAAGAGGATTGAAGACTTCTAGTTGCATTAGCTTATCTCTTTGTAATGTAGAATATCATTATAGTCCCGTAGTTTCTATTTTTTTGTGAGGAATCTTTGTGAGTGATGGTTTTGTCACGAAATAGCCAAAGGGGGAGATTGTAAGGATTCCCGTTGTTTTTAATTGGCTTATTTCGTGATCAAACCATATGTGGGGGTTCTTTGTAAGGGTAGCCTAAGTATCGGTCTTAATGTTCGAAGCCCTTTGAAGACCTCGTGTTGATAAGCACCGAAGGTAAATTTCTATGTGCTTACCTTTCTTTGAAGAGATTTAGAAGCACACACACACTTTGCATTCTTACATTTGTGTGCATTCTCTTCATATGTCACATTACACACTAGCACTTTGATTGTTATATCTTGTTGTGTATTTATGTGTCTTGTAATTCGTTTCCCGATAGTGTTCGGAAACGTCCGCGCATGCACTAGAATGTGCTTGGTTTTGCGCGAAGACCGCCCACGGAGAATGCCCTTGGCTTCTCCTTGGTTTTCACCTCTGTTGGTGATTGGCGGTTATGATCGGCGGCCTGGCCGCCGAATGGAACCGCCGTTTGCTTCTAGGAGCAATTCTACGGTCACGATCGGCGGTCACGACCGCCGTTCGAAACCGCCGTTCATACCTGATCGATTTCGATCTCTCGGGTCTGATTCGGCGGTTAGGATCGGCGGTCATGAAACCGCCGAATGAACCGCCGTTTATGCTCTGTTCTTCACGAGCTCAATTCGGCGGTCATTATCGGCGGCCTGGCCGCCGATTGAAACCGCCGAACGGTGCGTTTCAAGGGCAAACTTGTCTTTTCACTTGCCCTTTTCTTGATGTCTATAAATATCACACTTTCTCATTTTCAGATTTAATGTTCTTTAACTCTAAGAACCCTAAACTTAAAAGAGAGACATTTGAGAGAAAATCAAATCAAGAACACCTTTTTAACACTCAAAAACCATTCTCATATGCATCAAAATATCATCTAGCATTTTCTAGCTTAGTTAGGATGCTTGCTTGCATGGGTTTTGGTCAACACATATTCTTTGGTAAGTTCTTCACTATTATCATACATAATTAGTGTTTTATTTATCATTGACATCTCTTATATTATTTGTATGCTCTTGAATATATTCTAGATACAAATTAGAGATTGTTGTGTTGACATGATTGAGTGTTGTATTTTTTATAGCTATCTAGGTTTTGTTAATCTATGTTTAGCTAAGCTATTTGACATGTCATCTAGCTTTTAATATCTAGGATTGAATTAATTGCATATTCACTATCCTAGATAAGCATATAGAGTAACCTAGCTCTTAATTGCATTTTGGATATTTTATATATTCACATAGGTTGTATATTCTCTTCATAGAGAAAGTAAGTCTTGTGTGTAGCATCCGGGATTAGGTTGCTTAGAACGCA
Source organism: Acer yangbiense (assembly GCA_008009225.1). NCBI lineage: Eukaryota > Viridiplantae > Streptophyta > Magnoliopsida > Sapindales > Sapindaceae > Acer > Acer yangbiense. Next base: position 53,793,902 of record CM017762.1, on the reverse strand, counting down.
AGCAAATTGGACTAGGTTCACTCATACCGGGATTAGGTAGGTGTGTGATTACTTCCGGGATTAGGTTGTAATCGTTTGCACATTTAGTGGATTCGAGGTTCGAGTGTGGCTCACTTACATAGCCCGTGGTTTTTCCCGTGAGGGTTTCCACGTAAAAACCAAGTGTTGTTTTAATTTCCGCACCATATTACAATTGCTTGGTTATATTATCTTGAGGGCATTTTCGTAATTTTGACTAACACGAAAAATTGGGTAAAAAGCGTAAAATCTATTCACCCCCCCTCTAGATAGCTTTATACACACCGTGCTATTATTTGTTTCATTTGGTTCAATGTCATTTTATTGAAAGTTCATAAAATACTCGAGGTGTGTTCATCAATATAAAGCTAGAGGGGGGGTGAATAGATTTTATCTAATTATTACCCAATTTTCGCATGCATGTCAATTTTACGAAAATACCCCTAGCAAGTCAACAAAACATACAAGTGTAATAAGATGCGGAAATAGTAAAAGACACTTGATGTTTACGTGGAAAACCCAACCACTGGGAAAAACCACGGGCTGTTAAGTGCGCCACACTCGGACCTCGAAATCCACTATATGAAAAGACGGTTACACCCTCAAGTGATTCTCGGACCCTCACCCTAGATAACCTCAGGCTATGGACACTACCAATCGCCACTCTTGGTTCAATCCCTAGTGATATCCCCTGATACACTACTCTTGGCGTGAGCACCCTCTAATCTACCACGCGGGCCTTTTATAGCGGCTCTAGTCCAATTTGCTTGAGGCCTAAGCACACTTAGCCCCAAGACTTCAATCTCTCAAAAGAGATGCACAACCCTATGTGAATATGTATGAATATTCAATTAATGCAATAAGAGCTAGGGTACTCTAAATGCTTACCTAGGATTATAAGATGACAATATAATCAATCCTAGATATCACATATAGCTATATGACATGGCATATAACTTTAGCTAAGTAAAGGATCACCAATCCTAGATACAAAGCTATCATATAAAACCCATAAACATTCAAAGGATTAACTAGTTGATTAAAAAACAATCTATCAACCTAGTTATCAATACATCACACAAGAATGTTCATGGCATAGCTTTTAGGCAATAATGACCTAATCAAATAAGCTATGAAAAATAATCTCAATCAATAAATGAGATCAATTAGCTAGATGGCATATGAACATTAAAGCCTAGCTAACAAATAAAAACCCAATCAATACATAATCTCAATCTTATATGTAGAAATTAATCTAAACACATATAAGTAAAATATGAGATAAAATTGATAAGTAGAAACACTAATTATGTAAGATAAAAGTGTTCAACAAATCATACCATGTGTGTTGAAGAAGTCCCATGCATTAGCATATGCTAGATGATCCTAGATGATGCTTAGATGAAGATTTATGCATGTGGGGATGGGTTTAGAGAGATAAAGATATGATCTTTAAGCTTTCTCTCTCAAGTCTCTCTAAATATCTCTCTAGGGTTCTTATAATCAAAGACTTGTGTTCTGAACCAGAGATAAGGATGTATTTATAGAGACCAAAAACAGGGCAGGTGAAAATACAATTTTGCCCTTGAAACGCACCGATCGGCGGTTTCATTCGGCGGCCAGGCCGCCGAAATGAACCGCCGAATGGCTCCCGTGTGGAACAGGGGAACTTCGGCGACTTCATTCGGCGGTATGGAAACCGCCGATCCCAACCGCCGTTATGGACCCGAGAGATATATTTCAATCAGGTCTCATTCGGCGGTTTCGAACGGCGGCAAGGCCGCCGAACGTAACCGCCGATTCACCAAAAATGGTGAAACCAAGGAGAAGCCAAAGGCATCTCCACCGGCGATCATCGCGCAAATCAAAGCACATTACCGTGCACGCGCGGACGTTTCCGAACATCCTTAGGGAAACGAATTACTCCACACTAAAAGCTAACATACATGAAGTGCAAGTGTGGGTATTGAATGCATCCTAATGCCTAACATGTCATGGCATTATCATATAACAAGATGCAATCAATTCAACATGCAAGAAGAGATATTGAATAAATCAATAAAGCACAATGCACACAAAATATAAACACACCATACAAGAATAAGAGTTATGCATGTTGTGTGTGTGTGTGCAACTATATCTCTTCAAGCCAATGTAAGCACTAGATATATACCTTTGGTGCTTGTCCTCTTGAGGTCTTGGAAAGGGTCTTGATCTTCAACAAACACCTAGACTACCCTTACAACCAAACCCCAACATGTGGTTTGACCACGAAATAAGCCAATCAATAATGGGAATCCTTACAATCTCCCCCTTTGGCTATTTCGTGACAAAACCACCACTCACATTGATTCCTCACAACATAATAGAAACTACGGGTCTACAATGATTTTCTACTTTACAAAGAGATAAGATAAATGGTCTTGAAGTCTTCAATCTCAAGTAGAACAATCAATCCCTGAAAGCACAGTTTCTATACTTTCCAATACAAGAAAAGGTGAGATGAATCAAGTGAGATAAAACAAGCATTTGCATTTAAGAATTTAAGTACAACATCATGCAATGTATGAATGTGCAAATGCTCCCCCTCAAAGGGTTACTCCCCCTCAATTAGTATTCTCCCCAACATGCACAATTGCTACTACAATTTGCAACTCCCCTTACCACAAAATGACATGTTGGGGATTACTCCCTTGTCTATATCATGACAAAAAGGGGGAGTATGTTGTGGTAAGGGGAGTTGCAAATTGTAGTAGCAATTGTGCATGTTGGGGAGAATACTAATTGAGGGGGAGTAACCCTTTGAGGGGGAGCATTTGCACATTCATACATTGCATGATGTTGTACAAATGCAAATGACATACTCCCCCTTTTTGTCATGATATAGACAAGGGAGTAATCCCCAACATGTCATTTTGTGGTAAGGGGAGTTGCAAATTGTAGTAGCAATTGTGCATGTTGGGGAGAATACTAATTGAGGGGGAGTAACCCTTTGAGGGGGAGCATTTGCACATTCATACATTGCATGATGTTGTACTTAAATCTTTAAATGCAAATGCTTGTTTTATCTCACTTGATTCATCTCACCTTTTCTTGTATTAGAAAGTATAGAAACTGTGCTTTCAGGGATTGATTGTTCTACTTGAGATTGAAGACTTCAAGACTATTTATCTTATCTCTTTGTAAAGTAGAAAATCATAAGTAGACCCGTAGTTTCTATTATGTTGTGAGGAATCAATGTGAGTGGTGGTTTTGTCACGAAATAGCCAAAGGGGGAGATTGTAAGGATTCCCATTATTGATTGGCTTATTTCGTGGTCAAACCACATGTTGGGGTTTGGTTGTAAGGGTAGTCTAGGTGTTTGTTGAAGATCAAGACCCTTTCCAAGACCTCAAGAGGACAAGCACCAAAGGTATATATCTAGTGCTTACATTGGCTTGAAGAGATATAGTTGCACACACACACACAACATGCATAACTCTTATTCTTGTATGGTGTGTTTATATTTTGTGTGCATTGTGCTTTATTGATTTATTCAATATCTCTTCTTGCATGTTGAATTGATTGCATCTTGTTATATGATAATGCCATGACATGTTAGGCATTAGGATGCATTCAATACCCACACTTGCACTTCATGTATGTTAGCTTTTAGTGTGGAGTAATTCGTTTCCCTAAGGATGTTCGGAAACGTCCGCGCGTGCACGGTAATGTGCTTTGATTTGCGCGATGATCGCCGGTGGAGATGCCTTTGGCTTCTCCTTGGTTTCACCATTTTTGGTGAATCGGCGGTTACGTTCGGCGGCCTTGCCGCCGTTCGAAACCGCCGAATGAGACCTGATTGAAATATATCTCTCGGGTCCAAAACGGCGGTTGGGATCGGCGGTTTCCAAACCGCCGAATGAAGTCGCCGAAGTTCCCCTGTTCCACACGGGAGCCATTCGGCGGTTCATTTCGGCGGCCTGGCCGCCGACTTAAACCGCCGATCGGTGCGTTTCAAGGGCAAAATTGTATTTTCTCCTGCCCTGTTTTTTGGTCTCTATAAATACATCCTTATCTCTGGTTCAGAACACAAGTCTTTGATCATTAGAACCCTAGAGAGATATTTAGAGAGACTTGAGAGAGAAAGCTTAAAGATCATATCTTTATCTCTCTAAACCCATCCCCACATGCATAAATCTTCATCTAAGCATCATCTAGGATCATCTAGCATATGCTAATGCATGGGACTTCTTCAACACACATGGTATGATTTGTTGAACACTTTTATCTTACATAATTAGTGTTTCTACTTATCAATTTTATCTCATATTTTACTTATATGTGTTTAGATTAATTTCTACATATAAGATTGAGATTATGTGTTGATTGGGTTTTTATTTGTTAGCTAGGCTTTAATGTTCATATGCCATCTAGCTAATTGATCTCATTTATTGATTGAGATTATTTTTCATAGCTTATTTGATTAGGTCATTATTGCCTAAAAGCTATGCCATGAACATTCTTGTGTGATGTATTGATAACTAGGTTGATAGATTGTTTTTTAATCAACTAGTTAATCCTTTGAATGTTTATGGGTTTTATATGATAGCTTTGTATCTAGGATTGGTGATCCTTTACTTAGCTAAAGTTATATGCCATGTCATATAGCTATATGTGATATCTAGGATTGATTATATTGTCATCTTATAATCCTAGGTAAGCATTTAGAGTACCCTAGCTCTTATTGCATTAATTGAATATTCATACATATTCACATAGGGTTGTGCATCTCTTTTGAGAGATTGAAGTCTTGGGGCTAAGTGTGCTTAGGCCTCAAGCAAATTGGACTAGAGCCGCTATAAAAGGCCCGCGTGGTAGATTAGAGGGTGCTCACGCCAAGAGTAGTGTATCAGGGGATATCACTAGGGATTGAACCAAGAGTGGCGATTGGTAGTGTCCATAGCCTGAGGTTATCTAGGGTGAGGGTCCGAGAATCACTTGAGGGTGTAACCGTCTTTTCATATAGTGGATTTCGAGGTCCGAGTGTGGCGCACTTAACAGCCCGTGGTTTTTCCCAGTGGTTGGGTTTTCCACGTAAACATCAAGTGTCTTTTACTATTTCCGCATCTTATTACACTTGTATGTTTTGTTGACTTGCTAGGGGTATTTTCGTAAAATTGACATGCATGCGAAAATTGGGTAATAATTAGATAAAATCTATTCACCCCCCCTCTAGCTTTATATTGATGAACACACCTCGAGTATTTTTATGAACTTTCAATTGGTATCAGAGCGGGTTCCTAGATATACTTAGGTGATCCTAGCTCATTTTGGTGTGTTTTTGCATTTTGTATGATTATTGTTTTTGACATACATCTTGCATTCTTCTCATTTGCATTCATTCAACGCAAACACTATGAGTGATTTTATGAGAGAAGAAAATGACTCCGATGAGGAGATGTCCCTCTAAGGAGAGAGAGGAGACGAAGATGAAAGGGCGTTGCTCACATCTCCAAAGAGCTTCAAGCCCAAGCCTTCCTCAATCTTGGTCTAACCAACCAAGAAGGCTATCTTCCCTCAACCTACGATCTTAATAGGGAAGTGTTCAATCATGCAAGCTCAACCGAGCAAGCAACTTTGTCTTGGTCATCATCAAAGGAGGAGAGATCCTATCCAACTACCAAGACAACCACAACGACAAGGGAAAGCACTTTTGCATGCTCAAGGGAATGGTATAATTCCTAACCTTATCTCCTCTTGTCTTTTGTGTGGTATTGTTGGTCATGTTAGACCAAGTTGCTTGCATTACATTTAATTATGTAATCTTATATGCATGATTGAAAAGAAAAAGGCTAGAGCTAAGATGCATGTCCTTAAAAAGGAAGAAAATCATTTGCATGATTCTTTGCCATCTAGAACTCTAGAACCTATGACCACTAGGTATGTTTTTGAGGCACCTAAGTGGATTAGAAAAGACGAACCCGCTTGCTACGAGACAAACATGTCTCAAATAGGTTCAACTAGGTCCTATGGACTTGGTAAGTCTTTTAAACCACATGCCCTTCATTGAAGTGGTGTGGATATTTGACCCCATATGGGGAACTTAAGCAAAGAGAGCTATTTTGCATCTTGTCACTTGCAAAAAAAATTTTGAAATATCTTGTGCTTCTCTTTTTGTTGCTTGAGTTAGCTTGGTTACACTATGTATACATATTTTCTATTCAATAAGTGTGATCAATGCTTGTATTGCAATCCATGTCATATTTATGTTCAAACATGCATTTTTGGACTAGGAGATATTTACATAGGATTTAATTTGAATGACCTATAATGATCTCCATGACATGATGATTGCTAAAATGACATGCTAAATGCTAATCTTGAAAAGCATGTCTTGATGATTGCATTTTTTTAAATGCAAAATAATGTGTGAAAAAGCTTATGAGACTCAAATGAAAAAGGATCTTGTATCCATTCAAGGATTTTACAATCCAAATGTCTCTCTTTCTTTATTGGTTGAACATGTCTACTATCATACGGATATCTTATCCGGAAAAATCAAGTAGGGTGCAAAGTCGCTCATGACATGTTTAGCTTATAAAGTTGGATATAGTTGTTCTTAAATTGAAATCAATGAAAACCTATATCCTTGCTTCTCTCTTGACATTGGTGAAATTGGTTTGAATTCATATTGAAAACCTTTGTCATTTGCTTTGCCAAATACCATGATATTTTGGACTTAAATGCTACATGTCTTGTATGCAAAGCAATTTTTTGATTCACACATTTTATTTAAATAAATCTCCTTGTTTCTCTCCAATAAATTTGAGATTGCATAAAGTGACTTATATTGATTATGCATATACTAGAATGCTACTAACTCTCTTTGCCTTGAGTGACCCGGTTGGGGATTACTCCCTTGTCTATATCATGACAAAAAGGGGGAGTATGTTGTGGTAAGGGGAGTTGCAAATTGTAGTAGCAATTGTGCATGTTGGGGAGAATACTAATTGAGGGGGAGTAACCCTTTGAGGGGGAGCATTTGCACATTCATACATTGCATGATGTTGTACTTAAATCTTTAAATGCAAATGCTTGTTTTATCTCACTTGATTCATCTCACCTTTTCTTGTATTAGAAAGTATAGAAACTGTGCTTTCAGGGATTGATTGTTCTACTTGAGATTGAAGACTTCAAGACTATTTATCTTATCTCTTTGTAAAGTAGAAAATCATAAGTAGACCCGTAGTTTCTATTATGTTGTGAGGAATCAATGTGAGTGGTGGTTTTGTCACGAAATAGCCAAAGGGGGAGATTGTAAGGATTCCCATTATTGATTGGCTTATTTCGTGGTCAAACCACATGTTGGGGTTTGGTTGTAAGGGTAGTCTAGGTGTTTGTTGAAGATCAAGACCCTTTCCAAGACCTCAAGAGGACAAGCACCAAAGGTATATATCTAGTGCTTACATTGGCTTGAAGAGATATAGTTGCACACACACACACAACATGCATAACTCTTATTCTTGTATGGTGTGTTTATATTTTGTGTGCATTGTGCTTTATTGATTTATTCAATATCTCTTCTTGCATGTTGAATTGATTGCATCTTGTTATATGATAATGCCATGACATGTTAGGCATTAGGATGCATTCAATACCCACACTTGCACTTCATGTATGTTAGCTTTTAGTGTGGAGTAATTCGTTTCCCTAAGGATGTTCGGAAACGTCCGCGCGTGCACGGTAATGTGCTTTGATTTGCGCGATGATCGCCGGTGGAGATGCCTTTGGCTTCTCCTTGGTTTCACCATTTTTGGTGAATCGGCGGTTACGTTCGGCGGCCTTGCCGCCGTTCGAAACCGCCGAATGAGACCTGATTGAAATATATCTCTCGGGTCCAAAACGGCGGTTGGGATCGGCGGTTTCCAAACCGCCGAATGAAGTCGCCGAAGTTCCCCTGTTCCACACGGGAGCCATTCGGCGGTTCATTTCGGCGGCCTGGCCGCCGACTTAAACCGCCGATCGGTGCGTTTCAAGGGCAAAATTGTATTTTCTCCTGCCCTGTTTTTTGGTCTCTATAAATACATCCTTATCTCTGGTTCAGAACACAAGTCTTTGATCATTAGAACCCTAGAGAGATATTTAGAGAGACTTGAGAGAGAAAGCTTAAAGATCATATCTTTATCTCTCTAAACCCATCCCCACATGCATAAATCTTCATCTAAGCATCATCTAGGATCATCTAGCATATGCTAATGCATGGGACTTCTTCAACACACATGGTATGATTTGTTGAACACTTTTATCTTACATAATTAGTGTTTCTACTTATCAATTTTATCTCATATTTTACTTATATGTGTTTAGATTAATTTCTACATATAAGATTGAGATTATGTGTTGATTGGGTTTTTATTTGTTAGCTAGGCTTTAATGTTCATATGCCATCTAGCTAATTGATCTCATTTATTGATTGAGATTATTTTTCATAGCTTATTTGATTAGGTCATTATTGCCTAAAAGCTATGCCATGAACATTCTTGTGTGATGTATTGATAACTAGGTTGATAGATTGTTTTTTAATCAACTAGTTAACCCTTTGAATGTTTATGGGTTTTATATGATAGCTTTGTATCTAGGATTGGTGATCCTTTACTTAGCTAAAGTTATATGCCATGTCATATAGCTATATGTGATATCTAGGATTGATTATATTGTCATCTTATAATCCTAGGTAAGCATTTAGAGTACCCTAGCTCTTATTGCATTAATTGAATATTCATACATATTCACATAGGGTTGTGCATCTCTTTTGAGAGATTGAAGTCTTGGGGCTAAGTGTGCTTAGGCCTCAAGCAAATTGGACTAGAGCCGCTATAAAAGGCCCGCGTGGTAGATTAGAGGGTGCTCACGCCAAGAGTAGTGTATCAGGGGATATCACTAGGGATTGAACCAAGAGTGGCGATTGGTAGTGTCCATAGCCTGAGGTTATCTAGGGTGAGGGTCCGAGAATCACTTGAGGGTGTAACCGTCTTTTCATATAGTGGATTTCGAGGTCCGAGTGTGGCGCACTTAACAGCCCGTGGTTTTTCCCAGTGGTTGGGTTTTCCACGTAAACATCAAGTGTCTTTTACTATTTCCGCATCTTATTACACTTGTATGTTTTGTTGACTTGCTAGGGGTATTTTCGTAAAATTGACATGCATGCGAAAATTGGGTAATAATTAGATAAAATCTATTCACCCCCCCTCTAGCTTTATATTGATGAACACACCTCGAGTATTTTTATGAACTTTCAAGGAGATAACCATAGGTCATTCAAATCATACTTCCTATATACATCTCCTAGTCCAAAAATGCATGTTTGAACATAAATATGACATGGATTGTAAACAAGCAAGGTTCACACTTATTGAATTAAAAACATATATATACATATGTGCAACCAAGCTTACTCAAACAGTTAAAAGAAGAGGCATAAGTTATTTCGAATTTTTTGCAAGATACAAGTATGCAAAATAGCTCTCTTTGCTTGAGTTCCCCATATGGGGTCAATCACAAAACTCATCACTCCACAAGACATATCCCAATAGATCTACTTAGTGTTTTAAATCGAGTAGAATCTAAGGGTTTAGTAAATAGGTCCGCAAGTTGATCATTAGTACCTACATGTTCAAGTACTATGCATTTTTTTTCAACAAGCTCTCTAATGAAGTGATGGCAGATGTCAATATGCTTAGATCTAGAATGTTGCACCGGATTCTTGGAAATATTAATGGCACTCATGTTATCACAAAAGAGAGTGAGAGTACCTTGGTTGAATCCGTAGTCTACTAGCATTTGCTTCATCCATATGAGTTGTGTGCATCCACTCCCTGCGGCTATGTACTCGGCCTCGGCCGTGGACAAGGAAATAGAGTTTTGCTTCTTGCAAAACCAAGACACCAAGTTGTTGCCTAGGAAGAAGCAACCGCCCGATGTGCTTTTCCTATCATCACAATTTCCTACACAATCCGCATCACTAAAGCCTACAAGACTAGCATTAGTGTCAAAAGAGTACCAAATCCCATAGTTGGATGTCCCATTCACATAGCGAATGATTCTCTTTACGGAAGAGAGATGGGACTCCTTGGGATCCGCTTGGTACCTAGCACACACACCCACACTAAAAGAGATATCGGGCCTACTTGCGGTCAAATAAAGCAAGCTACCAATCATGCCATGATATAACGTTTGTTCCACACTTTTACCACTAGCATCCTTGCTTAGCTTCAAAGTGGTACTTATGGGTGTATCACAATGTTTGACATTCTCTAAACCAAACTTCTTCACTAGGTTTTTGGCATATTTGGCTTGGGTTATGAAAATCCTGTCATCTAATTGCCTAATTTGCAAACCTAGGAAGTAATTAAGCTCACCAACAAGACTCATCTTAAATTCATGAGACTTGACATCAACAAATTGTTGGACCTTAGTGTTGTTGGTGGAGCCAAAAACTATATCATCAACATATATTTGAGCTATGAAAAGCTCATCATTGTCTTTCTTGATGAATAGTGTCTTGTCAACACTACCTCTTGTGTAGTTATTGTCAACAAGAAATTGAGTGAGGCGCTCATACTAAGCCCTCGGTGCTTGTTTCAACCCATATAGAGCCTTCTTGAGGCGATAGACATGGTTGGGGTGGTGTACATCCACAAACCCCTTGGGTTGTTCAACAAACACTTCCTCTTGCAAGAAGCCATTTAGGAAGGCACTCTTGACATCCATTTGGTGCAATTTGAACTTGTGCACACAAGAAATGGACAAGAGAAGCCCAATGGACTCTAATCGGGGCAACGGGAGCAAAAGTCTCCTCAAAGTCGATACCCTTAATTTGAGAGTACCCTTGTGTTACAAGTCTAGCCTTGTTCCGCACTATGTTGCCATCCTCATCGGATTTGTTCCTATAAATCCACTTGGTGCCTATCACATGAGTGTTTTTAGGCTTAGGAACTAGAGTCCAAACCTCATTCCTTTCGAATTGGTTTAGCTCTTCTTGCATGGTAAGAACCCAAAATTCATCATTTAAGGCTTCATCAACCTTTTTGGGTTCAATTTGAGAGGTGTAGCATGTGTAGTTAAATAGATTAGCTATTTGACGCCTAGTCCTAACACCCTCATTCATATCTCCAATAACATCCTCTTTGTTATAGAGTCTTCTAACCCATGGAGCGGGTTCATTAGAGTCCAAAAGAGGGACTCTAGTAATAGGTTGTGTGACTTCATTATTGTCATTGGACGTCCCAACATTGGGAATCAGCACAACCCTCTCCAAAGGAGAGTCATCATCTAAAACTTCCTCCTCCTCATGGTCATTAGACTTGAGCCTTGTATCATCAATAACAACATTCGATGATTCCATGACGGTTCGAGTCTTCAAGTTGAAAACTCTATAGGCTCTACTATTCAAGGCATAGCCAATAAAGATACCCTCATCACTCTTAGCATCAAACTTGCCAAGTTGATCACGGTCATTTAAAATGTAGCATTTGCTTCCAAATGTGTGGAAGTAGTTAACATTTGGCTTCCTACCCTTCCATAACTCATAGGAGTTGTTTCTAGATCCGGGCCTTAGGAAAACATGATTCCCTATATAACAAGCCGTATTGATGGCTTCGGCCCATAGGTTCCTAGGGACATTGTTGCTAAGCAACATAACTCAGGCCATCTCTTGAAGGACCCTATTCTTCCTCTCAACAACTCCATTTTGTTGAGGTGTCCTAGGAGCCGAGAACTCATGGGAGATGCCTAAGCTATTGCAATAGCTTTCAAAAGAGGCATTCTCGAATTCCTTCCCATGGTCACTTCTAATCCGTTTAATGCTTTTAATGTTAGAATTCATTTCATTTTGTATTTTAGTACAAAGCATTTTAAACTTATCAAAAGTTTCGGATTTTTCTCTAAGAAAATATGCCCATGTAAATCTAGAGAAATCATCAACACAAACAAAAATGTATCTCTTTCCACCTAAACTCTCGGTTTGTATAGGACCCATGAGATCCATGTGGAGAAGCTCTAGGGGCTCCTTGGTGGAGAGATACTTGTGTATTGGCTCATTTCGTGGACAAACCACATGTTGGGGTTCTTTGTAAGGGTAGCCTAGGTATCGGTTTTATTGTTCGAAGCCCTTTTGAAGACCTCATGTTGATAAGCACCAAAGGTAAATTTCTATGTGCTTACTTGTCTTGAAGAGATAGTTGCACACACTCACAACTCATGCATATGTTTAATCCTTGTATGTTGTGTTTATTTGTGTTGTGCATTAATGCTAATTTTCATCTCTTCTTGCATGATTGGTTTGATTGCTTATTGCATTGCCCATTGTCTTGTCTTGCATAACATTGGATTTCATGCATTGCAAAGGGCGCTGTTCAAAGCGCTCTACAAAGCGTTGTTCTGAACAGCGCCCACAAGACCTAATGCAAAAATGGTCTTTTTAATGCATCAGGTCTGATGCATTTTGGATGGGCGTTGTACGAGCGTTGTTCGTACAGCGCCCGATCAAGACCTGATTGCAATTGTGTTTTAAATGCATCAAGTCTGATGCATTTTGAGTGGGCGCTGTACGAGCGCTGTACAGAAGCGTTGTTCGTACAGCGCCACTCTGTTTTCCCGAGAGAACAAAGTTGGGGCGCTGTACAGACGCTGTACAAGAGACGCTCTGTGTACAGCGCCCAAGGCAAATATTAGGCCAACTTATCAAAATGACCACACCTTGATTTGGGCCCCTATATATATGCCACTTTGACTTTAGGTCAATCAAGAGAGTTCATATTCAGATTTCATACTTAGGATATTTTTTCAAGAGAAGAAAAATTTCCAAGAACTAAAATTTTATTCACTCAAACATTTTTTCATGATCATCAATCATCATCTAGCATCATCCTAGATCATCTAGATGTCTCTTTGCATGGATTCTTCATCATACTTTGCTTGGTAAGCTTTTCACTAATATCTTACATATTTTGTGTTTTTCTTAACAAGCAATCTCAATTTATTACTTGTATGATTTTCATATATCTTTTGATACAAGATTGAGATTAGTGTGATGTATGCTTGAGAAGTTGTATTGTGATAGCTAATTAGGTTTTGTGCTTAATCTTGATTAGCTAAACTATTTGATTGAACATGTCATTTAGTTTTTAATATCTAGGATTGTTCTAATTGCATATTAATCATCTTAGATAAGCATATAGGGTTTCCCTTGCTCTATGTTGCATTTGAATATTCATATATTCACTTAGGGTTTTATTCTCTTCATTGAGAAAGTAAGTCTTGTGTGTAGCTTCCGGGATTAGGTTGCTTAGATCGCAAGCTGTAAGGTTCCCATTTGTTGATTGGCTCATTTCGTGGCCAAACCACATGTTGGGGGTTCTTTATAAGGGTAGCCTAGGTATCGGTGTTATTGCTCAAGCCCTTTGAAGACCTCGTCTTGATAAGCACCGAAGGTAAATTTCTATGTGCTTACTTTTCTTTAAAGAGATTAGTTGCACACACACACTTATGTGTGCATTCTCTTCACTTGTCACATTTCACACTTGCACTTTATTTGTTATATTTTGTTGTGTGTAATTGTGTCTTGTTGTCTTGTAATTTGTTTCCCGATAGTTTTCGGAAACATCCGCGCATGCACTAGAATGTGCTTGGTTTAGTGCGAGGACCGCCTACGGAGAATGCCCTTGGCTTCTCCTTGGTTTTCACCTTTATTGGTGATCGACGGTTATGATCGGTGGCCTGGCCGCCGAATGAAACCGCCGTTTGCTTCCAGTAGTGTATGGAGCGATTCTACGGTTATGATCGGCGGTCACGATCGCCGTTCGAAACCACCATTCAAGACCTGATTGATTTTATCTCTCGGCCTAATTCGGCGGTTGAAACGGCGGTCACGAATGAAACCGCCATTTTCATACCTGATTGATTTTTAATCTCAGGTTTGATTCGGTGGTTAGAACGGCGGTCACGAAACCGCTGTTGGTCCCCTGTTCCTCTCGGGCCAATTCGACGGTTATTATTGGCGGCCTGGCCGCCTATTGAATCCGCCGATCGGTGCGTTTCAGGGGCAAACTTGTCTTTTCACATGCTCTGTTTTTCATGCCTATAAATACATCACTTTCTCTTGTTCTGAATGTAACTCTTTAATCATCAAGAACCCTATTTTAAAAAGAGAGATTTTTAAGAGAGAAAACAATCAAGTTTGCTTATCAAACACTCTAATCAAAATCCATTTGCATCAAAGTTCATCTAGCATTCTCTAGCATATCTAGGATGCTTGCTTGCATGGGTCTTTCATCATCACACTTGCTTTGGTAAGTTTTTCACTATTATCATACATAATTAGTGTTTAATTTATTATGGCATCTCTTTTATTACTTGATTGTTCTTAGATTATATTCTATTATTCAAGATAGAGATTGTTGTGTTGATTTGATTGAGTATTGTTTTTATGATAGATATCTAGGTTTCTCTAATCTATGATTATCTAAGCTAATTGACATGCCATTTAGCTTTAATATCTAGGATTGTTTTTAATTGCATATTCATCATCTTAGATAAGCATATAGGGTTTCCCTTGCTCTATGTTGCATTTGAATATTCATATATTCACTTAGGGTGTTAATCTCTTTTTAGAGAATTAAGTCTTGTGTTGTGACCGGGATTAGGTTGCTTAATTCGCAAGCAATAGAACTAGGTTCACTCATACCGGGATTAGGTAGGTGTGTGATTACTTCCGGGATTAGGTTGTAATCGTTTTACACATTTAGTGGATTCGAGGTTCGAGTGTGGCTTACTTACTAGCCCGTGGTTTTTCCCGTGAGGGTTTCCACGTAAAAATCAAGTGTTATTTAATTTCCGCATTTTATACTTGATTTATTGCTTTATCTATTTAGGGGTAATTTCATAATTTTGACTAACACGAAAAATTGGGTAAAAAGCTTAAAATCTATTCACCCCCCTCTAGATAGTTTTATACACACCGTGCTATAATTTGTTTCAATTGGTATCAGAGTAGGTTCCTAGACATACATAGGTGATCCTTGCTTATTTTGGTGTGTTTTGCATTTTGTGTGTTTTTTGATCATTTATACATTTGCATTCATTTCATTCATTCATAAACACTATGAGTGGAAACGGTGGAAATGGTGGTGGCAACGAAGGTGCTTCTAGCACAAAGCCTCCACTTCTTACCGGATTGAACTATTCCCAATGGAAAGGGAAGATGGAATCCTACATATGCCAAATTCATGACCGTGCATGGATGGCGGTGGAAGACGGATATGATCTACCCAAGATGACTCCCGATGGTGGAGGAGAAGAAGTATTGAAGCCTAAGGTGCAATGGAACGCGTAAGAGTTTGAGGCTTCAAAGTGGAATAGGAAGGCGATGCATGCCATCTTATGTGCTATGGACGAAAATCAATACAAATTGATTCAAAATACTAGGATAGCTAAGGAGGCTTGGGATATCCTAGAGATTGCACATGAGGGAACCGAAGTGGTGAAGGACTCTAAGCTTTAAGTCCTCCAAACTCAATTCGAGATGCTTAAGATGGAGGAGAATGAGTGCTTTAACGACTTCGAGATCAAGTTGATGGACATAGTCAACCAAAGTCATCAACTTGGTGATCCATATTCAGATAGGAGAATCAAGCAAAAGATTATGAGATCTCTTCCGGATAGGTTTGAATTAAAAGTAACGGCTTTAGAAGAAAATAATGGATATAAGGATATGAAGCCGAGTGAGGTGATTGGGAGACTTCTAGCTTATGAGTCTAGGAAGGGTCCTATCTCCACACCTCCTAAAAAGCAAAAAGGAATTGCTTTGAAGACCTCCATGGATGAAAATGAGGCAAAGAAGAATGACTCGGACGAAGACCTTGCATTATTTGTGAAGAGATTCAAGAGGGTCATGAAGTTCGGGAAAAAGGACTTTGGTTCCAAAGGTCAAAATTACAAGAAAAAGGGTTCCTGCAACAAGTTTGAGCCTAGGAAAGAGAAGACTGAAAGGAAAGGGGTCCGATGCTTTGAGTGTGGTGGCATAGGTCACTTTACCCCCGAATGTGCTAATCACAATGTCAAGAAGAAAGGTAAAGTGATGACTGCCACATGGAGTAGTAGTAGTGATGACTCCATTGAGGGAGATGAGTCTTCTAGTGATGAAGAGCTCATGGCTAACCTCCTAGCTTTTGCCTCCTCCCATAAAAGCAAAAGTGCTAGTGAGAGAGAGGAAATGAGTCAAGAGGAAAATGACTCAAATGGAGAAGAAAGTGATTCCTCTTCTAACTCCATAAGTAGTTTTGTGGAGAAAAAGGTGCTTGCTAAATGCCATGCCGAGTTTAATGATTTAGCAATCAAGAGCACAAGAAAGATCAAGATGTTGAGAGAAGAAAATCTTGAGCTTTCATCTCAAAATAACCACTTAAGTGAACAAGTGGAAAAATTCAAGAAGATGGAAGATAAGCTAAGTGAGGAGTTAGTCTTATCTAGGAGGAATGAAGAAATCCTAAAGAGGGAACTTGAAGAAGTAAGAGAGTCTATGACTAGGATGGATTCTAGCACCAAGAAGCTTGACCATATGCTTGGTGTTGGAAAGAGTCCATGTGACAAGAGGGGTCTTGGGTATGAAGATGACAAGAAGATCTCAACCTCTAACAAGACCGTGTTTGTCAAGAGTTTGAGGAACGAAGAAACTTCATTTGTGCAAATTCCTAGGAAGAAGTTAGAAATAGGACAATGTTCAAATGCACAAGTGAAGATGGGGCCAAAAAGGCAACCTCAAGCTCAACCCCCTAGGGTCTCTCAAGCCAACATTCCTCCACAAGTGGCTCACAAAGGAAAGAGACCAATCATGCAACCTTAAGCTAGGAAGCAATCTAGACCGGTTCAACAACGAAGATGCTTTGAACCCATTCATCCACAAAGACAAGGACAAGGTATGATTCCTTATTTTACTCCTATATGTCATTTTTGTGGATTTGAAGGTCATATTAGACCACATTGCTTTCGATATATTAAAATGTGTAGAACACGAAGCATGATTGAGAAGAGAAAGAATATAGCCAAGATGCATGTTCCTAGGAATGATAAAATTGTTATGCATGATCCTAGGACATCTAGAGCCCAAGTACCAAAGACCACTAAGAAAGCTAAGATTGTTTCTAGGTGGATTAAAAAGAATGAAAATATTTTCCATGTTGCTCAAATAGCCTTGAAGGCAAATTCTTCTAATTTTTGGTATTTAGATAGTGGGTGCTCTAGGCACATGACGGGAAACAAGAGTTTCTTCGAGACTCTTGTTATGGAGGAAGGAGGATATGTCACTTTTGGTGATGGATCTAAAAAGAAAGTTGTAGGGAAAGGAACCATTTCCGTTCCCGAATTACCCTCCTTATCCGATGCTTTATTTGTTGATGGCTTGAAAGCCAATTTAATAAGCATTTCACATCTAAGTGATGAAGGATATTCTGTCTTGTTTTGTATAGATGATTGCTCGATCCTAAAGCCCGGTGGACAAACCTTATTGAAAGGTATGAGATCTAGCGACAATTGCTATTATCTTGAAGCTAGAATTGTCTTAAACAATGTGTCCATGGATGAGCAAATAGAGTTGTGGCATGAAAGACTTGGCCACATGAACTTTAGGGATTTAAGAACCCTTGGAAAGTTCGATTGTGTGCGTGGCCTCCCTAAGCTTAGGAAGAAAGCCAATGGAATTTGTGGACCTTGTCAACAAGGAAAACAAACCAAGAGCATACACAAAAAGGGCAAGTATCTCTCCACCAAGGAGCCCCTAGAGCTTCTCCACATGGATCTCATGGGTCCTATGCAAACCGAGAGTTTAGGTGGAAAGAGATACATTTTTGTTTGTGTTGATGATTTCTCTAGATTTACATGGACATATTTTCTTAGAGAAAAATCTGAAACTTTTGATAAGTTTAAAATGCTTTGTACTAAAATACAAAATGAAATGTATTCTAACATTAAAAGCATTAAACGGATTAGAAGTGACCGTGGGAGGGAATTTGAGAATGCCTCTTTTGAAAGCTATTGCAATAGCTTAGGCATCTCCCATGAGTTCTCGGCTCCTAGGACACCTCAACAAAATGGAGTTGTTGAGAGAAAGAATAGGGTCCTTCAAGAGATGGCCCGAGTGATGTTGCTTAGCAACAATGTCCCTAGGAACCTATGGGCCGAAGCCGTCAATACGGCTTGCTATATAGGGAATCGTGTTTTCCTAAGGCCCGGATCTAGAAACAACTCCTATGAGTTATGGAAGGGTAGGAAGCCAAATGTTAGCTACTTCCACACATTTGGAAGCAAATGCTACATTTTAAGTGACCGTGATCAACTTGGCAAATTTGATGCTAAGAGTGATGAAGGTATCTTTATTGGCTATGCCTTGAATAGTAGAGCTTATAGAGTTTTCAACTTGAAGACTCGAACCGTCATGGAATCATCCAATGTTGTCATTGATGATACTAGGCTCAAGTCGAATGACCATGAGGAGAAGGAAGTTTTAGAGGATGACTCTCCTTTGGAGAGGGTTGTGGTGACTCCCAATGTTGGGACCTCCAATGACAATAATGAAGTCACATAACCTATTACTAGAGTCCCTTTCTTGGACTCTAATGAACCTGCTCCTTGGGTTAGAAGACTCCATAACAATGAGGATGTTATTGGAGATGTGAATGAGGGAGTTAGGATAAGGCGTCAAATAGCTAATCTCATTAGCTTTATATGCTACACCTCTCAAATTGAACCCAAAAGGTTGATGAAGCCTTGAATGATGAGTTTTGGGTTCTTGCCATGCAAGAAGAGCTAAACCAATTCGAAAGGAATGAGGTTTGGACTCTAGTTCCTAGGCCTAAAAGCACTAATGTGATAGGCACCAAGTGGATTTATAGGAACAAATCCGATGAGGATGGCAACATAGTGCGGAACAAGACTAGACTTGTAGCACAAGGGTACTCTCAAATTGAGGGTATCGACTTTGAGGAGACATTTGCTCCCGTTGTCCGTTTAGAGTCCATTAGGCTTCTCTTGTCCATTTCTTGTATGCACAAGTTCAAATTGCACCAAATGGATGTGAAGAGTGCCTTCCTCAATGGCTTCTTGCAAGAGGAAGTGTTTGTTGAACAACCCAAGGGGTTTGTGGATGCACACCACCCCAACCATGTCTATCGTCTTAAGAAGGCACTATATGGGTTGAAACAAGCACCGAGGGCTTGGTATGAGCGCCTCACTCAATTTCTTGTTGACAATGACTACACAAGAGGTAGTGTTGACAAGACCTTGTTCAGTAAGAGAAATAAAGATGAGTTATTTATAGCTCAAATCTATGTTGATGACATTGTATTTGGCTCCACCAACAACACCAAGGTCCAACAATTGTTGATGTCATGTCTCATGAATTTGAGATGAGTCTTGTTGGTGAGCTTAGTTACTTCCTAGGTTTGCAAATTAGGCAATTAAATGATGGGATTTTCATAACCCAAGCCAAATATGCCAAAAACCTAGTGAAGAAGTTTGGTCTTGAAAATGCCAAACATTGTGATAAACCCATGAGTAACACCTTGAAGCTAAGCAAGGATGCTAGTGGTAAAAGTGTGGAACAAACTCTATATCGGGGCATGATAGGTAGCTTGCTTTATTTGACCGCAAGTAGGCCCAATATATCTTTTAGTGTGGGTGTGTGTGCTAGGTACCAAGCGGATCCCAAGGAGTCCCATCTCTCTTCCGTAAAGAGGATCGTTCGCTATGTGAATGGGACTTCCAACTATGGGATTTGGTACTCGTTTGACACTAATGCTAGTCTTGTAGGCTTTAGTGATGCGGATTGGGCAGGAAATTGTGCTGATAGGAAGAGCACATCTGGCGGTTGCTTCTTCCTAGGCAACAACTTGGTGTCTTGGTTTTGCAAGAAGCAAAACTCGATTTCCTTGTCCACGGCCGAGGCCGAGTATATAGCCGCGGGGAGTGGATGCACACAACTCCTATGGATGAAGCAAATGGTAGTAGACTACGGATTCAACCAAGGTACTCTCACTCTCTTTTGTGATAACATGAGTGCCATTAATATTTCTAAGAATCCGGTGCAACATTCTAGAACTAAGCATATTGACATCCGCCATCACTTAATTAGAGAGCTTGTTGAAAATAAATGCATAGTACTTGAACATGTAGGTACTAATGATCAACTTGCGGACCTATTTACTAAACCCTTAGATGCTACTCGATTTAAAACACTAAGTAGATCTATTGGGATATGTCTTGTGGAGTGATGAGTTTTGTTATTGACCCCATATGGGGAACTCAAGCAAAGAGAGCTATTTTGCATTCTTGAAACTTGCAAAAAATTTGAAATAACTTATGCCTCTTCTTTTAATTGCTTGATTAAGCTTGGTTGCACATATGTATATATGTTTTCAATACAATAAGTGTGAACCTTGCTTGTTTACAATCCATGTCATATTTATGTTCAAACATGCTTTTTTGGACTAGGAGATGTATATAGGAAGTATGATTTGAATGACCTATGGTTATTTCCATGACATGATGATTCTTTAATAACATGCTAATGTAAAATGAAAAAGCATGAAATTCATATAACATGCTCACATGAAAAGCATGAATTGATGATTGCATATTCTTAAAATGCAAAACTTGTGTGAAAACTTATGAGACTCAAAATGAATAAAGGATCTTGTATCCGTTCAAAGGAATTTATATTCCAAATGTCTCTCTTTCTTTATTGGTTGAACATGGCTACTATCATACGGATATCTTATCCGGAAAAATCAAATAGGGTGCAAAGTTTCTCATGCCATGTTTCGCTTATAAAGTTGGATATAGTTGCTCTTAAATTGAAATCAATATTGAAAAAAATTATAGCACGGTGTGTATAAAACTATCTAGAGGGGGTGAATAGATTTTAAGCTTTTTACCCAATTTTTCGTATTAGTCCAAATTACGAAATTACCCCTAAATGGATAAAGCAATAAATCAAGTATAAAATGCGGAAATTAAATCACACTTGATTTTTATGTGGAAACCCTCACGGGAAAAACCACGGGCTAGTAAGTAAGCCACACTCGAACCTCGAATCCACTAAATGTGTAAACAATTACAACCTAATCCCGGAAGTAATCACACACCTACCTAATCCCGGAAGTAATCACACACCTACCTAATCCCGGTATGAGTGAACCTAGTCCGATTGCTTGCGAATTAAGCAACCTAATCCCGGTCGCAACACAAGACTTAACTCTCTAAAAAGAGATTAACACCCTAAGTGAATATATGAATATCCAAATGCAACATAGAGCAAGGGAAACCCTATATGCTTATCTAAGATGATGAATATGCAATTAAAAACAATCCTAGATATTAAAGCTAAATGACATGTCAATTAGCATAGATAATCATAGATAAGAGAAACCTAGATATCTATCATAAAAACAACACTCAATCAAATCAACACAACAATCTCTATCTTGAATATTAGATTATAATCTACGACCATTCAAGTAATAAAAGAGATGCCATAATAAATTAAACACTAATTATGTATGATAATAGTGAAAAACTTACCAAAGCAAGTGTGATGATCAAAGACCCATGCAAGCAAGCATCCTAGATATGCTAGAGAATGCTAGATGAACTTTGATGCAAATGGATTTTTGTTTGAGTGTTTAATGAGCAAACTTGATTGCTTTCTCTCTTAAAAATCTCTCTTTTGAAAGTAGGGTTCTTGATAATCAAAGAGTCACATTCAGAACAAGAGAAAGTGATGTATTTATAGGCATGAAAAACAGAGCATGTGAAAAGACAAGTTTGCCCCTGAAACGCACAGATCGGCGGTTTCAATCGGCGGCCAGGCCGCCGTTCATAACCGCCGAATTGGCCCGAGAGGAACAGGGGACCAACGGCGGTTTCGTGACCGCCGATCCAACCGCCGAATCAAACATGAGATTAAAAATCAATCAGGTGTGAAAACGGCGGTTGCATTCGGGACCGCCGTTTCAACCGCCGAATTACGCCGAGAGATAAAATCAATCAGGTATTGAACGGCGGTCGCGACCGCCGATCATAACCGCAGAATTGCTCTATACACTACTGGAAGCAAACGGCGGTTTCAATCGGCGGCCAAGCCGCCGATCACCAACAAAGGTGAAAACCAAGGAGAAGCCAAGGGCATTCTCCGTAGGCGGTCCTCGCGCTAAACCAAGCACATTTTAGTGCATGCGCGGACGTTTCCGAAAACTATCGGGAAACGAATTACAAGACAACATGACACAATTACACACAACAAAATATAACACAAAAGTGCAAGTGTGAAATGTGACAAGTGAAGAGAATGCACACATATGCAATGTATGTTAAGTGTGTGTGTGCAACTAATCTCTTTAAAGAAAAGTAAGCACATAGAAATATACCTTCGGTGCTTATCAATACGAGGTCTTCAAAGGGCTTCGAACAATAAACCCGATACCTAGGCTACCCTTACAAAGAACCCCAACAAGTGGTTTGTCCACGAAATGAGCCAATCAACAAATGGGAACCTTACAATCTTCCCCTTTGGCTATTTCGTGATAAAACCAGCACTCACACTGATTCCTCACATTAAAATAGAAACAACGGGATAACTATGATATTCTATAGTACAAAGAGATAAGAAAATAAAACATCAAGTCTTCAATCTCTTGTAGAATAAACAAGCCCTGAAAAGAAAGTTTCTAACATTTCCAATACAAGAAAAAAAATGAGATGAATCAAGTGATATCAAAACAAGCATTTGCATTTTTAGAATTTAGGCACAACATTACAAAATATATGCAATGTATGAAAAATGCAATGCTCCCCCTCAAAGGGTTACTCCCCCTCAATGTGTTAACTCCCCAATGTGCAATTTCAACACCAATATGCATCTCCCCTTACCATATCCTACTCCCCCTTTTTGTCATGATATAGGCAAAGGAGTAGTCCCCAACCGGGTCACTCATAGCAACGAGAGATAGAAGCATGCAAGATATTTGCATATATATATAAGTCATGTTATGCACCTCAATTAATTGAAGAGAAACAAGGAGATTTATTTGAAAGAAAGTGTGTGAATCAAACATGCTTTGCATACAAGACATATAGCATTCAAGCCCAAAATACAATGGTATTTGGCAAAGCAAATGACAAAGGTTTCTAATAAGAATTCAAACCAATTTTACCAATGTCATGAGTAAAGCAAGGATATAGAATATATTGATTTCACTTTAAGAACAACTATATCCAACTTTATAAGCGAAACATGGCATGAGCGACTTTGCACCCTATTTGATTTTCCCGGATAAGATATCCGTATGATAGTAGCCATGTTCAACCAATAAAGAAGGAGAGACATTTGGAATGTAAATTCCTTTGAACGGATACAAGATCCTTTATTCATTTTGAGTCTCATAAGCTTTCACACAAGGTTTTGCATTTTAAGAGTATGCAATCATCAATTCATGCTTTTCATGTGAGCATGGTATATGAATTTCATGCTTTTTCATTTGACATTAGCATGTTATTTAAAGAATCATCATGTCATGGAGATAATCATAGGTCATTCAAATCATACTTCCTACATACATCTCCTAGTCCAAAAATGCATGTTTGAACATAAATATGACATGGATTGTAAACAAACAAGGTTCACACTTATTGAATAGAAAACATATATACATATGTGCAACTAAGCTTACTCAAACAATTAAAAGAAGAGGCATAAGTTATTTCAAATTTTTTGCAAGTGACAAGAATGCAAAATAGCTCTCTTTGCTTGAGTTCCCCATATGGGGTTAATCATAGAACATCACTCCACAAGACATATCCCAATAGATATACTAAGAGTTTTTAATCGAGTAGCATCTAAGGGTTTAGTAAATAAGTCCGCAAGTTGATCATTAGTACCTACATGTTCAAGTACTATGCATTTATTTTCAACAAGCTCTCTAATGAAGTGATGGCGGATGTCAATATGCTTAGTTCTAGAATGTTGTACCGGATTCTTGGAAAAATTAATAGCACTCATGTTATCACAAAAGAGAGTGAGAGTACCTTGGTTGAATCCGCAGTCTACTACCATTTGCTTCATCCATAGGAGTTGTGTGCATCCACTCCCCACGGCTATGTACTCGGCCTCGGCCGTGGACAAGGAAATTGAGTTTTGCTTCTTGCAAAACCAAGACACCAAGTTGTTGCCTAGGAATAAGCAACCGCCCGATATGCTTTTCCTATCATCACAATTTCCTGCCCAATCTGCATCACTAAAGCCTACAAGACTAGCATTAGTGTCAAAAGAGTACCAAATCCCATAGTTGGATGTCCTATTCACATAGCGAATGATTCTCTTTACGGAAGAGAGATGGGACTCCTTAGGATCCGCTTGGTACCTAGCACACACACCTACACTAAAAGAGATATCGGGCCTACTTGCGGTCAAATAAAGCAAGCTACCTATCATGCCACGATATAACGTTTGTTCCACACTTTTACCACTAGCATCCTTGCTTAGCTTCAAAGTGGTACTCATGGGTGTATCACAATGTTTGGCATTCTCTAAACCAAACTTCTTCACTAGGTTTTTGGCATATTTGGCTTGGGTTATGAAAATCCCATCATCTAATTGCCTAATTTGCAAACCTAGGAAGTAACTAAGCTCACAAACAAGACTCATCTCAAATTCATGAGACATGACATCAACAATTGTTGGACCTTGGTGTTGTTGGTGGAGCCAAATACAATGTCATCAACATAGATTTGAGCTATAAATAACTCATCTTTATTTCTCTTAATGAACAAGGTCTTGTCAACACTACCTCTTGTGTAGTCATTGTCAACAAGAAATTGAGTGAGGCGCTTATACCAAGCCCTCGGTGCTTGTTTCAACCCATATAGTGCCTTCTTGAGGCGATAGACATGGTTGGGGTGGTGTGCATCCACAAACCCCTTGGGTTGTTCAACAAACACTTCCTCTTTCAAGAAGCCATTGAGGAAGGCACTCTTGACATCCATTTGGTGCAATTTGAACTTGTGCATACAAGAAATGGACAAGAGAAGCCTAATAGACTCTAAACGGGCAACGGGAGCAAATGTCTCCTCAAAGTCGATACCCTCAATTTGAGAGTACCCTTGTGCTACAAGTCTAGCCTTGTTCCGCACTATGTTGCCATCCTCATCGGATTTGTTCCTAAATATCCATTTAGTGCCTATGACATTAGTGGTCTTAGGCCTAGGAACTAGAGTCCAAACCTCATTCCTTTCGAATTGGTTTAGCTCTTCTTGCATGGCAAGAACCCAAAATTCATCATTTAAGGCTTCTTCAATCTTTTTGGGTTCAAGTTGAGAGGTGTAGCATGTGTAGCTAATAAGATTAGCTATTTGACGCCTAGCTCTAACACCCTTATTTACATCTCCAATAACATCCTCTTTGTTATGGAGTCTTCTAACCCATGGAGCGGGTTCATTAGAGTCCAAGAGAAGGACTCTAGTAATAGGTTGTGTGACTTCATTATTTTCATTAGATGTCCCAACATTGGGAGTCACCACAACCCTTTCCAAAGGAGAGTCATCACTAAAAATAACCTTCTCCTCATGATCATTTGACTTGAGCCTAGTATCATCAAATACGACATTGGATGATTCCATAACACTTAGAGTCTTTAAATTGAAAATTCTATAGGCTCTACTATTCAAGGCATAGCCAATAAAAATGCCCTCATCACTCTTAGCATCGAATTTGCCAAGTTGATCACGGTCATTCAAAATGTAGCATTTGCTTTCAAAAGTGTGGAAGTAGCTAACATTTGGCCTCTTGCCTTTCCATAACTCATATGAGGTATTTCTAGTACCGGGCCTTAGGAAAACACGATTCCCTATATAGCAAGCCGTATTGACGGCTTCGGCCCATAGGTTCCTAGGGACATTGTTGCTAAGCAACATCACACGGGCCATCTCTTGAAGGACCCTATTCTTCCTCTCAACAACTCCATTTTGTTGAGGTGTCCTAGGAGCCGAGAACTCATGGGAGATGCCTAAGCTATTGCAATAGCTTTCAAATGAGGCATTCTCAAATTCCCTCCCATGGTCACTTCTAATCCGTTTAATGCTTTTAATGTTAGAATTCATTTCATTTTGTATTTTAGTACAAAGCATTTTAAACTTATCAAAAGTTTCGGATTTTTCTCTAAGAAAATATGTCCATGTAAATCTAGAGAAATCATCAACACAAATAAAAATGTATATCTTTCCACCTAAACTCTCGGTTTGCATAGGACCCATGAGATCCATGTGGAGAAGCTCTAGGGGCTCCTTGGTGGAGAGATACTTGCCCTTTTTGTGCATGCTTTTAGTTTGTTTTCCTTGTTGGTAAGGTCCACAAATACCATTGGCTTTCTTCTCAAGCTTAGGGAGGCCACGCACACACTCGAACTTTCCAAGGGTTCTTAAATCCCTAAAGTTCATGTGGCCAAGTCTTTCATGCCACAACTCTATTTGCTCATCCATGGACACATTGTTTGAGACTATTCTAGCCTCAAGACAATAGCAATTGTCGCTTGATCTCATACCTTTCAATAAGATTTGTCCATCGGGCTTTAGGATCGAGCAATCATCTTTACAAAACAAGACGGAATATCCTTCATCACTTAGATGTGAAATGCTTATTAAATTGGCTTTCAAGCCATCAACAAATAACGCATCGAATAAGGAGGGTAATCCGGGAACGGAAATGGTTCCTTTCCCTACAACTTTCTTTTTGGATCCATCACCAAAAGTGACATATCCACCTTCCTCTATAACAAGAGTCTCGAAGAAACTCTTGTTTCCCGTCATGTGCCTAGAGCACCCACTATCTAAATACCAAAAATTAGAAGAATTTGCCTTCAAGGCTATTTGAGCAACATGGCAAACAATTTCATTCTTTCTAATCCACCTAGAAACAATCTTAGCTTTCTTAGTGGTCTTTGGTACATGAGCTCTAGATGTCCTAGGATCATGCATAATAATATTATCATTCCTAGGAACATGCATCATGGCTCTTTTCTTTTTCTTCTCTATCATGCTTCTAGTTTTGCACATTTTTATATATCGAAAGCAATGTGGTCTAATATGACCATCAAATCCACAAAAGTGACATATAGGAGTAAAATAAGGAATCATACCTTGTCCTTGTCTTTGTGGATGAAAGGGTTCAATCCTTCTTCGTTGTTGAACCGGTCTTGGTTGCTTCCTAGCTTGAGGTTGCATGATAGGTCTCTTTCCTTTGTGTGGAGGAATGTTGGCTTGAGGGACCCTAGGGGATTGAGCTTGTGGTTGCCTTCTTGGCCCCATCTTCACTTGTGCATTTGAGCATTGTCCTACTTCTAATTTCTTCCTAGGAGCTTGCACCAATGAAGCTTTTTTACTCCCCAAACTCTTAACAAAAAATGGTCTTCTTGGAAGTGGAAGTCTCCATATCATCTTCAAACCCGAGACCTCTCTTGTCACTTGGACTCTTTCCAACACCAAGTAAATGATCAAGCTTCTTGGTGCTAGAACCTATCCTAGCCAAGGACCCTTTAACTTCTACAAGTTCCCTCTTCAGGCCTTCTTCACTTCTCTTGGATAAGTCTAATTCCTCAATTAACTTATCCTCTCTCCTCTTCAATCTTTCCACTTGTTCACTCAAGTGGTCATTGTGAGCCGAAAGTTCAAGGTTCTCTTCTCTCAACCTCTCAATCTTTCTTGTGCTTTTAATTGCTAAATCATTGAACTCGGCATGGTATTTAGCAAGCACCTTTTGCTCCATAAATTTCTTTATGGAAATAGAAGATGAGTCACTTTCTACTTCACTTGAGTCATTTTCCTCTTGACTCATTTCCTCTTTCTCACTACCACTTTTGCTCTTATGTGAGGAGGCAAAAGCTAGGAGATTAGCCATGAGCTCTTCTTCACTTGAAGACTCATCTTCCTCATTGGAGTCATCACTACTCCCACTCCAAGTGGCGGCCATCACTTTGCTCTTCTTCTTTTCATTGTGATTAGCACATTCGGGGGCAAAGTGACCAATCCCACTACATTCAAAGCATCGGACCCCTTTCCTTTCGGTCCTCTCTTGTCTAGGCTCAAACTTCTTGAAGGAACCTTTTTTCTTCAAGTCTTGTCCTCTTGACCCAAATCCCTTCTTCTTCTTGAACCCCATAACCTTGTTAAACCTTTTCACGAATAAGGCAAGGTCTTCATCCGATTCATGCTTTGCCTCATTTGCATCCTTAGATGCTTTCAAAGCTATTCCTTTAGACTTCTTAGGAGGAGTAGTGGTGCTAGGAGCCTTCCTAGACTCATATGCAAGGAGACGTCCAATCACCTCACTTGGCTTCATATCCATGTAGCCACTATTTTCTTCTATGGCCGTCACCTTTGATTCAAACCTATCGGGGAGAGATCTCATAATTTTTTGCTTGACTCTCCTATCCGAATATGGGTCTTCGAGTTGATGGCTTTGATTTACAATGTCCATCAATTTGATTTCGAAGTCATTGAAGCATCCATCCTCTCCCATCCTAAGTAGCTCAAATTGAGTTTGGAAGACTTGAAGCTTGGACTCCTTTACCACCTCGGTTCCCTCATGTGCAACTTGAAGGATGTCCCATGCCACTTTTACAATCTGAGTATTCTGAATAAGCTTGTATTGATTCTCATCCATTGCACACATGATGGCATGCATAGCCTTCCTATTCCACTTGGAAGCCTCAAACTCTTGCGCGTTCCATTGCGCCTTAGGCTTCAAAACTTCTTCTCCTCCACCACCGGGAGTCATCATGGGTAGATCATATCCGTCTTCCACCGCCATCCATGCACGGTCATGAATTTGGCATATGTAGGATTCCATCTTCCCTTTCCATTGGGAATAATTTAAACCGGTAAGAAGTGGAGGCCTTGTGCTAGAAGCACCTTCGTGGCCACCACCATTTCCACCGTTTCCACTCATAGTGTTTATGAATGAATGAAATGAATGCAAATGTATGAATGATCAAAAATCACACAAAATGCAAAACACACCAAAAAAGCAAGGATCACCTATGTATGTCTAGGAACCCGCTCTGATACCAATTGAAACAAATTATAGCACGGTGTGTATAAAACTATCTAGAGGGGGGGTGAATAGATTTTAAGCTTTTTACCCAATTTTTCGTATTAGTCCAAATTACGAAATTACCCCTAAATAGATAAAGCAATAAATCAAGTATAAAATGCGGAAATTAAATAACACTTGATTTTTACGTGGAAACCCTCACGGGAAAAACCACGGGCTAGTAAGTAAGCCACACTCGAACCTCGAATCTCGAATCCACTAAATGTGTAAACAATTACAACCTAATCCCGAAAGTAATCACACACTTACCTAATCCCGGTATGAGTGAACCTAGTCCGATTGCTTGCGAATTAAGCAACCTAATCCCGGTCACAACACAAGACTTAACTCTCTAAAAAGAGATTAACACCTTAAGTGAATATATGAATATCCAAATGCAACATAGAGCAAGGGAAACCCTATATGCTTATCTAAGATGATGAACATGAAATTAAAAACAATCCTAGATATTAAAGCTAAATGACATGTCAATTAGCATAGATAATCATAGATAAGAGAAACCTAGATATCTATCATAAAAACAACACTCAATCAAATCAACACAACAATCTCTATCTTGAATATTAGATTATAATCTAAGACCAATCAAGTAATAAAAGAGATGCCATAATAAATTAAACACTAATTATATATGATAATAGTGAAAAACTTACCAAAGCAAGTGTGATGATCAAAGACCCATGCAAGCAAGCATCCTAGATATGCTAGAGAATGCTAGATGAACTTTGATGCAAATGGATTTTTGTTTGAGTGTTTAATGAGCAAACTTGATTGCTTTCTCTCTTAAAAATCTCTCTTTTGAAAGTAGGGTTCTTGATAATCAAAGAGTCACATTCAGAACAAGAGAAAGTGATGTATTTATAGGCATGAAAAACAGAGCATGTGAAAAGACAAGTTTGCCCCTGAAACGCACCGATCGGCGGCCAGGCCGCCGTTCATAACCGCTGAATTGGCCCGAGAGGAACAGTGGACCAACGGCGGTTTCGTGACCACCGATCCAACCGCCGAATCAAACCTGAGATTAAAAATCAATCAGGTGTGAAAACGGCGGTTTCATTTGGGACCGCCGTTTCAACCACCGAATTAGGCCGAGAGATAAAATCAATCAGGTCTTGAACGGCGGTTTCGAACGGCGGTCGCGACCGCCGATCATAACCGTAGAATTGCTCCGTACACTACTGGAAGCAAACGGCGGTTTCAATCGGCAGCCAGGCCACCGATCATAACCGCCGATCACCAACAAAGGTGAAAACTAAGGAGAAGCCAAGGGCATTCTCCGTAGGCGGTCCTCGCGCTAAACCAAGCACATTCTAGTTCATGCGCGGACATTTCCGAAAACTATCGGGAAACGAATTACAAGACAACACGACACAATTACACACAACAAAATATAACACAAAAGTGCAAGTGTGAAATGTGACAAGTGAAGAGAATGCACACATATGCAATGTATGTTAAGTGTGTGTGTGCAACTAATCTCTTTAAAGAAAAGTAAGCACATAGAAATATACCTTCGGTGTTTATCAATACGAGGTCTTCAAAGGGCTTCGAACAATAAACCCGATACCTAGGCTACCCTTACAAAGAACCCCAACAAGTGGTTTGTCCACGAAATGAGCCAATCAACAAATGGGAACCTTACAAATATATTCTATATCCTTGCTTTACTCATGACATTGGTGAAATTGGTTTGAATTCTTATTAGAAACCTTTGTCATTTGCTTTGCCAAATACCATTGTTTTTGGACTTGAATGCTACATGTCTTGTATGCAAAGCATGTTTGATTCACACATTTTCTTTCAAATAAATCTCCTTGTTTCTCTCCAATTAATTAAGTTGCATAAAGTGACTTATATTAATTATGCAAATCTTGCATGCTACTATCTCTCGTTGCTATGAGTGACCCGGTTGGGGACTACTCCTTTGCCTATATCATGACAAAAAGGGGGAGTAGTATATGGTAAGGGGAGTTGCAAAATATAGAAGCATTTGTGCATATTGGGGAGAACATTCATTGAGGGGGAGTAACCCGTTGAGGGGGAGCATTGCATACACATACATTTCATAATGTTGTGCGTAAACTTTTAAAATGCTAATGCTTGTTTTTGTTCTCACTTGATTAATCTCACATTTCACTTGCTTTGGAAAATATAGAAATCTTATTTTTAGGGCTTGATTACTCTACAAGAGATTGAAGACTTGAAGTTTTATTTTCTTATCTCTTTGTGTTGTAGAAAATCATAGTTGTCCCATAGTTTCTAATTCTTTGTGAGGAATCAATGTGAGTGGTGGTTTTGTCACGAAATAGCCAAAGGGGGAGATTGTAAGGTTCCCATTTGTTGATTGGCTCATTTCGTGGACAAACCACATGTTGGGGTTCTTTGTAAGGGTGGCCTAGGTATCGGTTTTATTGTTCGAAGCCCTTTTGAAGTCCTCATGTTGATAAGCACCAAAGGTAAATTTCTATGTGCTTACTTGTCTTGAAGAGATAGTTGCACACACTCACAACTCATGCATATGTTTAATCCTTGTATGTTGTGTTTATTTGTGTTGTGCATTAATGTTAATTTTCATCTCTTCATGCATGATTAGTTTGATTGCTTATTGCATTGCCCATTGTCTTGTCTTGCATAACATTGGATTTCATGCATTGCAAAGGGCGCTGTTCAAAGCGCTCTACAAAGCGCTGTTCTGAACAGCGCCCACAAGACCTGATGCCAAAATGGTCTTTTTAATGCATCAGGTCTGATGCATTTTGGATGGGCGTTGTACGGGCGCTGTACAAAAGCGCTGTTCGTACAGCGCCCCGATCAAGACCTGATTGCAATTGTGTTTTAAATGCATCAGGTCTGATGCATTTTGAGTGGGCGCTGTACGAGCGCTGTACAGAAGCGTTGTTCGTACAGCGCCACTCTGTTTTCCCGAGAGAACAGAGTTGGGGTGCTGTACAGGCGCTATACAAGAGGTGCTCTACGTACAGCGCCCAAGGCAAATATTAGGCCAACTTATCAAAACGACCACACATTGATTTGGGCCCCTATATATATGCCACTTTGACTTTAGGTCAATCAAGAGAGTTCATATTCAGATTTCATACTTAGGATATTTTTTCAAGAGAAGAAAAACTTCCAAGAACTAAAAGTTTATTCACTCAAACACTTTTTCATGATCATCAATCATCATCTAGCATCATCCTAGATCATCTAAATGTCTCTTTGCATGGATTCTTCATCATACTTTGCTTGGTAAGCTTTTCACTAATATCTTACATATTTTGTGTTTTTCTTAACAAGCAATCTCAATAAAGTTTCTAACATTTCCTATACAAGTAAAAAGTGAGATGAATCAAGTGAGAGCAAAAACAAGCATTGCATATTAAAAAGATTAGGCATAACATTATGCAATGTATGTGAATGCAATGTATATGAATGCAATGCTCCCCCTCAACAGGTTACTCCCCCTCAATGTATATTCTTCCCAATAGGCACAATTGCTACAATTTGCAACTCCCCTTACCATATCCTACTCCCCATTTTTGTCATGATATAGGCAAGGGAGTAGTCCCCAACCGGGTCACCTATAGCAACGAGAGATAGTAGCATGCAAGACATTTGCATAATCAATATAAGTCACTTTATGCATCTCAATTAATTGAAGAGAAACAAGGAGATTTATTTGCATAAAATGTGTGAATCAAACATGCTTTGCATACAAGACATGTAGCATTCAAGTCCAAAATACAATGGTATTTGGCAAAGCAAAAGACAAAGGTTTCTAATAAGAATTCAAACCAATTTCACCAATGTCATGAGAAAAGCAAGGATATAGAGAATTTATTGATTTCAATTTAAGAACAACTATATCCAACTTTATAAGCGAAACATGGCATGAGCGACTTTGCACCCTATTCGATTTTTCCAGATAAGATATCCGTATGATAGTAGCCATGTTCAACCAATAAAGAAAGAGAGACATTTGGAATATAAATTCTTTTGAACGGATACAAGATCCTTTATTCATTTTGAGTCTCATAAGCTTTCACACAAGTTTTGCATTTTAAGAATATGCAATCATCAATTCATGCTTTTCATGTAAGCATGTTATATGAATTTCATACTTTTTCATTTGACATTAGCATGTTATTAAAGAATCATCATGTCATGGAGATAACCATAGGTCATTCAAATCATACTTCCTATATACATCTCCTAGTCAAAAAATGCATGTTTGAACATAAATATGACATGGATTGTAAACAAGTAAGGTTCACACTTATTGAATTGAAAACATATATACATATGTGCAACCAAGCTTACTTAAACAATTAAAAGAAGAGGCATAAGTTATTTCAATTTTTTTGCAAGATACAAGAATGCAAAATAGCTCACTTTGCTTGACTTCCCCATATGGGGTCAAATAGAAATCACATCACTCCACAAGACATATCCCAATAGATCTACTTAGTGTTTTAAATCGAGTAGAATCTAAGGGTTTAGTAAATAGGTCCGCAAGTTGATCATTAGTACCTACATGTTCAAGTACTATGCATTTATTTTCAACAAGCTCTCTAATGAAATGATGGCGGATGTCAATATGCTTAGTTCTAGAATGTTGCACTGGATTCTTGGAAATATTAATGGCACTCATGTTATCACAAAAGAGAGTGAGAGTACCTTGGTTGAATCCGTAGTCTACTAGCATTTGCTTCATCCATAGGAGTTGTGTGCATCCACTCCTAGCAGCTTTATACTCGGCCTCGGCCGTGGACAAGGAAATAGAGTTTTGCTTCTTGCAAAACCAAGACACCAAGTTGTTGCCTAGGAAGAAGCAACCGCCCGATGTGTTTTTCCTATCATCACAATTTCCTGCCCAATCCGCATCACTAAAGCCTACAAGACTAACATTAGTGTCAAAAGAGTACCAAGTCCCATAGTTGGCTGTCCCATTCACATAGCGAATGATTCTCTTTACGGAAGAGAGATGGGACTCCTTGGGATCCGCTTGGTACCTAGCACACACACCCACACTAAAAGAGATATCGGGCCTACTTGTGGTCAAATAAAGCAAGCTATCTATCATGCCCCGATATAGAGTTTGTTCCACACTTTTACCACTAGCATCCTTGCTTAGCTTCAAAGTGGTACTCATGGGTGTATCACAATGTTTGGCATTTTCAAGACCAAACTTCTTCACTAGGTTTTTAGCATATTTGGCTTGGGTTATGAAAATCCCATCATCTAATTGCCTAATTTGCAAACCTAGGAAGTAACTAAGCTAACCAACAAGACTCATCTCAAATTCATGAGACATGACATCAACAAATTGTTGGACCTTGGTGTTGTTGGTGGAGCCAAAAACTATATCATTAACATATATTTGAGCTATGAAAAGCTCATTATTGTCTTTCTTGATGAATAGTGTCTTGTCAACACTACCCCTTGTGTAGTTATTG
The DNA here is from genome assembly GCA_008009225.1 of Acer yangbiense. Lineage (NCBI taxonomy): Eukaryota > Viridiplantae > Streptophyta > Magnoliopsida > Sapindales > Sapindaceae > Acer > Acer yangbiense. The sequence goes on along the minus strand of CM017762.1, from coordinate 53,759,240 downwards.
TCAACAAGAAATTGAGTGAGGTGCTCATACCAAGCCCTCGGTGCTTGTTTCAACCCATGTAGAGCCTTCTTAAGGCGATAGACATGGTTGGGGTGGTGTGCATCCACAAACCCCTTGGGTTGTTTAACAAACACTTCCTCTTGCAAGAAGCCATTGAGGAAGGCACTCTTGACATCCATTTGGTGCAATTTGAACTTGTGCACATAAGAAATGGACAAGAGAAGCCTAATGGACTCTAAACGGGCAACGGGAGCAAATATCTCCTCAAAGTCGATACCCTCAATTTGAGAGTACCCTTGTGCTACAAGTTTAGCCTTGTTCCGCACTATGTTGCCATCCTCATCGGATTTGTTCCTATAAATCCACTTAGTGCCTATCACATTAATGCTTTTAGGCCTAGGAACTAGAGTCCAAACCTCATTCCTTTCGAATTGGTTTAGCTCTTCTTGCATGGCAAGAACCCAAAATTCATCATTCAAGGCTTCATCAACCTTTTTGGGTTCAATATGAAAGGTGTAGCATGTAAAGCTAATGAGATTAGCTATTTGACGCCTAGTCCTAACACCCTCATTCACATCTCCAATAACATCCTCTTTGTTATGGAGTCTTCTAACCCATGGAGCGGGTTCATTAGAGTCCAAGAGAGGGACTCTAGTAAGAGGTTGTGTGACCTCATTATTGTCATTGGACGTCCTAACATTGGGAGTCACCACAACCCTCTCCAAAGGAGAGTTATCATCTAAAACTTCCTCCTCCTCATGGTTATTAGACTTGAGCCTTGTATCATCAATAACAACATTCGATGATTCCATGACGGTTCGAGTCTTCAAGTTGAAAACTCTATAGGCTCTACTATTTTATACCTATTTAAGGTCCCCCATTTTCGATCGTTTGTCTCATTTTTGAGCGTATTTTTGTATATAATGTTTTGTTTGAGCCTTGTATAGGTACATATTCCCTACAATAAGGTTTTGAGCTTAAAGATTAGTTTGGGAGGCAAAATGAGCCAAAAACGGAAGAAATTATATATACACGTGCAGAATGTACATATTGCAAGGGTCATATCTTCCTCCTCAGATCGAACCACATTGATATCTTTATATATTCATAACGCCCCGGTAGTCTAGTTTCCAGAACATTTTACGGATTACAATTCTGAGCTTTCTGTAGGAAGTTATGCCTATTTCCGTAACGGTACGCGATGCTGAAATGCTGAAATGGCGTCAGGTCTAAATGGCTACTTCAAACGGTGGCCAAGCCGCAGAACGAAACCACCGATCAGCTCCAGAAAGTCATTTTTTGGGCGAATTTCAGGGACAGTTTCATCCTTTCATCCCTTCATCCCCAATTCATGCCCTAACCTCCCAACACTATATAAACACCTTATTCTCTTCTCTCCTAACAGAATCCACACCCCACACACTTCCTCTTCTTCTTCATCTTCATCTTCTTCATCTAATAAGAGAGAGAGAGAAGCTTTCTAGAGCATCCATGGAGGTTTTTCCTCCATGGATGCTCCCCACTTCATCTTCTACCCATCATCCACCCATTTAGGAGTAGATTGCAAGGAGAAAGGAGGGTATTTGGACCAATTTCGAGCTAGGGTTTCATGGAGGACTTGGAGGAGGTTTTCTTCAAGGGTTGTCTCTTTTAACTCATCTCTTTGTATTTCTTGTTTTCTTAAATGTGTAATCCCCACTCGGGAATATTTGTAAACTTATATTTGTGCTCAATATATATGATGGTTGTTTTTATATCCAATTTGTGTTTTGATTCATTCTTGATTGTTGTTGAATATATCTCTTATCTTGAAATTCATGTTTATTGATGATTGGAAATTGATATGTGTTCATGGATGGGATTAGGAGTAGATTAACTTAATTGTAGGAGTAGTTGTAATCAAATATCCCATTTGTGTGTGTATGTCTTTGGAAGGTCAAAATTGCATGTCATGAATGGGTTTGAGTGACTTAGAGTTAGGATTGTTCCTTTGGAGGGGCTTTGCGGGTATAGTCTTGGCTAATTAGCTAGGAAGAGTGGGTGAACCTATAAATTGCTATATTATAAGGGTTTGGTTCAATGTTCTTGTTAACAATTGGACTTTAGCTATTTCTCATTCTAGGGGCTCTAGGTGAGTCATGGTTAGAGTTACAATTATTGGTCTTTGGCTATCTCTCACGCTAGGGGCTCTAAGTGAGTTATGGTCGGAGATACAATTACTCTTTCCACATTCATTAGACTTTCACGTTGCCATTTTACATTATGAAGCTATCATTAGGGCTCAATGTTGTTTTGTTTGTAGAATCGGTTCACATATGTTGGTTGCGGTTTCGTGTTTGAGAGGTTCTCGACACACTCTTCAACCGTTAGCTCTATGAATGGGTATAAACCGGATTGAGGCAAGAACGAACCCTTAACTAAAATTGGGTGTCCATAATGTCTAACAACCAACTATTTGTGCACTTATGTATGGTGAACTTGTTGAACCTTGTGTGACCATTTTCATGCATCTCTTCTATCCACCATTTTATTTATCACTTTAAACACCATTCTCACCCTTCCATATTCTCTTTATTTTTATTTATTTTCATTTTCATTTTCTACACACACACACCGTATTGTACATACATTTCACACACACCATTCTCGTCTTTCCGCATTCCATTTACATGCTTACAATAAACTCTAGAACTTAAAATGGTTGACGAATCACACCTCCCTTCGGAACGATACCCTCGCTTGCCGTTTTACTAGCCTTTTGCTAGTTTATAGCACATTGCGTAGGAAACCCCTTTTTAAATGAAACAATCTTTTGATCCTTGCGATTTCTTAACGACGGAAAAAACGAGTATCAGAACCGCTCTGATACAAATTGAAAGTTCTCACGGTGTGTAAACTATTAGTCTAGAAGGGGGGTGAATATATTTTAACTAATTTTACTCAATTTTCGTTTAAGGACAAGATTACGAAAATACCCCTAATAGTCAATAAAATATAGCAAGTGAAATATTGTGTGGAAATTAAAACAACACTTGATATTTACGTGAAAACCCTCACGGGAAAAACCACGGGCTGTTAAGTGAGCCACACCCGAACCTCGAATCCACTAAATGTGATGAAATTACAACCTAATCCCGGAAGTAATAACACACCTACCTAATCCCGGTATAAGCGAACCTAGTCCGATTGCTTGCGAATTAAGCAACCTAATCCCGGTCACAACACAAGACTTAATTCTCTGAAAAGAGATTAACACCCTAAGTGAATATATGAATATTCAAATGCAACATAGAGCAAGGGAAACCCTATATGCTTATCTAAGATGATGAATTTGCAATTAAAAACAATCCTAGATATTAAAGCTAAATGACATGTCAATTAACTTAGATAATCATAGATTATAGAAACCTAGATATCTTTCACAAAACAACACTCAATCAAATCAACACAACAATCTCTATCTTGAATATTATAATTCAATCTAAGAACAATCAAGTAATAAAAGAGATGCCATAATAAATAAAACACTAATTATATATGATAATAGTGAAAAACTTACCAAATCAAGTGTGATGATAAAAGAGCCATGCAAGCAAGCATCCTAGATATGCTAGAGAATGCTAGATGAACTTTGATGCAAATGGATTTTGGTTTGAGTGTTTAATTGAGCAAACTTGGTTGCTTTCTCTCTTAAAAATCTCTCTTTTAAAAGTAGGGTTCTTGATGATTAAATAGTCACATTCAGAACAAGAGAAAGTGATGTATTTATAAGCATGAAAAATAGAGCATGTGAAAAGACAAGTTTGCCCCTGAAACGCACCGATCGGCGGTTTCATTCGGCGGCCAGGCCGTCGATTCTAACCACCGAATTGAACCCGAGAAGAACAGGGGAACAACGGCGGTTTTATTCGACGGTTTCTTGACCGCCGAATCAAACCGAGAGATAAAATCAATCAGGTATGAACGGCGGTTTCATTCGGCGGTTTCGTGACTACCGATTCAACTACCGAATCAAACAGAGAGATAAAATCAATCAGGTTTTGAACGGCGGATTCGAACGGCGGTCGTAACCGTAGAATTGCTCCAAACACTTCTGGATGCAAACGGTGGTTTTAATCGGCGGCCAAGCCGCCGATCATAACCGTCGATCACCAACATAGGTGAAAACCAAGGAGAAGCCAAGGGCATTCTCCGTAGGCGGTCTTTGCGCAAAACCAAGCACATTCTAGTGCATGCACGAACGTTTCCGAATACTATCGGGAAACGAATTGCAAGTCACAAATACACACAACAAAAAATAACATATAAGTGCAAGTGTGAAATGTGACATGTGAAGAGAAAGCACACATATGCAATGTATGTTAAGTGTGTGTGTGCAACTAATCTCTTCAAAGAAAAATAAGCACTAGAGATATACCTTTGGAGTGCTTTTCAGGATGAGGTCTTCAAAGGGCTTGAGTAATAACAACAACACCTAAGCTACCCTTACAAAGGACCCAACATGTGGTTTGTCCACGAAATGAGCCAATCAACAAATGGGAACCTTACATCTCCAACTGAGCTTCCAAAACCTTTGAATTGGATCTAACTTTAGCACAGCCCGACGCCCATCTCTTGATAATGGCTTTAGAAGCCTTCAATTTATGATGAAGCATCACACTATTCGATCCCACTACCTTGTTTCCAACCCAACTCTTCTTCACTTCCGACATCAACTTCTTATCATCAAGCCATCTATTCTGAAAACGAAAAGGCCCGAGCCCCCATTTGACCTCCGTGTTTCCCAAGGTAATTGCACTGTGATCCGAAATCGACCTCAGAATACTGATTTGAATTAAGTTAGAAAACCATGACAAAATAAGAGGAGAAACCAAAAAACGATCTAACCTTGCCCACACTCCATTAAATCTGTTATTAGACCACGTGAAAGCAGCACCCCTAAAAGGGATGTCTTTCACCTTAGCTTGAAGAATAAAATTCTGAAAATTTCTAGCCGACCATGTATCGAAATTGCCCCCTTTTCTCTCGGATTCGTCCAAAACCGTGTTAAAATCTCCTCCAAGACACCAAGGCTGCTCAAAAATCTACTGAATGCTCAAAAGATACTCCCATAATTTCTTCCTCTCCGCCTCCACATTTGGCGTGTACACATTACAAACAATCACCTCTTTTCCAATCTTCAGCAGCTGCCCAACTAAAACAATGCACCAATGATTGGATAAACAATGAGACACTGAAAACCTCTGTAAGGTTTATAGTTTATGTTTGCATAAATTCCATATCAAAATGTGTTTCTCTTGTAATGTTTAGTGGTTTGTATATTGAAGAATTAAGAAGACGAAGGATGTCTCAACCACAATTCATTCAAGAAGCCGGCATTTAAGAGATTTGTGCATCATTGTTCAACAAAGGTAATAAAGGACCTCATATCCCTTACAAGGCTAGGCACACACTCACACATAGCATTCTTGTGTGTTCCTTCATGATTAAACATCACTTATGTATCACTTTCACACACTTGACAAAATATGCTCATGCATTCATACTATATTGGTAATATTTTGTTTATTGCATTTTCTAGGACTATGTCTGGAAATTAACATATGTGTGTGTATTTGTGCTTGTATGCTTTCGTTTTTTTTTTGTACGTGGACTTGAACATGTTCTTATTTGATGTCTTATTGAGTTCTGGTCGTTTCGGTTACTCATTCATGTAGTTTCGAGTCCAAACGATGTAGCTACGCTATTTTTCGTTCTCATTCGTTGAATTGACTTCATCATTGTTTTTCGAGATGATTTCTCAACCATTTTTCAAAGTTGTGTAGTCGTTGTCGTGCGTAAGAGAGTCACGGTTCGTAATCCGAAAACGGATTTGAAATCGGAGTTTGGATGCCTAAGATACGGGCTGAAGAACCGAGGGAGCACGAGAGAGAGGCAGCAGGCCGTGAGGGAGGTTGTGGGCCCCACGGCCAAGGGGGCTCTCTGCCCCCGTGAGGCCCACGTGCCCCCCACGGCCTGGGGTGACGTGGCCTCACCTCATTGGCCCGGAATCTCTTCTCTCTCCTCCTTATATCTTCCCTCCATCTCTCTCCATTTGATTTTTTAAGAAGAAAAAGTTGCAAATTCCCGTCAGTCCTCTCCTCTGAATTTTCTCATCTTCCAAACATCATATCTCCCTCATCCGGAGTTGGATTTGAGTGATTCGAATTGGAGAACGTTTGTAATTGAGTCCTCTATCATTTCTGAGTGGTTTGGTAGCTGATTGATCGAGTTTTCTGGTGGTTACACACTGAAATCCGAACCAGCTGTTGAATCAAAGGTATTGGACTAATCTTTGGGATTTCTTTCTTTTCAACCTTCAATTTGCTTGGGGTTTCTTCTTCTATATCTATGTTTATGTTTGGTAAAAGCTATTGAGAAAGGTAGCTTGATAATCATTCTAATTGAAAGTCAATTTATAGACAAATGTGGACTAGTTTCTATGATTCTAGGTTTTTCACATGTTTGTGAGTTGTATTGTGATTAGAATGGCATCTTAGGTTATTTGTGACTTGATTGAATCAATTTTGTGATAAATGACTTTGAGATTTGATTTGATCCTTTGATTGATGAAATCTAGGATTTGTGTATTTGTTTGTGTTTTAGAGCAATCACTACAAGAAAAATGACCTATTGGGACGAAAAATCTATTGGGACGTTCTTTTTTCGTCCCAATAGACAACCTATTGGGACGAATTTTTTTCGTCCCAATAGGAAGTCTATTGGGACGAATTATATATTTCGTCCCAATAGACATCCTATTGGGACGAAAAACAAAAACGTCCCAATAGACTGCCTGTTGGGACGAAAAAATTTCGTCCCAATAGAATGTTTATTGGAACAAATTTTGTCCAATGTGGTATGATCTTTAGGGACGAATTCTTTACGTCCCAATAGGATTTCTATTGGGACGAAATATATAATTCGTCCCAATAGACATCTTATTGAAACGAATTTTTTTCATCCCAATAGGTCTATAGGGACGATTTTAGGGCTATTGGAATGAAAAATATCGTCCCAATAGCCCTTTTGTAGTGTTTTCAATTAATTCTTAAAAGGCTTAGATGAATGCGAGTGAAGAAAGAAATGTGAAAAAAGTATTAGAAGACGAAGATGAAGAAAATATTACATTAAGATGAAAGGAGAGAAAATGAGGTAAATAATAGAGGTAAAAAAATATATATTATTTTGATGTGTATAATAGTTATTGTATTTATGGTTATGAGTGCATCTTAACCATTTTTTTTTTTTTTTTACATAGGATTTGTCACACTTATGTATCCATTAGATCATACTTGTCTGAATGGTTAAGATTTCATGATCATTAATTATTTTAATTGTTTCTCTCTCTCATATTTTTTCTCGTTTCCTAAACATTTTATTTGTTTCTCTCTAGTCATTTATTTCTTTGTTTCCTCTCTTATTACTATTATTTTCTTTTCATCTTATAACATTTCTTATTTCATATCTTTTTATATTTTCACTTGTGGCATTCTTTTTTTATTTATTGATAGAAATGCTTAAATAAAATAATTACATAGTTGATAAAAATTCTTCAAAGTACTAGAATTTTTTTGACATAATCAAAATACTGGAATTTATGATATAAAATATGTTATCCATTCAAAAATCCAAAAAAACAAAAAAAAAAAAAACAAAGAAGTAAGTAATTAAATTTGTTGAAAATTCTTGATTTTTTTTAAGTTTTTCCAAAGGTAGATTAATAATTAAATTACCATATAAATTAGAAAATGATGCAATATGGAACATTTTGTTCATCAAAAGTGGTTCTCTATCGAGATGAATTTTGTTTTTTCCAATAAATTCTTCATAAGGATCAATAACTATTAGTCTTGAGAGGTTTTCTATTATTTAGAAAAAAAAAAAAAAAAAAAAAAAAACTGAATCGTCGGAACTAGAACTGGAACAGGAACAGAAACCGTTGATTTCGAATCGAAAATTGAAACCGCTGGTTCTGTATCGAAAACCGAATCCGCTATTTCTAAATCGAAAACCAAAACCAAAACCACTGGTTCCCAATTGAAAATTGGAACCGCTGGTTCCTAATCAAGAACCAGAACCGAGGTCAAGTCTAATTCCGAGTACGATTAACGATTGACCATTTAATCTGACAATATATAATTTTTTTTAAAAAAATTTAATTAAATGTTATAATAAATATTTTTTAATATCAATTTGTTTATCAAATAAAAATAAAATTTTAATTAGTAGAATCCATTTACAAATAAAATTTTGATTGAAAAAAAAAATCAATAAAAATTTAATAACAATTAGAGGTTATATATAAAAAGTATGCTTTTATTATCACATTTGAAACATCAGCTAGGTGGATAAGGTTGGTGGGTGGGCGTGGGCAGGCTGGGTTCAACACCCAGTGGTAACACATATTATTTCTAATTTGTGTGGCTTGGGTGCGTGGTGTGCAGGAGGGTGGGGGGTGGCTTGGTCGCCTGAGGCTTCGGCGGGTGTGCGTGGTGCGCAGGTGGGTGGGGGCGTGGCCTAAGTGGGCAATTTTTTTTTTTTTTCTTAAAATTTCGTCCCTATAGGACACCTATAGGAACGAAAATGGGCGCCTGAGGCTTCGGCGGGTGTGCGTGGTGCGCAGGTGGGTGGGGGGGTGGCCTAAGTGGGCAATTTTTTTTTTTTTTCTTAAAATTTCGTCCCTATAGGACACCTATAGGAACGAAAATTTATCTAATGGGAGGAAATATTTCGTCCCTATAGGTTGTCAAATGAGACGAATAAAAATTGTCCCTATAGGTAATCTAAAGGGACGAAAATTTATCTAATGGGACGAAATATTTCGTCCCTACAAGTTGTTAAAGGGGACGAACAAAAATCGTCCCTATAGGTAGTCTATTGGGACGAATTTCAATTTTCGTCCCAAAGAAGCCGTTGCGACCCACCTGAGGCGACGTAATTTGGAACGAATTTTATTCGTCCCAATAGACCTATTGGGACGATTTTTGGGCTATTGGGACGAAAAAAAAACGTCCCAATAGCCCTTTTTTTTTTGTAGTGAATCTAAGTTTTGATTGATTTATATCTTGAATCTTTGCTCTATAATTTTGTCTAGAATATAGATTGATTAAATCTCATATATCTAGCATTTTATTGTATGTTGATTGCATCTTGAACTTGTACTTCATACATATATTTTGATTCAAGTGTTGTATATGTGAATGAGACTTTGAGCTTATGTGTTTGGTGTTTCACATGCTTTAGGTTTTATTCTTGTATTTTGCATCTAGACTTTATTACTTGTGATATCACATGTTTAGGTCTATTTGTACCATAGAATGTATTGATCACATGTTCTATGTTGATTTGATTGTTTGCATCATTTGCATTCACATGATCACACTAGGAAGTCCTTGTAAAAGGCATAAAGTCTTGGTTAGAGTCGGGATGACTCGGATAGCCAAGCAAGAAGACTTGCCTAGAGTCGGGATGACTTGGATAGGTAAGCAAGAAGTCATGGCTAGAGTTGGGAGGACTCGGATAGTCATGCATGGGAGGCTCCCTAGAGGCAAGAGTGCCTTGGATTGGGAGTTGGCTATTGTATTGGTAGGCCTAGGCGTATGGTTAGACATAGACTCCGATAGAGCGGGGTACACGGGAGGTGTATACACTCTTGAGGAATTTCTAATCTACCATCGATGTTGGTTTTGTGTGGTGTCCAATATATGGTGGTTTCGCATCATTGAGGGATTTCACTTTTTCCAATAGGGTTTGGGTAGGCTTAGACTTCACTAGGTTGGGTGAGCTAAAGATTGGTCACTTTATGAATGTTCTATGTTTACTTTCCAATAATATACTACCCAATGGTTGTAGTTCAACCCGTGGATGTTTCCTCCTTAGAGGTTTTACCACGTTAAAAAATCTCTTGTGTTAATTCTTCCTATCTCTATCTCTTATATTTTAATTGTATATTTTTATTATCTTGTTTCATAGTATTCACTTATGATGTATTGTGAAGCAAGACTTTGTATAGTGTGATTAATGAATTCATTTTATTGATCAATTTTATTTCTATGATTCTTTTGTATATTGTATTTGTGTATAGTGATATTTGATCACTCTTGTAACTCATTGAACATATAGTGAAATACAAGTATTCTTTGTTGTTATACTTATTTGTTTGTTTACCTCATACAACTTGATGATGTATGTAGACCATGCTTATATGATTACCTATTCACATTGTCTATGTATGTTGCCTTTTCTTAGTATGTTTGTTGTATGTAAGGCAACCTTGAGGGACAAACGAAAGTTTGTTTAAGGGATTGAAAAAGGCGTAAAAACATATTCACCACCCTCTAGGTATGCCTTAAGCAATTTAACTACGTTTGTATACTTTCAACCTCTCCTCATCCCACAAGGTCATCAGGCCACCAGCTGAGCCAGCGGCCTCCACTCCTACTCCCCTAGTCAGCGACTTCCCACCTATACTCCTAATGAGTTTCCTATCAAAGACATCTCTTTTGGTTTCCTGAATAAACAGAATCACAGGATTCAAAGCCATCACCACCCTATTAACCTTCTTTCTCTTCACCTCCTGCCCTAACCCTCTAACATTCCATGACAAAATTAACATTAAAAACACAAAAAACTTAAAGAACTGGAACAAACAACAACATACTCTATTCGTAAAACAAATCTTCATCCTCCTATTCCCTCGAACTCAAGTATAGCATCACTTTTGCTTCCCTCCCATTAAAATCTATTCCGAACGCAATTCTTGTATCAACCACTCTCCTTACTTCTTCCTCCAAATTCCACTTTCTACCATGACATTTCCCGTCTCCCTCCTCTGTTCCATTCTGAGCTTTATTAGAATTAAAAACAACCCCTAATTCTGCCCCTTTCTCGAAGACCTTAGTAATCTCCTCATCAAGATTCCATATGACCTCTTTTAACCTTTTCTTTGAACCGGTGGTTCTACTAGTCTTCATAGGTACTCTAGATTGAATTCATTTACCTATTTTTCTTTTCTCCCTGCGATCCTTAATTCTACCCATAGTTCCCCTATCCGACGCTGTGATAGTCTCAGCAGTCACCTCTTTCTGTCCTCCTATATCAATGCCACCCAAATCCCTTGATTCATTGCTCCTCAAATCGATGCACAAGCTTATACCTTGCCCAACTATCTTACCTTGCGAAGCCACCTACGTCTCCTCCACAAAGCTCTCACCATACTCTGATCCTCCAAAAGTATAGGCTTGATCCTTGGTTTGGGTTTTATTACTCATAGGGGGCAAACCCTTTTCTATTAAAAACGGCCCACCCATCCTCTTTGATGTTGAAGTATTTATGGGCCTCAATCTAGTATCTTCAGATTCAGTGCTACTAATAACTGGACTGATGGGTTACTCATAGGTTAGCACAAAGAGTTGTTGCCTATAATTTACTTTGGAAAATATGCATTAGTTTTATAACAAACTTATGAAAAAAATAAAGAATACAATTTTTTGTAATTTGAAATCTATGGGTTTTATTTGTTGGAAATCTAAACCAATAAACATCCATAAATACCATCCATAAACATCAATAAACCATCAACAAACAACCATAAACATACTCTTGGTTTAGAGGAAGAAAACCAGAGAGAATACACTCAATATTTTGCTAAAAATTACTTCCATTCAACTTTACATCCATACATTCGTCCATTACAATCTTAAAGTTTATTTACTAAATACAGGGCTAAGTGCAACCTAGATTGCACCACATCATCACCATTCAACGGCCAATGTGCTACATTAAACTAGCACCGCCAGACCTTAACCACTTATACACGTAACTAGCATAACTACCAAGAAAGATAAATATCTTCTAAAGACAAATTAACACATTTCTGGAACTCTAAAAGAAACTAAATTGTAACAACACATCCAAATTAAACTAAACTATCATAACTAAACCATAACCAAATGCTAGAGAGTTTCTAGAAAAGTTTCAATAGTTCAACACTCCTCCTTGAAACTTTTCTTAAAGTCTCCAAGCTTTGTTCTTAACCATCAAATTTGTTACCAGTTAATGCCTTTGTAGGTATGTTGGCCAAATGCTCTTCAGACCTACAATGCTTCAATTGACTTCACCATTCTTCTCAGCTTCTCTAATGGCATGAAACTTGACATTGTTATGATTTGATCTCTCATGCTGGACAGGATTTTTGACCACAGAGAATGCTGAATTGTTGCACCATAACCCAGTGGGTTTCTTTTCCATATAATTTAGGTTTGTTGAGACCTTTTTAATCCATTTAGCTTGCTTTGGAGCAGCTGCTGCAACAATGTACTCAGCCTTTGTTGAGGACAAAGCTTGGTTTCTTTTAATCATCATCAACTCCTCCTTCATGGCAAGCTTCTTTTCATCCATTTGAGCAGCTTCTTCATTGCAAGCAGGCTCATTGACCATCATTTTGCATTTTTGATAAACATCAGCAGATGACCTTGTCTTTAAAAATAGAGAATCAGACTTAGCCACTGCACCATCATCCATAACAGATTCGTTGCTTGAATGTCCATCAAAAACTCCATCAATTTTCGGTTTCATGGGTGCCTTTCCATTCTGACATGCATCACGTAAGCCATATGTACGACTTGTTGCTTGCACGTCCTTGACCATATCATGTTTAGACATAAGACATGTATCACATAAGTCATCTGTGCGACTTTTTGCTTGCATGTCTCTAACCATATCATTCTTAGACATAGAGGCATTTAATTTGACCTGATTAAAGTCTATGTGGAAGCTATTTTCATGCATCCTAACCCTCACAATTTCAGATTTCTTAGAGTCTAGGATGATACATTAATTTCTCTCAAATATCAATGAATAGCCCCTCTTCAATAATTGTGCAACACTGAGTAAGTTCTGTGCTAAATCAGGTATGTATAATACATTATCAATAATCTTAGGGCCTGATTTAGTTTGAATCAGAACTTTACCTTTTCCAGCAGCCTTCACCATATCACCATTTCCAAGTTTTACAGTTGTTGTTGCATTCCTATCAAGTGTGGTGAACATGCCTGCATCTCGAGCCATATGGCTTGTGCACCCACTGTCAACATACCATATCTCTGTAGAAACTGCCATGCATGGTTGTGACATCGTAAACAAGTGCTCATCACATACATGATCATCGGTGTAGTTAGCTTGTTGCATAGGCTGCTGAGTTTGTTGTTGCATTGGCTGCTGAATTTATTGATTTTGCTTGAATCTGCAGTATTGTTCTCTGTGTCCCCATTTGTTGCAGAATGTGCATTGAACTTGTGGTTTCCCCTTGTGCCAGCAATCCTCTGCAAGATGATTTGTTCTCTTGCAAGTGGTACATGGTGGAAATCTTACTCTTGGACCAGATTCTGAACTTGCTGCATCCATCTTGCCTTTGCCTTTGTGCTTTCCTTTATTCATGGCAAGGAAAGTCTTCTCCATATCACCATCATTCCTCAACGCATGCCTTTGTTCTTGAGCTTGCAGTTTACTGACCATCTCTGAAATGGTCATCTTTTTCAAGTCACAGGACTCCTCAATTGCTGCAACTTTGGCTTCGAATTTTTCCGGCAAGTTGATCAAACTCTTTTCAACTACTTTGTAGTCTTCCACTACATCACCATACAATCTCATTTGGTTCTCCAAATCTGACAGCTTGGATGAGTAGTCCTTCACTGTCTCAGAATCTTTCATTTTCAGATTCTGAAACTCTCTTTTAAGGGTCAACAGCTTCACTAACTTCACCCTTTCACTACCTTCGAACCTGCTATTCAATTCATCCCATATTGATTTTGCTGTTTCCAGGTGCATGATGCTTGTGAAAACAGAGTCTGTCAATGCTGAATGAAGACAAGTGACAGCCTTGTCTCTCTTCATCTTCTCCTCCTCATATTGTTTAATTTGAGCTATAGTTGGATTAGCTCTCAAAGCAGGAACTTGCTTTTCCTCTGCTACATACTCCCACAAGCCAAAAGACTTCAAATATGATCTCATCTTTACTACCCAAATCTGGTAGTTTTCCCTAGAAAATTGTGGAACATGAAGGCTTGCATTGCTTCCAGTAGGCATGTCTGCACCCATGGGTGTTTAACACTCACTCTCTAGTGTTTGAACCTCACAAGCACTCAATAAATTGAAAACAAAATCTCACAGCCCCTCAAGAATAAAGCTCTGATACCACTGTTGGAAATCTAAACCATTAAACATCCATAAATACCATCCATAAATATTAATAAACCATCAACAAACAACCATAAACATACTCTTGGTTTAGAGGAAGAAAACCAGAGAGAATACACTCAATATTTTGCTAAAAATTACTTCCATTAAACTTTACATCCATACATTCGTCCATTACAATCTTAAAGTTTATTTACTAAATACAGGGCCAAGTGCAACCATTAGATCGCACCACATCATCACCATTCAACGGCCAATGTGCTACATTAAACTAGCACCGCCGGACCTTAACCACTTATACACGTAACTAGCACAACTACCAAGAAAGATAAATATCTTCTAAAGACAAATTAACACATTTCTAGAACTCTAAAAGAAACTAAACTGTAACAACACATCCAAATTAAACTAAACTATCATAACTAAACCATAACCAAATGCTAGAGAGATTCTAGAAAAGTTTCAATAGTTCAACATTATTCATTCACTTCTTATGAAATAGCCAATCAAGCTCTTACGAATTACGGAATATGCTTACCTTGTTGAGCAGAGCACAAAGCTTGGATCACCAGGAGAAGACTTTTTGAACTTAATATTTGGAAGATAAACATCAGAAACTAGCCTCACTTCATGAATCTGCAAATTATTGAACAAATCAATAACTGAACTCTCTTCTATCAATTCGATGTCCACGACTCCATTTCTTTCTGGAGAGCCCTGAAGCGAGACAAAATCGCCGGTGTCGTTAACACCTTTATCTTTGGAAACTTTCATAGTCCAAGGGACACCATGTCGCCCGACTATGTAACCAAGAGATTTCAAGTGCCTGTGTAAACCTCAAAGGACTGCCAACAACACCCATTCTTTTCTTTTCCAACCGTCTCATATATATCTTTTAACGAAAGACTTGTATCATCATCGACCAAAAGAAGCAATGCCCCTATTTCAGCCAAAAACTTGCAAGAAAAATGATAACAATTTACAGCCCAATCTCAACATCGCAACAAAGTAAATGAAATCCATAAGGCATCATCACAATAATTTTTAAATTGCACAAATAATCTGAATTAAACTGTTAGTCAATTGGCAATGTCACACTTTGCATCATAAAGAGTTAAATGTAAATAACATGCAACAAAGCAGCTTCTAAACCGAAAAATCAGAGGGAGTTTAACCTACAAAATCTCTTCAACATAGCAATAGGTCTTCCCGTTCCTAATAAGAAAGGTATCTTGTTATTTTGCAAGAGATTTTGGATTTAAATTTCATTTTCGCTAGGATTAAGAGGGATTTTGATTTATTTATTATAAGAAAGTAACAATTTTATATATAAAGCTTCTCTTCCTATTTTAGCTATTAACAATTATTTCGGAGTTTAGGGAGGGAAATACGACTCTAACTCAAAATTTACAATTTGTAAGTGTGAGAGAGTTATACCTCTAAGGGATATTCATCATCTTGACCTTTAGCTTTTTCTTGATTTATAGATGTGATATTATTTACATGGACTCAAACACTTGTGTGGACTATATAGTTTCACTTAAAAGTAGTGTCTACATTTAAGATGATAGAAGGGCATATATATATATATATATTACAAATCTCACAGTATCTTTATCAAATTTGATTAATTCAAGAAATCCATCTCTATCTCTAATATCGTACATATTTTGCATGCATTCCTTTGAATGAATTGCACTCAAATGCTTTCTTTCTTAATTTGTTCCATATAACCTTCTTTCTACCTTTCATTATCTCAAAATGAATGGGTGTTGTCAAGGACGTACCTGTGTGGGGCTAAGGTAGGCTTTTTTTTTAAAAAATAAATTAAAATGGTATACAAAAAATTAATTAAAGAATTTTTTTAATAGAAAAATTAATTAAATTAATGTTATTTTCTATTTAAAGTAGAATAAATTATTTTTCTTTTCTTTTTCTTCTTTTTATAATAACAATTCTTTCTCCTCATTCTTCAAATTTGCTCAAATTTTGACTCAATCTTTTTATCAACATCCAACAATTAATCTTCAAATTATATATGTTTAGGTGAATATTATAGCTTTAAATTTACAAAATAACGATATTGTTATATGAATTTCTTTAAATTTTTCAGAACATTATATTAGTATATTTCCAATGAATCAAACTAATATAATAATATAATGACATTGTATATTTAAATTATTATTTTGTTCAGCAATAAAAATTATCAAAACATCATTTCACATTAAGATAGAAAATAAATTTTTAACAAACTTCATTCATGTCTACATTGAAAGAGAGATTATCGTTGTTATTAATCAAAAAATCGCAGGATACGGTTTAAAATTGGTGTTCGTATTTGCATTTTTTGTTTCTCTTATAATTTGTTTTGCTTTTAAAAAAAAAAAATCTGATAAAATATTTATTTAGAATGTGCATTTTACAGGAACATCTAATTAGGTCCTTTTAACCAGGTGATGTTGACGTTCAGTAAAAAAATAAAAAATAAAAAATCAAACCTACCTTGGTTTTCAATCTTAGTTACGTCCCTGGGTGTTGTGGTCTAGCTTCATACATAAGAGCATAACTGAGCAACCCACAAGCCACGACTGAAATCTGGTTTTGTCATATGCATGTAAAACATACAAACACAAGTAGACAAACCAATCCATAAAAGCAGATCTGAGCAACCCAGCCATCCAGACTTAAATCAATATTTACTTCATTATATTGGAGAGAGAGAGAGAGAGATAGAGAGAGAGAGAGAGATGGGCCCATCTTGAAAATTATTTTTATAATTACGTCGTGGAAATATAACTCTTTTTTCGGTGAGTTTTAAGAGTATCACTAGTTTAATAATTTAAGTTTAAATAACACCAAAATAAGTGATATCCAAAAATGCTCTTCCTTTACTTATTTTATATTGCTTTTTCACTTTAGCTTTTCTTTGACTTTCTTCAAACTTGTTTGAAAACAAATCTCTTATCTCTAATACCGACTTCTCTCTTCAACTTCTTCAAATATCGTTTTCTTGTAATGTTACGCACACCCAAAATGTCTTGTTTTTTTAACTCATTAAATTGTTTAATTACTTTAAATTAACGTAAGTTTTTTGTGTATGATTAAATTTTATTACATTTGTAAGAGAAAAACAAAAAAAATTATTCACCAAATGATTTTAAAATTTCAAGTCAAACGAGATCAAATTAGGGTAACAGAAGAACATAGTCAAATAGGATCAAATGGGGTTGTACTACTGGGGAAATGTGGAAAATGAGGGAAATGGTTGGGGGCGACGATACCTCCTTCCAAATTTCCCAACCCTATTTCCCCCAAACGAATGCTAGGGCGTGGGGACCTTCCCCCATATTCTCATTTGACCTAATGACATCCTAAGTAAAATCCTTATAAAAGGTTAATGATGATTTATTATGAACAGATATTAGTTTGAAATATTTATAAATTCATATAGTATTTTAATTGAAATTATCCGTCACAAATTTAAAATTTGAAGCCTTATCGATAATTAAATAATTTTGTTTTACAATCTATTAAATTGTTTCTTTTTAGTTGTTTTTTATATACTAAAATATAAACATACAATCTTTCAAAAAAAGTATAAACATATAAAAATAATAGTTGAAAGGGTATAAATGTAAAAGTATTTGTTTTTATATGTTTATAACCAAGAAAAAAAAAACAAACATACCCCTTATATTCAATGAAGTTTATTTTATAAAAAAAAACAAATAAAATTCATAATATTTGACATATCTCAGCTACATTCTGAGAAGTTTATTACATCAATAATAAGATGCATACTAGTAAATTGTAATTCATTGCTACAATGATTTATGACCATTGCTTGCACTCTACATCCTGATTTCCATAGTTCCAAAAACACGGACCCCCTTCTTTTATAAACCACTTACAAACACGACATAATTTATGATCCCTCTCATCTACGTAAATATCATACCTTTTGAACTGATTTTGCCATGCAAAACTGCAGTAGAATAAGGAGTTTGGATTTGGTCCAAATCGAAACGTGTACGAACCTTCATAGGGAAGTACGTGTTGACCAAGATCATCATTACCTGATTTACAATGAACGGTGATATCTACCTCCGAACGGCCTACGTAAACGTAATTGGTGATATTGATTGTACGTTCTGCACCAAAAAAACCTGCTTCACATGTTGTTTGAAGCATAATAAAAGAAATCAATACAAAGAAAAGTCTGTAAGCACTCATCATGCTAGTGAGAATGTTACAATTAAGGTTGGAATAATTGGAACTCTGAATTTGATTTGACTTTCTTGATTACAAGTGATAAATGTATGTATATATATATTTAGGTACTAGATTCTTTAGATGAAATCTGTTTGAAATACTAGAATTGTCTGGATGAACACAATAATAGGAATATACTCTGTTAACAATGAATTGTCTGGATGAACACCATAATAGCAACTTATTTTTGTTTTTCTTAATTTGTTTTAAACTAATTTTTTAACTTAGAATATGTCATTGGTTTATCTATAGATAACTAATAAAAAGAAAAATACTTGTTTTCTGCCCAAGATGATTTGCTTGCGAGAAATGAAGATACAACTATATCATGATGTGTAATTGAACTGTACTTCAAAAGCTATTTTTTGTTTAAGCCAACAATGTTTGTCTTTTTAAAAAAAAAAATTTAATTTTTAGTTTCAATCGATTATTTTAAACCGTTTTACTTGCATTTTGTTTGCCTTTTGTTTTAGCATGATATATGAAAATAATTAAAATTTCAATATAAATTCATTTACGTAAAGAATTGATTTTTTATATATAGCACAAATGAAACAAATAATGTAAAAAAAAAAATTAAAAAATAATAATAATAATAAAAAAAAAACCACCTTATGAAAAGTTTCTCAGCCTCTCTCTTTGTCATAAGGATAACTCGTCTTTATTTTATGAAAAATGGTTTAATTTTATTAAGCTTTATCTTATGCCCTCAGAAATGCACAGTTCCAACAGGAAAATACCGTTGGTTTCCCTTGAAAATAATATTGTGGGAAATAACCCTTTTCTGACATGCCCTCTGAAATTGAAATAATTTCTTTGTAAGGGATAGAAATGGTTGGAGAGGGAGGAAAGCCGCCGTCAGAAATGTTATGATCAAAACCAAATTAAGAAATCATTTTTGAATAGTTTTTTCCTCAAAAATAATGCATTACTGAGGGAGGATATGGTAAAGCACAAGGTATTACCAAGGAACATTGAAACATAAACAAGGTTACTAACAGAACCTAGAGAAGGATGAATAGGTTTACTACCGAATACCACCCTTTTTTGCCAAACGCTTGTCACACAAACTTTTTATCAAACACTAGGCGTGCAACCCTTCAACTTCCAAATACTTTAATACACAACTCAAGCCAGTAACCACAATACTTCTTAAACACAAACACAAATCACTCCATCTTCCACCAATTTCACTATTGTCGATTTTATGAAGTGATTGGCTTTGGAATCATCTTAATCAGCCTTAAAACGTGAAGCCCGCAACCTCGGCTATGCCAAGGGCCATGCTCGTAGCAGCTGTTGCGCTAAGGACATGGCTAGCACGCCAAGGCCAAGTGGGCACATTGGCGCACCCACGGTCGTGCTAGCTGCACGTGACAGTAGCGTGTTGTTTTCAAGCACTTCAAAAATGGGTCAAACAACATCAAACCTTATTGTGTAATATACTGTTGAAAAGCTATAGATCAAACCTCATTTACAAAACATGAATACAATTGTAAGGATTCCCGTTGTTTTTAATTGGCTTATTTCGTGATCAAACCATATGTGGGGGTTCTTTGTAAGGGTAGCCTAAGTATCGGTCTTAATGTTCGAAGCCCTTTAAAGACCTCGTATTGATAAGCACCGAAGGTAAATTTCCATGTGCTTACTTTTCCTTGAAGAGATTAGTTGCACACGCACACTTAACATTCATTGCATATGTGTGCATTCTCTTCATTTGTCACATTTCACACTTGCACTTATTTATTATATTTTGATGTGTGTAAATTGTGTCATGTTGTTGTGTAATTCGTTTCCCGATAACTTTCGGAAACGTCCGCGCATGCACGAGATTATGCTTGGTTTAGCGCGAGGACCGCCTATAGAGAATGCCCTTGGCTTCTCCTTGGTTTTCACCTATCTAGGTGATCGGCGGTTATGATCGGCGGCCTGGCCGCCGAATGAAACCGCCGTTTCAATCCAGATTGGTCTGAAGCATTTCTGCGGTTAAGATCGGCGGTCACGACCGCGGTTCAAAACCGCCATTTCAAGACCTGATTGATTTATCTCTCAGTCTAATTCGGCGGTTGGATCGGCGGTCACGAAACCGCCGTTCATACCTGATTGATTTTGATCTCTCTGTTTTGATTCGGCGGTTGGAATCGGTGGTCACGAAACCGCCGAATGAACCGCCGTTTATGCTCTGTTCTTCACGAGCTCAATTCGGCGGTCATGAACGGCGGCCTGGCCGCCGAATGAAACCGCCGATTGGTGCGTTTCTTTGAAACTTACTTAAACGACCTCACTTTGATTTGGCCCCCTATATATATGCCACTTTGACTTTAGGTCAATTAAGAGAGTTGATATTCAGAATTCATACTTAGAATATTTTTCAAAGAGAAGAAAAATTCCAAGAACTCAATTCTTGATTCTCAAACACTTTTTCATGATCATCAATCATCATCTAGCATCATCTTAGATCATCTAGATGTCATCTAGCATGGAATCTTCATCATACTTTGCTTGGTAAGCTTTTCACTAATATCTTACATGTTTTGTGTTTCTCTTATCTAGCAATCTCAATTAATTACTTGTTTGTTATTTTGTATGCTTTGGATACAATATTGAGATGAGTATGATGTATGTTTGAGAAGTTATATTGTGCTTGCATATTAGGTTTTGTGCTTAATATTGATTAGCTAAACTAATTGACATGTCATTTAGTTTTGATATCTAGGATTGCTCTTAATTGCATATTAATCATCTTCGATAAGCATATAGGGTTTCCCTTGCTCTATGTTGCATTTTGGATATTCACATATATTCACTTAGGGTTGTATTCTCTTCATAGAGAAAGTAAGTCTTGTGTGTAGCATCCGGGATTAGGTTTCTTAGAACGCAAGCAAATTGGACTAGGTTCACTCATACCGGGATTAGGTAGGTGTGTGATTACTTCCGGGATTAGGTTGTAATCGTTTGCACATTTAGTGGATTCGAGGTTCGAGTGTGGCTTACTTACATAGCCCGTGGTTTTTCCCCGTGAGGGTTTCCACGTAAAAACCAAGTGTTGTTTTAATTTCCGCACCATATTACACTTGCTTGTTTATATTATCTTGAGGGCATTTTCGTAATTTTGACTAACACGAAAAATTGGGTAAAAAGCGTAAAATCTATTCACCCCCTCTAGATAGCTTTATACACACCGTGCTATAATTTGTTTCAATTGGTATCAGAGCGGGTTCCTAGACATACATAGGTGATCCTTGCTTATTTTGGTATGTTTTGCATTTTGTGTGATTTTTGATCATTCATACATTTGCATTCATTTCATTCATTCATAAACACTATGAGTGGAAACGGTGGAAATGGTGGTGGCCACGAAGGAGCTTCTAGCACAAGGCCTCCACTTCTTACCGGATTGAACTATTCCCAATGGAAAGGGAAGATGGAATCCTACATATGCCAAATTCATGACCGTGCATGGATGGCGGTGGAAGACGGATATGATCTCCCCATGATGACTCCCGAGGGTGGAGGACAAGATGTTTTGAAGCCTAAGGCGCAATGGAACGCGCAAGAGTTTGAGGCTTCTAAGTGGAATAGGAAGGCTATGCATGCCATTATGTGTGCTATGGATGAGAATCAGTACAAGCTTATTCAGAATACTCAGATTGCCAAAGTGGCATGGGACATCCTTCTAGTTGCACATGAGGGAACCGAGGTGGTGAAGGAGTCCAAGCTTCAAGTCCTCCAAACTCAGTTTGAGCTACTAAGGATGGGAGAGGATGAATGCTTCAATGACTTCGAAATCAAATTGATGGACATTGTAAATCAAAGCCATCAACTCGGAGACCCGTATTCGGATAGGAGAGTCAAGCAAAAAATTATGAGATCTCTCCCCGATAGGTTTGAATCCAAGGTGACGGCCATAGAAGAAAATAGTGGCTACATGGATATGAAGCCAAGTGAGGTGATTGGGCGTCTCCTTGCATATGAGTCTAGGAAGGCTCCTAGCACCACTACTCCTCCTAAGAAGTCTAAAGGAATAGCTTTGAAAGCATCTAAGGATGCAAAGGAGGCAAAGCATGAATCGGATGAAGACCTTGCCTTATTTGTGAAAAGGTTCAACAAGGTTATGGGGTTCAAGAAGAAGAAGGGATTTGGGTCAAGAGGACAAGATTTGAAGAAAAAGAGTTCCTTCAAGAAGTTTGAGCCTAGACAAGAGAGGACCGAAAGGAAAGGGGTCCGATGCTTTGAATGTGGTGGGATTGGTCACTTTGCCCCCGAATGTGCTAATCACAATGAAAAGAAGAAAAGCAAAGTGATGGCCGCCACTTGGAGTGGGAGTAGTGATGACTCCAATGAGGAAGATGAGTCTTCAAGTGAAGAAGAGCTCATGGCTAACCTCCTAGCTTTTGCCTCCTCACATAAGAGCAAAAGTGGTAGTGAGAAAGAGGAAATGAGTCAAGAGGAAAATGACTCAAGTGAAGAAGAAAGTGATTCCTCGTCTAACTCCATAAGTAGTTTTGTGGAGAAAAAGGTGCTTGCTAAATGCCATGCCGAGTTTAATGATTTAGCAATCAAGAGCACAAGAAAGATCAAGATGTTGAGAGAAGAAAATCTTGAGCTTGCATCTCATAATGACCTCTTAGGTGAACAAGTTGAAAAATTCAAGAAGATAGAAGATAAGCTAAGAGAGGAGTTAGCTTTATCTAGGAGGAATGAAGAAAGTCTAAAGAGTGAGCTTGAAGAAGTTAGAAATTCTATGACTAGGATGGATTCTAGCACCAAAAAGCTTGACCATATGCTTGGTGTTGGAAAGAGTCCATGTGACAAGAGGGGTCTTGGGTATGAAGATGACAAGAAGATCTCTACCTCTAACAAGACCGTGTTTGTCAAGAGCTTGAAGAGAGAAGAAACTTCATTTGTGCAAGCTCCTAGAAAGAAATTAGAAGTAGGACAATGCTCTAATGCACAAGTGAAGATGGGGCCAAGAAGGCAACCTCAAGCTCAACCCCCTAGGGTCCCTCAAGCCAACATTCCTCCTCAAATGGCTCACAAAGGAAAGAGACCTATCATGCAACCTCAAGCTAGGAAGCAACCAAGACCGGTTCAACAACGAAATAGGATTGAACCCTTTCATCCACAAAGACAAGGACAAGGTATGATTCCTTATTTCACTCCTATATGTCATTTTTGTGGATTTGATGGTCATATTAGACCACATTGCTTTCGATGTATAAAAATGTGCAAAACTAGAAGCATGATAGAGAAGAAAAAGAAAAGAGCCATGATGCATGTTCCTAGGAATGATAATATTATTATGCATGATCCTAGGACATCTAGAGCCCATATACCAAAGACCACTAAGAAAGCTAAGATTGTTTCTAGGTGGATTAGAAAGAATGATATTGTTTGCCATGTTGCTCAAATAGCCTTGAAGGCAAATTCTTCTAATTTTTGGTATCTAGATAGTGGGTGCTCTAGGCACATGACGGGAAACAAGAGTTTCTTCGAGACTCTTGTTATGGAGGAAGGTGGATATGTCACTTTTGGTGATGGATCCAAAAAGAAAGTAGTAGGGAAAGGAACCATTTCCGTTCCCGGATTACCCTCCTTATCCGATGCTTTATTTGTTGATGGCTTGAAAGCCAATTTAATAAGCATTTCACATCTAAGTGATGAAGGATATTCCGTCTTGTTTTGTAAAGATGATTGCTCGATCCTAAAGCCCGATGGACAAACCTTATTGAAAGGTATGAGATCTAGCGACAATTGCTATTGTCTTGAAGCTAGAATAGTCTCAAATAATGTGTCCATGGATAAGCAAATTGAGTTGTGGCATGAAAGACTTGGCCACATGAACTTTAGGGATCTACGGACCCTTGGAAAGTTCGAGTGTGTGCGTGGCCTCCCTAAGCTTGGGAAGAAAGCCAATGGTGTTTGTGGACCTTGCCAACAAGGAAAGCAAACTAAAAGCATGCACAAAAAGGGTAAGTATCTCACCACCAAGGAGCCTCTTGAGCTTCTCCACATGGACCTCATGGGTCCCATGCAAACCGAAAGTTTGGGTGGAAAGAGATACATTTTTGTATGTGTTGATGATTTCTCTAGGTTCACTTGGACATATTTTCTTAGAGAAAAATCCGAAACTTTTGATAAGTTTAAAATGCTTTGTAATAAACTTCAAAATGAAATGAACTCTAAAATTAAAAGCATAAAACGGATTAGAAGTGACCATGGGAGGGAATTTGAGAATGCTACCTTTGAAACCTTTTGTAATGGATTAGGTATCTCCCATGAGTTTTCGGCTCCTAGGACACCTCAACAAAATGGAGTTGTTGAGAGGAAAAATAGGGTCCTTCAAGAGATGGCCCGTGTGATGTTGCTTAGCAACAATGTCCTTAGGAACCTATGGGCCGAAGCCGTCAATACGGCTTGCTATATAGGGAATCGTGTTTTCCTAAGGCCCGGTACTAGAAATACCTCCTATGAGTTATGGAAAGGCAAGAGGCCAAATGTTAGCTACTTCCACACTTTTGGAAGCAAATGCTACATTTTGAATGACCGTGATCAACTTGGCAAATTCGATGCTAAGAGTGATGAGGGTATCTTTATTGGTTATGCCTTGAATAGTAGAGCCTATAGAGTTTTCAATTTAAAGACTCTAAGTGTTATGGAATCATCCAATGTCGTATTTGATGATACTAGGCTCAAGTCTAATAATCATGAGGAGGAGGTTATTTTTAGTGATGGTTCTCCTTTGGAGAAGGTTGTGGTGCCTCCTAATGTTGAGACATCTAATGTCAACAATGATGACACACAACCTATTGCTAGAGTTCCTCTCTTGGACTCTAAAGAACCCGCTCCATGGGTTAGGAAACTCCATGATAAAGAAGATATCATTGGAGAGGTAAATGAGGGTGCTAGGACTAGACGTCAACTTGCTAATCTTATTAGCTATACTTGCTACACCTCTCAAATTGAACCCAAAAAGGTTGAAGAAGCCTTACATGATGAATTTTGGGTTCTTGCCATGCAAGAAGAGCTAAACCAATTCGAAAGGAATGAGGTTTGGACTCTAGTTCCTAGGCCTAAGACCACTAATGTCATAGGCACTAAATGGATATTTAGGAACAAATCCGATGAGGATGGCAACATAGTGCGGAACAAGGCTAGACTTGTAGCACAAGGGTACTCTCAAATTGAGGGTATCGACTTTGAGGAGACATTTGCTCCCGTTGCCCGTTTAGAGTCTATTAGGCTTCTCTTGTCCATTTCTTATGTGCACAAGTTCAAATTGCACCAAATGGATGTCAAGAGTGCCTTCCTCAATGGCTTCTTGCAAGAGGAAGTGTTTGTTGAACAACCCAAGGGGTTTGTGGATGCTCACCACCCCAACCATGTCTATCGCCTCAAGAAGGCACTATATGGGTTGAAACAAGCACCGAGGGCTTGGTATGAGCGCCTCACTCAATTTCTTGTTGACAATAACTACACAAGAGGTAGTGTTGACAAGACACTATTCATCAAGAGAGACAATGATGAGCTTTTCATAGCTCAAATATATGTCGATGACATAGTGTTTGGCTCCACCAACAACACCAAGGTCCAACAATTTGTTGATGTTATGTCTCATGAATTTGAGATGAGTCTTGTTGGTGAGCTTAATTACTTCCTCGGTTTGCAAATTAGGCAACTTGATAATGGGATCTTCATAACCCAAGCCAAATATGCCAAAAACCTTGTGAAGAAGTTTGGTCTTGAAAAAGCCAAATGAAAATAAATAATAAACGTGTCCTAAAGTAATCTAGAGGGGGGTGAATAGATTATAAACAATTTTACCCAATTTTTCGAGATTAGTCCAAATTACGAAAAAGCCCCAATCTAGTCAATAAAAAACATACAAGTGCGGAAATTAGAGGACACACAATATTTACGTGGAAACCCACACGGGGAAAAACCACGGGCTGTTATGTGCGCCACACGAGAACCTCGAATCCACTATTTGCAAATACGATTACAAATTAGGTTGACCACATCACACCTAAATTTACTAATCCGTCTTTGCTACCCGCGGGCCTTTAATAGTGACTCTAGTCCCTTGCTTGCAAACTACCTAAGAGGTAAATACAAGACTTGTCTCTAAGGTGAAGAGATAGCACAACCTAAGGTGAATATGTGAAATACTCAAGATGCTAAAAATGCAAGGTTAGACATTTAAGCTTATCTAGGCAAGGATGAACATGTTAGACAATCCTAGATATCATATTACTAGATCATGCATAAAACAACACTAAATAAGCAACCAAAATCCTATATGCATTATCTATCACAATACAACTCACAAATCACAATAAAACAATCTTGAAACTAAGTCAAGTCATAAAGATGCAATCTTGAATCAATTCAAGTGATAAAGAAGCTATCTTGTAAAGCAAGAACATATAGATATGAGAATGATGTTCTAGATACAAGTCATGTGAGCAAAACTAAAAACCCTAGATGAAATCAACCTAGAATTATGCTAGATGATAAATGAAGGATGCAAGATGAAGGGTTTTGTGATTTGGAAGCTTAAAGATGAAGTCTTGATACCTTGGCTTGAAGATACTCAATCATGCTCTCAAAAGTGTAATTTTTGCTCTAAAAAACGAGCCAAGACTATCAAGACATATATAAATGGGATCCAAGTGAAGTGACATCGTTTTGAAAAAATGGCCTGAAAATGCCTTGGGCGCTGTACAGGTCGCTGTACGTAGAGCGACCTGAACAGCGCCTGAAGGAGAAGATGAAACGTCTTCTACATGGGCGCTGTTCAGAAGAGCGCTTTTGAACAGCGCCTGAATAGCACCAAGATTCTGAACTTGCTCGGCCAAGGTAGGGCGCTGTACATACAGCGCTTTCGTACAGTGCCTGAACAGCGCCAAGATTCTGAACTTGCTCGGCCAAGGTAGGGCGCTGTACGTACAGCGCTTTCGTACAGCGCCTGTACAGTGCCTACAAAAAAAATGCATCAGGTCTGATGCAAAAATGACCCATTCTCATCGGGTCTGAAGGGGGCGCTGTTCATACAGCGCCTTGTAGAGCGCTTTGAACAGCGCCCTTTGCAACAAATGTACTCCTAGAAATAATGCATGGCAAGGCTTTGGGAATACAAAATGCAATCATCAAAATATGCAAAATATGAGTGTGTGCAACTACATCTCTTCAAAATAGAGTAAGTCAAGAAATCTACCTTCCTTGAAGCTCTTGATCATGCAATGAGGTTTTCTTCCATCCTAAGCTATCTTTACATATAGAACCCCATTGTGATTTTGCCAACGAAATACGCCAATCAAAAGTGAGGCACTTACAATCTCCCCCTTTGGCTATTTCGTGACAAAATCACCACTCACATAGCATCCTCACAAAACACAAGATTGGTCAACAAAAGTTTTCTACATTACAATTTAGCTCCTAGTCTAAGTCTTGAACATCTTCAAGTCAAATCCAAGCTTGTAGAAAAAAATCCAACCTACACACAATCAACAAGAAAAATACCTTCCAAGAACAAGTGTGGGAGAGATGCTAATAACAAAAGAAATGTCATTTCAAAAGGTTTCAAAAAAAATCAAACAAGCAATGCAACTCCCACTCAATGCAATCATCTCCCAACATGGGTTACTCACTCTCAACTCCCAAACTCCCCCTAAATGCAATGCCTAGAAGCACAAATTCTTCCCAAACCTTACTCCCCCTTTTTGTCATGAGATAGGCAAAGGGAGTCTCCCCGAATATGTAAGCATTAGCAAGGAGAGCTTGAAGCACGACCACATGTGCAATCATATAGGCAATTTTATGCACCTCAACCAAGTAAGAGAGATTCAAGGAGTTTTATTTTTTAAAAAAATGTGTGACAAAGATGCTTTGCATGCAAGACATGTTGCATCTAAGACCAAAACAATGGTATTTGGCAAGGCAAACAACAAAGGTTTCCAATAGAATTCAAACCAATTTCACCCTTTGTCATGGAAAAAGCAAGGATATAGAATTTTAGAATTTCTAAAATAAAGAGCAACTATATCCAACTTTGTAGGCAAAACAAGACATGAGCGACTTTGCACTCTATTTGATTTTTCCGGGTAAGATACCCGTATGATAGTAGCCTTGTTCTACAAATAAAGAAAGAGAGACTTTGGATATTAAGATCCTTATTGATTTAAGTCTCAACATTGCTTTTGCACACAAATTTGCATACAACATTTGCAACCAAACATTTCACATTTTCATTTCATACTTTTCAACTTAGGTATGTCATTTAAAAAGAATCATCATGTCATGGAGATCAATTAAAGGTCATTCAAAAAGTACTTCCGAAGTACATCTCCTATTCCAAAAATGCATGTTTAAGCATAGATATGACATGGATTGCAAGCAAGGCAATGTAGCACACTTATTTAGAAAAATACATATAAGTATGTACAACCAATCATCTCAAGCAATTAACTAAGAGGCATAAAATATATCAATGTGGCACAATGTATGATCATGCAACTTTGCTCTCTTTACTTGAGCTCCCCATATGGGGTCAAGACACACCAAATCAACCCAATTGACAAATCCCAATAGACTTGCTAAGGTTCCCAAATCTAATGGTGTCTAAAGGCTTTGTAAACAAATCCGCTAGTTGGTCATTTGTTCCCACATGTTCCAATGCAATGGTTTTGCTCTCAACTAGCTCTCTTATGAAATGGTGTCTAATGTCAATGTGCTTTGTCCTAGAATGTTGGACGGGATTCTTAGAAATGTTAATGGCACTCATGTTATCACAAAATAAAGTAAGAGTACCTTGCTCCAAGCCATAATCGGCTAGCATTTGTTTCATCCACATCAATTGAGTGCAAGCACTACCGGCGGCAATATATTCCGCCTCAGCCGTGGATAGGGAAATTGAGTTTTGCTTCTTGCAAAACCAAGAAACCAAATTGTTCCCAAGGAAGAAGCAACCGCCCGATGTACTCTTCCTATCATCACAATTTCCCGCCCAATCGGCATCACTAAATCCAACAAGACTTGGATTAGTGTCAAAGGAGTACCATATCCCATGATTTGAGGTACCATTCACAAACCGAATGATCCTCTTCACCGCCACAAGGTGAGACTCTTTGGGATTAGCTTGGTACCTAGCACAAACACCCACACTAAAACAAATATCGGGCCTACTTGCGGTCAAGTAAAGCAAGCTACCTATCATGCCACGATATAGACTTTGTTCCACATCCTTTCCACTAGCATCTTTGCTAAGTTTCAAGGTGGTGCTCATGGGTGTGTCACAATGTTTGGCATTCTCAAGGCCAAACTTTTTCACTTGGCTCTTAGCATACTTAGCTTGGGATATGAAGATCCCATCATGCATTTGCTTGATTTGCAAGCCTAGGAAATAATTTAGTTCACCAACCATGCTCATTTCAAACTCATGAGACATGACATCAACAAATTGTCTAACTTTGGATTGGTTGGTGGAACCAAATACAATGTCATCAACATAAATTTGAGCTATGAATAGCTCATCTTTAGTGCACTTGATGAACAAAGTCTTGTCAACACTACCTCTTGAGTAGCCATTGTCAACAAGATAAAGAGTGAGACGCTCATACCAAGCCCTCGGTGCTTGTTTCAACCCATATAGAGCCTTCTTGAGGCGATAGACATGAGAGGGGTGGTGTGGATCCACAAACCCCTTGGGTTGCTCAACAAACACTTCCTCATGCAATAAGCCATTGAGGAAGGCACTCTTGACATCCATTTGGTGTAACTTGAACTTGTACACACAAGAAATGGATAAGAGAAGCCTTATGGACTCAAGACGGGCAACGGGAGCAAAAGTCTCCTCAAAGTCAATACCCTCAATTTGAGAGTATCCTTGTGCAACAAGCCTTGCCTTGTTTCGCACAATGTTTCCATCCTCATCGGATTTGTTCCTAAACACCCATTTAGTTCCTATGACATTGGTGTTTTTGGGTCTAGGAACAAGAGTCCAAACCTCATTTCTCTCAAATTGGTTTAGCTCTTCTTGCATGGCAAGAACCCAAAACTCATCTTCCAAGGCTTCATCAACCTTTTTGGGTTCTATTTGAGAGGTGTAACAAGTGTAGCTAATTTGATTAGCTATTTGACGCCTAGTCCTAACACCTTCTCTAACTTCTCCAATGATATCATCCTTATCATGGAGCTTTCTAACCCAAGGAGCGGGTTCATTAGAGTCCAAAGGGGGAACTCTATTAAGAGGCAAATCATCCTCTTCATCTTGGTTTGACTTCACACCACTAGAAGTCTCACCACTTTCCTTCAAAGGAAAGTCATTCACCTCACAAACATCCTTCTCATGGTCATCATGTTTGGGCCTACAATCATCAAAGACAACATTTGATGATTCCATAACACTTTGAGTCTTTAGATTAAAAACTCTATAGGCCTTGCTATTAAGTGCATACCCAATGAAAATACCCTCATCACTCTTGGCATCAAACTTGCCAAGTTGATCCCGGTCATTTAGTATATAGCACTTACTCCCAAAGATGTGGAAGTAGCTCACATTGGGTTTTCTACCCTTCCATAACTCATAGGATGTTTGTTTAGTCCCGGGCCTAAGGAAAACTATATTCCCTATGTAGCAAGCCGTATTGATGGCTTCGGCCCAAAGATTTCTAGGGACTTCGTTGCTAAGCAACATCACACGGGCCATCTCTTGGAGGACTCTATTCTTCCTCTCAACAACACCATTTTGTTGAGGAGTCCTAGGGGCCGAAAATTCATGGGAAATGCCTAAGCTATTGCAAAAATTTTCAAACTTAGCATTTTCAAATTCTTTCCCATGATCACTTCTAATTTTCTTAATGCTTTTAATGTGAGAAGTTTTCTCATTTTGAATTTTGACACAAAGCATTTTGAATTTCTCAAAGGCTTCGGACTTTTCTCTAAGGAAGTAAGTCCAAGTAAACCTAGAGAAGTCATCAACAACAACAAGAATGTACCTTCTACCACCTAAACTTTCGGTTTGAATGGGACCCATAAGGTCCATATGGATGAGCTCCAATGGCTCTTTGGTGGAGAGGTATTTGCCTTTCTTGTGCACACTCTTAGTTTGCTTTCCTTGTTGACAAGGTCCACAAACTCCCTCAACCTTTTTCCCAAACTTGGGAAGGCCCCTAACAACATTCAACCTATCAAGGACTTTCAAGTCCCTATAGTTCATATGGCCAAGTCTTTGGTGCCACACCTCAATTTGCTCACTAGTAGACAAGTTACAAGAGATGAGATTAGACTCAAGACAATAACAATTGTCACTTGATCTCTTGCCTTTCAACAAAACTTGCCCATTTTCCTTAAGAATAGAGCAATCAACTTTTCCAAACATAACCGAAAGCCCTTCATCACTTAAGTGTGATATACTAATGAGATTGGCTTGCAAGCCATCAACATAGAGAGCATTGGGCAAGGAGGGTAAACCGGGAATAGATATATTACCTTTCCCTATGACTTTTTTCTTAGATCCATCACCAAAGGTGACATACCCACCATCCTCCATCACAAGAGATTCAAAGAAACTCTTGTTTCCGGTCATGTGCCTAGAACACCCACTATCAAGGTACCAAGTGTTAGAGGCATTTGCTTTTAAGGCAACTTGGGCCACATAGCAATAATAGTCATCATGTCTACTCATCCTAGGTGAAACATGGTCATTCCTAGGAGCCATTGGTCCATTAGCTCTAAAATTTCTAGGTGCATGCATTGTGGCTCTTCTAAGCATATTTTTCTCAATCATACTTTCTCTTCTACACAATTTAATATACTTAAGGCAATTAGGCCTAATATGGCCTTCAATTCCACAAAAATGGCAAGTAGGAGTAAAGTAGGAATTCATACCATAGCCTTGAGCAAACATTTGTGGCCTCCTTCTATTTTGAGTTGCTATTTGATGTTGAGGCAACTCTCTCCTTTGTGGTTGAGCCAAGTTGGCATGTCTTCTAGGTTGAGCATGAAAGACCCCATGTTGAGCTCGTGGGATCCTTTGTTGTGGAGGTCTTGGTTGTGGAGCTCTAGGTTGAGGAGGAGCTCTTGTTGGAATCCTTGCTTGTGCTTGCTTGGAGGATTCACCGACTTCAACCCACTTGGTTGATTGTTGAGGGGTTTGAGCATTCTCAACCTCCTTGCTCTTGACAAAAGTTGTCTTCTTCAAGGATGTGGCTTCCATTTCTTCCACATATCCTAACCCCTTCTTGTCACTAGGACTCTTCCCACAAGATAGCATCTTGTCAAGCTTCTCGGTTCCGGAAGTCATCTTAGCAATCAACTCTTTTGCTTCCATGAGCTCTTTCCCCAAGCTTTGTTCACTTTTCTTGACCAAGACTAACTCCATCTTCAACCCTTCTTCTATCTCTTTTGCCTTACTCATTTCCTTGCTCAAATGAGTCACTTTGGATGTCAACTCAAGCTTCTCCCCTTTCAACTTTTGTATCTCCTTTTTCTTCTTCAATCTTGAGTTCTCAAAGAATCTCATGAAGTCATCATAGTCCATCTCTTCATCAAACTCAAGATTTGACGTTGAGGAGTTACTCCCACCATTTGAGTCATTTTCATCCACTTCTTCTTGCTTGTCATCTTCCTCTTCTTTATCACTCATAACTTCATTGCTATTGTGAGAGGATGAGAAAGCAATGAAGTTGGCAACTTGGTCTTCCTCATCATCCGAAGACTTGTCTTCATCTTCTAGGTCATCACTATCACTCCAAGTAACCGCCATGGCTCTTCCTTTCTTCTTCTTCAAATTTGCACATTCGGGAGCAATGTGTCCAAACCCACTACACTCATAGCATTGGACACCCTTCTTATGGTCTTTCTCTTGAGCTTGCTCCACTTTCTTGAAAGGAGCCTTCTTCTTTACAAACTTTCCCTTGGAGCCAAACCCTCTCTTCTCAAATCTCATGAATTGCTTGAACTTCTTTGCCATCAAAGCAATTTCTTCATCCGAGTCTTCTTCATCTTTCTCAACCTTGACACTCTTCAAGGCAAGACTCTTTTGCTTCTTTGGAGGTGTAGTTGTAGGACCTTTCCTAGATTCATACGCCAAGAGCCTTCCAATGACTTCACTTGGCTTCATTCTTGAGTAGTCACTATTTTCCTCCAATGCCGTCACTTTGGATTCAAACCTCTCGGGAAGTGACCTCATGAACTTTTGTTTAATTCTTCTATCCGAGTAGGGATCACCAAGTTGGTGACTTTGGTTTACTATATCCATGAGCTTCACTTGGAAGTCATTGAAGCACTCATCATCCTCCATCCTTATGGTCTCAAATTGCGTTTGGAGAACTTGAAGCTTGGAATCCTTAACCACATCGGTTCCTTCATGAGCCGTCTCTAATATATCCCAAGCTTCCTTTGCTATCCTTGTAGTTTGAATGAGCTTGTATTGGTTGTCATCCATGGCACATAGGATTGCATGCATGGCTTTGTTGTTCCATTTTGAAGCCTCAAATTCTTGTGGAGCCCATTGTGCCTTCGGCTTGAGGACTTCCTCTCCACCTCCCGTAGGAGTCATCATAGGTGGAGTGTATCCATCTTCAATCGCCATCCATGCCCGGTCATGAATTTGACTCACATAAGCTTCCATTTTGCCCTTCCATGAGGCGTAATTGACCCCGGTGAGCAAGGGGGGTCTTGTGCTAGAGGCACCCTCACCTCCCATTCCATTTCCACTCATTGTGTTTGGGTTTGAATGAAATGAATGCACATAAACAAACTAAGCACACACCACAATGCAAACAAATGCAAGAGACTTTAACAAGAGCAAGGGATCTCCTAATTATGTTAAGGAACCCGCTCTGATACCAATTGAAAATAAATAATAAACGTGTCCTAAAGTAATCTAGAGGGGGGTGAATAGATTATAAACAATTTTACCCAATTTTTCGAGATTAGTCCAAATTACGAAAAAGCCCCAATCTAGTCAATAAAAAACATACAAGTGCGGAAATTAGAGGACACACAATATTTACGTGGAAACCCACACGGGGAAAAACCACGGGCTGTTATGTGCGCCACACGAGAACCTCGAATCCACTATTTGCAAATACAATTACAAATTAGGTTGACCACATCACACCTAAATTTACTAATCCGTCTTTGCTACCGCGGGCCTTTAATAGTGACTCTAGTCCCTTGCTTGCAAACTACCTAAGAGGTAAATACAAGACTTGTCTCTAAGGTGAAGAGATAGCACAACCTAAGGTGAATATGTGAAATACTCAAGATGCTAAAAATGCAAGGTTAGACATTTAAGCTTATCTAGGCAAGGATGAACATGTTAGACAATCCTAGATATCATATTACTAGATGACATGCATAAAACAACACTAAATAAGCAACCAAAATCCTATATGCATTATCTATCACAATACAACTCACAAATCACAATAAAACAATCTTGAAACTAAGTCAAGTCATAAAGATGCAATCTTGAATCAATTCAAGTGATAAAGAAGCTATCTTGTAAAGCAAGAACATATAGATATGAGAATGATGTTCTAGATACAAGTCATGTGAGCAAAACTAAAAACCCTAGATGAAATCAACCTAGAATTATGCTAGATGATAAATGAAGGATGCAAGATGAAGGGTTTTGTGATTTGGAAGCTTAAAGATGAAGTCTTGATACCTTGGCTTGAAGATACTCAATCATGCTCTCAAAAGTGTAATTTTTGCTCTAAAAAACGAGCCAAGACTATCAAGACATATATAAATGGGATCCAAGTGAAGTGACATCGTTTTGAAAAAATGGCCTGAAAATGCCTTGGGCGCTGTACAGGTCGCTGTACGTAGAGCGACCTGAACAGCGCCTGAAGGAGAAGATGAAACGTCTTCTACATGGGCGCTGTTCAGAAGAGCGCTTTTGAACAGCGCCTGAACAGCACCAAGATTCTGAACTTGCTCGGCCAAGGTAGGGCGCTGTACATACAGCGCTTTTGTACAGCGCCTGAACAGCGCCAAGATTCTGAACTTGCTCGGCCAAGGTAGGGCGCTGTACGTACAGCGCTTTCGTACAGCGCCTGTACAGCGCCTACAAAAAAAATGCATCAGGTCTGATGCAAAAATGACCCATTCTCATCGGGTCTGAAGGGGGCGCTGTTCATACAGCGCCTTGTAGAGCGCTTTGAACAGCGCCCTTTGCAACAAATGTACTCCTAGAAATAATGCATGGCAAGGCTTTGGGAATACAAAATGCAATCATCAAAATATGCAAAATGTGAGTGTGTGCAACTACATCTCTTCAAAATAGAGTAAGTCAAGAAATCTACCTTCCTTGAAGCTCTTGATCATGCAATGAGGTTTTCTTCCATCCTAAGCTATCTTTACATATAGAACCCCATTGTGATTTTGCCAACGAAATACGCCAATCAAAAGTGAGGCACTTACACCAAACATTGTGACACTCCTATGAGCACCACTTTGAAGCTAAGCAAGGATGCTAGCGGTAAAAGTGTGGACCAAACCTTATATCGTGGCATGATAGGGAGCTTGCTCTATTTGACCGCAAGTAGGCCCGATATATCATTTAGTGTAGGAGTTTGTGCTAGGTACCAATCCGATCCCAAGGAGTCCTATCTCTCTTCGGTTAAGAGAGTCATTCGCTTTGTGAATGGGACTTCCAACTATGGGATTTGGTACTCATTTGACACTAATCCTAGTCTTGTAGGATATAGTGATGCGGATTGGGCAGGAAATTGTGATGATAGAAAGAGCACATCGGGCGGTTGCTTCTTTCTAGGCAACAACTTGGTGTCTTGGTTTTGCAAGAAGCAAAACTCGATTTCCTTGTCCACGGTGGAAGCCGAGTACATAGCCGCGGGGAGTGGATGCACTCAACTTATGTGGATGAAGCAAATGCTAGTGGATTACGGATTCAACCAAGGTACTCTCACTCTCTTTTGTGATAACATGAGTGCCATTAATATTTCCAAGAATCCGGTGCAACATTCTAGAACTAAGCATATTGACATCCGCCATCACTTCATTAGAGAGCTTGTTGAAAATAAATGCATAGTACTTGAACATGTAGGTACTAATGATCAACTTGCGGATCTATTTACTAAACCCTTAGATGCTACTCGATTTAAAACTCTTAGTAGATCTATTGGGGTATGTCTTGTGGAGTGATGTTCTATGATTGACCCCATATGGGGAACTCAAGCAAAGAGAGCTATTTTGCATTCTTGTATCTTGCAAAAAATTTGAAATATCTTATGCCTCTTCTTTTGATTGCTTGAGTAAGCTTGGTTGTACATATGTATATATGTTTTCAATTCAATAAGTGTGAACCTTGCTTGTCTACAATCCATGTCATATTTATGTTCAAACATGCATTTTTGGACTAAGAGATTTACATAGGAAGTATGATGTGAATGACCTATAGTTATCTCCATGACATGATGATTCTTTAATAACTTGCTAATGTCAAATGAAAAAGCTTGAAATTCATAAAACTTGCTCTTATGAAAAGCATGAATTGATGATTGCATATTCTTAAAATGCAAAACTTGTGTGAAAACTTATGAGACTCAAAATGAATAAAGGATCTTGTATCCATTCAAAGGAATTTACATTCCAAATGTCTCTCTTTCTTTATTAGTTGAACATGGTTACTATCATACGGATAATTTTATCCGGAAAAATCAAATAGGGTGCAAAGTCGCTCATGCCATGTTTCGCTTATAAAGTTGGATATAGTTGCTCTTAAATTGAAATCAATAATCTCTATATCCTTGCTTTTCCCATGACATTGGTGAAATTGGTTTGAATTCTTATTAGAAACCTTTGTCATTTGCTTTGCCAAATACCATTGTATTATTGGACTTGAATGCTATATGTCTTGTATGCAAAGCATGTTGGATTCACACATTTTCTCAAAATAAATCTCCTTGTTTCTCTCAAATTAATTGAAGTGCATAAAGTGACTTATATGTATATGCAAATCTTGCATGCTTCTATCTCTCGTTGCTATGAGTGACCCGGTTGGGGACTACTCCTTTGCCTATATCATGACAAAAAGGGGGAGTAGGATATGGTAAGGGGAGGTGCAAAATATAGAAGTTATTGTACACTTTGGGGAGAACATACATTGAGGGGGAGTAACCCGTTGAGGGGGAGCATTGCATTTATCATACATTGCATACATTTGGTAATGTTGTGCCTAAATTCTAAAAATGCAAATGCTTGGTATTGTTCTCACATGATTAATCTCACACTTTTCTTGTATTAGAAATGTTAGAAACTCTTTTCAGGGATTGATTATTCTACAAGAGGATTGAAGACTTCAAGTTGCATTAGCTTATCTATTTGTAATGTAGAATATCATTATAGTCCCGTAGTTTCTATTTTTTTTGTGAGGAATCATTGTGAGTGATGGTTTTGTCACGAAATAGCCAAAGGGGGAGATTGTAAGGATTCCCGTTGTTTTTAATTGGCTTATTTCGTGATCAAACCATATGTGGGGGTTCTTTGTAAGGGTAGCCTAAGTATCGGTCTTAATGTTCGAAGCCCTTTGAAGACCTCGTATTGATAAGCACCGAAGGTAAATTTCCATGTGCTTACTTTTCCTTGAAGAGATTAGTTGCACACACACACTTAACATTCATTGCATATGTGTGCATTCTCTTCATTTGTCACATTTCACACTTGCACTTATTTATTATATTTTGATGTGTGTAAATTGTGTCATGTTGTTGTGTAATTCGTTTCCCGATAACTTTCGGAAACATCCGCGCATGCAC
Source organism: Acer yangbiense (assembly GCA_008009225.1). Taxonomy (NCBI): domain Eukaryota; kingdom Viridiplantae; phylum Streptophyta; class Magnoliopsida; order Sapindales; family Sapindaceae; genus Acer; species Acer yangbiense. The sequence goes on along the minus strand of CM017762.1, from coordinate 53,720,940 downwards.
GAGATTGTGCTTGGTTTAGCGCGAGGACCGCCTATGGAGAATGCCCTTGGCTTCTCCTTGGTTTTCACCTATCTAGGTGATCGGCGGTTATGATCGGCGGCCTGGCCGCCGAATGAAACCGCCGTTTCAGTCCAGATTGGTCTGAAGCATTTCTGCGGTTAAGATCGGCGGTCACGACCGCCGTTTCAAGACCTGATTGATTTATCTCTCAGTCTAATTCGGCGGTTGGATCAGCGGTCACGAAACCGCCGTTCGAAACTGCCGTTCATACCTGATTGATTTTGATCTCTCTGTTTTGATTCGGCGGTTGGAATCGGCGGTCACGAAACCGCCGAATGAACCGCCGTTTATGCTCTGTTCTTCACGAGCTCAATTCGGCTGTCATGAACGGCGGCCTGGCCGCCGAATGAAACCGCCGATTGGTGCGTTTCTTTGAAACTTACTTAAACGACCTCACTTTGATTTGGCCCCCTATATATATGCCACTTTGACTTTAGGTCAATTAAGAGAGTTGATATTCAGAATTCATACTTAGAATATTTTTCAAAGAGAAGAAAAATTCCAAGAACTCAATTCTTGATTCTCAAACACTTTTTCATGATCATCAATCATCATCTAGCATCATCTTAGATCATCTAGATGTCATCTAGCATGGAATCTTCATCATACTTTGCTTGGTAAGCTTTTCACTAATATCTTACATGTTTTGTGTTTCTCTTATCTAGCAATCTCAATTTATTACTTGTTTGTTATTTTGTATGCTTTGGATACAATATTGAGATGAGTATGATGTATGTTTGAGAAGTTATATTGTGCTTGCATATTAGGTTTTGTGCTTAATATTGATTAGCTAAACTAATTGACATGTCATTTAGTTTTGATATCTAGGATTGCTCTTAATTGCATATTAATCATCTTAGATAAGCATATAGGGTTTCCCTTGCTCTATGTTGCATTTTGGATATTCACATATATTCACTTAGGGTTGTATTCTCTTCATAGAGAAAGTAAGTCTTGTGTGTAGCATCCGGGATTAGGTTGCTTAGAACGCAAGCAAATTGGACTAGGTTCACTCATACCAGGATTAGGTAGGTGTGTGATTACTTCCGGGATTAGGTTGTAATCGTTTGCACATTTAGTGTATTCGAGGTTCGAGTGTGGCTTACTTACATAGCCCGTGGTTTTTCCCGTGAGGGTTTCCACGTAAAAACCAAGTGTTTTTTTAATTTCCGCACCATATTACACTTGCTTGTTTATATTATCTTGAGGGCATTTTCGTAATTTTGACTAACACGAAAAATTGGGTAAAAAGCGTAAAATCTATTCACCCCCCCTCTAGATAGCTTTATACACACCGTGCTATAATTTGTTTCAACAATGTCTGTAAAAAAAAAGTTATGATCATCTAAGTAATGAAATGTCAGTTTTGGAATGAAACGGAGTTCCCCTATTTTAGTAGTTTCTTTGGAGACTTCAAAACCAACCTAACTAATCTGTACTTTATTAAAGCACGTCCCCACTATACACATATGGTAGTGCTCCTTCCTGTAAGGATTCCCATATATTGATTGGCTTATTTCGTGGACAAACCACATGTTGGGGTTGATTATGTAAGGGTAGTTTAGGTGTTTGAACTTCATGCTCGAAGGCCCTTTCAAGACCTCAAGGGACAAGCACGCCAAAGGTATAATTTCTTGTGCTTGATTTTTCTTTGAAGAGATTTAGTAAGCACACACACACTTAGCATACTTGCATTTGTGTGCATTCTCTTCACATGCCACTTTACACACTAGCACTTTGTTTTATATCTTGTCGTGTGTATATGTGCTTAGTAATTCGTTTCCCGACAGTGGTCGGAAACGTCCACGCTCACACGTATGTATGCTTGGTTTTATGCGAAGACCGCCCACTGAGAATGCCCTTGGCTTCTCCTTGGTTTTCACCATTGTTGGTGATCGGCGGTTACGATCGGTGGCCTGGCCACCGAATCAAACCACCGTTTCAGTCAAGAGAGGTCTGAAGCAATTATGCGGTCATGATCTGTTCATACTTGATCGATTTTAATCTCTCGGTCTAATTTGGCGGCTGGATCGGCGGTCACGAAACCGCTGTTGATGCTCTGTTCTTCACGGGCTCAATTCGGCGGTCGTGATCGGCGGCCTGGCCGTCGATTGAAACCGTCGAACGGTGTGTTTCAGGGGCAAACTTGTCTTTTCACATGCCCAATTCTTGATGTCTATAAATATCTTACTTTCTCATTCTCTGATCATGTTTCTTGAGTTATTAGAACCCTAAACTTCAAAGAGAGATTTTTGAGAAAAAATCAAATCAAGAACTCACCTTTAAACACTCAAGTCAAATCCTTTTTGCATCAAAGTTCATCTTGCATTCATCTATGATTGGGTTTGCATCATCACAACATGCTTGGTAAGATTTTGATTAATTTCATCTTATTTTAGTAGTTTTACTATCAAGCATATTCTCTTTTAATTACTTGTATGTTTTTGATCATATGATAAATACGAGATTAGAGAATTAATTGTGATGAATTGATTGAGTGTTGTTTGTGATAGCTAATTAGGTTTTTGACTAATCTTGATTAGCTAAGCTATTTGACATATCATTTAGCAATTGATATCAAGGATTGATTTATATTGATTATATCATCATCCTAGATAAGCATCTAAGGTTACCTAGCCTTGTTTGTTATTTGAATATTTATACATATTCACATAGGTTGCATAATCTCTTCATAGAGAATTAAGTCTTGAGGCTAAGATTGCTTAGGCCTCAAGCAATTAGGACTAGAGCCACTTTTAAAGGCCTGAGTGGTAGAAGTGGGGGGTTATTGACTGGAGTGTTAGACGAGGTCTACATAGGTTGTAAACTCCATTTCGATTAGTGGATTTCGAGGTCCAAGTGTGGCGCACTAAACAGCCCGTGGTTTTTCCCAGTGGTTGGGTTTCCACGTATACATCAAGTGTTATTTAAATTCCGCACTATATTACACTTGCTTGTATTTTTGACTAGTAGGGGCATTTTCGTAAAATTGACTTGCATGCGAAAATTGGGTAATAATAGTTAAAATCTATTCATCCCCCCTCTAGATAATATTTACCATACACACAGAGCATTATTGTTATTTACTTTCAATTGGTATCAGAGCGGGTTCCTAGATATACTAAGGTGATCCTAGCTCATTTTAGGTGTGTTTTGCATTTGTGTGATTTTTGCTCATTCATACATTTTGCATTCATTTGAATTCATTCATTACATACAATGAGTGGATACGGTGGCAACCATGAGGGTGCTTCAAGCACACGGCCTCCCCTCCTCACCGGTGTGAATTATGCCTCATGGAAAGGCAAGATGGAGGCATATGTGTGCCAAATCCATGATAGGGCATGGATGGCTATTGAAGATGGGTATGCACCTTCTATGATGACTCCCACGGGTGGTGGAGAAGAAGTACTCAAGCCTAAGGCTCAGTGGTCACCTGAAGAGTTTGAGACATCAAAATGGAATAAGAAGGCATGGCATGCTCTTCTATGTGCAGTGGATGAAAATCAGTACAAACTGATTCAAAACACTAGGATAGCCAATGAGGCATGGGATATCCTAGAGGTTGCACATGAAGGAACCGATGTGGTTAAGGATTCCAAGCTACAAGTCCTTTAAACGCAATTTGAGTTGCTTAAAATTGAGGAGGACGAATGCTTCAATGACTTTGAAGTCAAGTTGATGGATATTGTGAATCAAAGCCATCAACTCGGTGATCCTTATTCGGATAGGAGAGTTAAGCAGAAAATTATGAGGTCTCTCCCTGCTAGGTTTGAATCAAAGGTGACGGCTTTAGAGGAAAATAGCACCTATAAGGACATGAAACCGAGCGAGGTTATTGGAAGACTCCTCGCCTATGAATCTAGGAAGGCTCCTAGCATTTCACCTTCTAAAAAGCAAAAAGGAATTGCTTTGAATGCTTCCAAGGTTGTGAAGGAGGAAAAAGGTGACTCGGACGAAGACATGGCATTGTTGTTTAAAAGGTTCAAGAAATTTGTCAAGTTCGAGAATAAGGGTTTTGGATCCAAAGGCCAAGACTTGAAGAAAAAGGCTCCCTTCAAGAGTTTTGAGCCTAGGCAAGAGAAGAGTGAAAAGAAAGGGGTCCAATGCTATGAGTGTGGTGGTATAGGTCACATCTCAACCGATTGTGGGAACTTGAAGAACAAGATGGCAAAAGTGATGGCCACCACATGGAGTGAAAGTGATGACTCCGGAAAGGGAGACAAGTCATCTAGTGATGATGAGCTTACCATCAACTACACGGCATTTGGGGCCACTTGTGTAGAAGATAAAGTTGTTTTTAAGAATGACTTGACTAGTGATCCCATAGAAGAAAACAATGAAGTAGTAATTCTAAAGGTGATAGGCGAAGCTACTCATTGGGATATGGCTCTCATTGACTCAAGAGACCAAGGTGAAAGTCTAAATGAGGGAAATGACTCCATTAGTGAGAATGAGAGTGGAGGAGATAACTTAAGTGAAGATGACTCCTCATCTAACTCTACAAATGGAAGTGTAGAGAAAATGGATGTAAATGACTTTATAGTCAAGTGTGAAAGTTCATTGGAGAAGAACAATAGAAAATTGAAGATTTTAGAGGATGAAAATCTAGAACTTTCAACACATAATGACCACTTAAGTAAACAAGTGGAGGCATCCAAGAAGATTGAAGACAAGCTAAGGGATGAGCTAGCTATGTCTAAGAGGAATGAATAAGGGTTGAAGAGAGAGCTTGTTGAAGCTATAGAGTCGTTGACTAGGATGACTACAAGCACCAAGAAACTTGACCACATTCTTGGTAGTGGAAAGAACCCTTGTGACAAGAAAGGTATTGGGTATGAAGTAAGCAAGGAGATCACTACTCCAACCAAGACCATCTTTGTCAAGAGTTTGGGCAAGAATGAAGCCTCACCGGTGCACACACCTAGGAAGAAAATCGATCTAGGACAATGCTCAAGAAGTGCACATGTGAAGGAAGCTCCTAAGAGACAACCTCAAGCTCAAAAAGTTCCTCAACCAAACTTCCCTCAAGCTCATATTCATCAAGGGAAGATGCCAATCATGCAAAATGGATCAAGGAAGCAAGCGAGACCGATTCAACAACAAAGAAGATTTGAACCCGCTCAACCACAAAGTCATGGGAAGGCTCCTATGCATGCACAAGGACATGGTATGAATTCTAAATTTATCCCTACATGTCACTTTTGTGGTATTGATGGTCACATTAGACCAAATTGCTTTCATTTCATTAAATTATGTAGAATCAAAAGCATGATTGAAAAGAGAATGACAAGAGCTAGAATGCATGCTAATAGGAAAGAAAATATTCATGTTCATGATCCTATTATTTCTAGTACTCTTGAACCATTGTCAACTAGGAAGAAAAATGTCATATCTATGTGGATAAGGAAAAATGAACCCGCTTGCTATGAGACTAACAAGTCTCAAATAGGTTCAACCAAGTCAAATGGACTTGGGAGGTCCATAGGACCTCATGACCTTCATTGATGAAGGATGATATTGACCCCATATGGGGAACTCAAGCAAAGAGAGCTTATGCATACTTGTTGCATGCAAATATTTGAAAAATCTTATGCTTCTTTGTTAATTGCTTGAGTAAGCTTGGTTGCACATATGTATATATGTTTTCAATTCAATAAGTGTGAACCATGCTTGTTTACAATCCATATCATATTTATGTTCAAACATGCATTTTTGGACTAGGAGATTTACATAGGAAGTATGATTTGAATGACCTATAGTTATCTCCATGACATGATGATTCTTAATGACATGCTTAAAAAATTGAAAAGCATGAGTGTTTATAACATGCTAATGTCAAATGAAAAAGCATGAAATTCATATGACATGCTCAAATGAAAAAGCATGAATTGATGATTGCAATTTATAAATGCAAAACTTGTGTGAAAAAGCTTATGAGACTCAAAATGAATAAAGGATCTTGTATCCGTTCAAAGGAATTTATATTCCATATTGTCTCTCTTTCTTTATTTGTTGAACATGTCTACTATCATACGGGTTTCATTCCCGGAAAAATCAAATAGGGTGCAAAGTTGCTTATGACATGTTTGGCTTATAAAGATAGATATAGTTGCTCATATATTAAAATCAATGAAAACTCTATATCCTTGCTTCTCTCATGACATTGGTGAAATTGGTTTGAATTCTTATTAGAAACCTTTGTCATTTGCTTTGCCAAATACCATTATATTTTGGACTTGAATGCTACATGTCTTGTATGCAAAGCATGTTTTGTTTCACACATTTATTTCAAAATAAATCTCCTTGTTTCTCTCTGTAAGGATTCCCGTTTTGTTGATTGGCTTATTTCGTGGTCAAACCACATGTTGGGGTTTTGAATGTAAGGGTAGTCTAAGTGATTAGTGTTGAAGATCAAAGGCCCTTCCATGACCTCAAGATACAAGCACGCCAAAGGTATAATCTCTTGTGCTTGTTTTTCTTTGAAGAGATTTAGTAGCACACACACACTTAGCATTCTTGCTATGATTGCATACTTGCTTATTTTTATGTGCATCTCTTCACATGTCACTTTACACACTAGCACTTTGGTTGATATATCTTGTTGTGTGTATATGTGCCTTATAATTCGTTTCCCGACATTGTTCGGAAACGTCCGCGCTTGCACTAATGAGTGCTTGGTTTCGCGCGAAGACCGCCTATGGAGAATGCCCTTGGCTTCTCCTTGGTTTTCACCATTGTTGGTGATCGGCGGTTATGATCGGCGGCCTGGCCGCCGAATGAAACCACCGTTTCAGTCCAGATTGGTCTGAAGCAATTATGCGGTCAAGATCGGCGGTCACGACCGCCGTTCGAAACCGCCGTTCATACCTGATCGATTTTAATCCCTCGGGTTTGATTCGGCGGTTGGATCGGCGGTCACGAAACCGCCGAATGAAACCGCCGTTAATGCTCTGTTCTTCAAGAGCTCAATTCGGCGGTCGTAATCTGCGGCCTGGCCGCCGATTGAAACCGCCGAACGGTGCGTTTCAGGGGCAATAGTGTCTTTTCACATGCCCAATTCTTGATGTCTATAAATATCACACTTTCTCATTATCTGAATCAGTTCTTTGACTCTTAAGAACCCTAATCTTCAAAGATAGATTTTGAGAGAAAATCAAATCAAGAACTCAACTTTAACCACTCAAATCAAACCCCTTTTGCATCAAATTTCATATTGCATCTCCTATGTCTATATAGAGTGCATCCATGTATGGGTTTGCATCATCACAACTTGCTTGGTAAGATTTTGATTAATTTCATCTTATTGTAGTATTTTAAATACTAAGCCATCTCTTTTAAATTACTTGTATGTTTTAGATCATATGCTAAATACAAGAAAAGAGATTATTTGTGATGAATTGATTGAGTGTTGTTTGTGATAGCTAATTAGGTTCTTAATTAATCTTGATTAGCTAAGCTATTTGACATGTCATTTAGCTATTGATATCTAGGGTTGATTTAAATTGAATATATCATCATCCTAGATAAGCATTTAGAGTACCCTAGCTCTTATTGCATTAATTGAATATTCATACATATTCACATAGGGTTGTGCATCTCTTTTGAGAGATTGAAGTCTTGGTCTAGGGTTGCTATTACAGGCCCGCTGGGTAGTAGTGGTGGGTTACAGACCAGGATTGGCTGTAAACATCATTACAAGTAGTGACTTCGAGGATCAAGCAAATTGGAATAGGGTTGCTAATAAAGGCCCGCTGGGTAGAAGTGAGGGGTTACAGACCGGAGTGTTAGACGAGGTCTACATAGGTTGTAAACTTCATTTCAATTAGTGATTTCGAGTTCCGAGTGTGGCGCACTATACAGCCCGTGGTTTTTCCTAGTGGTTGGGTTTTCCACGTATACATCAAGTGTTATTTAAATTCCGCACTATATTACACTTGTATGTATTTTTGACTAGTAGGGGCATTTTCGTAAAATTGACTTGCTTGCGAAAATTGGGTAATATTAGTTAAAATCTATTCACCCCCCCTCTAGCTTTATATTGAAAAACACACCTCGAGTATTTAATTACTTTCACTCTCCTATTGATAGAGTTGTATAAAAGTGCATTTTATGATTATGCAAATGACTTGAATGCTATCATCTCTCTTTGCTAAGTGACCTAGTTGGGGACTACTCCTTTGCCTATATCATGACAAAAAGGGGGAGTAGAATGGTGGTAAGGGGAGTTGCAATTATGCATGTTGGGGAGACAACACATTGAGGGGGAGTAACCCTTTGAGGGGGAGCATTGCATTCATCATACATTGCATGATGTTGTGTTTAAATTCTTAGAAATGCAAATGCTTGTTTATGTCCTCACTTGATTAATCTCACATTTTACTTGAATTGGAAAGTATAGAAACTTTTGATTTCAGGGATTGATAGTTCTACTTGAGATTGAAGTCTTCAAGGTTATTTTTATATATCTCTTTGTATAGTAGAAACTCATAGTAGACCCGTAGTTTCTATTATGTTGTGAGGAATCAATGTGAGTGGTGGTTTTGTCACGAAATAGCCAAAGGGGGAGATTGTAAGGATTCCCATATATTGATTGGCTTATTTCGTGGACAAACCACATGTTGGGGTTGATTATGTAAGGGTAGTTTAGGTGTTTGAACTTCATGCTCGAAAGCCCTTTCAAGACCTTAAGGGACAAGCACGCCAAAGGTATAATTTCTTGTGCTTGATTTTTTTTTGAAGAGATTTAGTAAGCACACACACACTTAGCATACTTGCATTTGTGTGCATTCTCTTCACATGCCACTTTACACACTAGCACTTTGTTTTATATCTTGTCGTGTGTATATGTGCTTAGTAATTCGTTTCCCGATAGTGGTCGGAAACGTCCGCGCTCACACGTATGTGTGCTTGGTTTTACGCGAAGACCGCCCACGGAGAATGCCCTTGGCTTCTCCTTGGTTTTCACCATTGTTGGTGATCGGCGGTTATGATCGGCGGCCTGGCCGCCGAATCAAACCGCCGTTTCAGTCAAGAGAGGTCTGAAGCAATTATGCGGTCACGATCGGCGGTCACGACCGCCGTTCAAAACTGCCGTTCATACCTGATCGATTTTAATCTCTCAGTCTAATTTGGCGGTTGGATCGGCGGTCACGAAACTGCCGTTGATGCTCTGTTCTTCACGGGCTCAATTCGGTGGTCGTGATCGGCGGCCTGGCCACCGATTGAAACCGCCGAACGGTGCGTTTCAGGGGCAAACTTTCCTTTTCACATGCCCAATTCTTGATGTCTATAAATATCTTACTTTCTCATTCTCTGATCAAGTTTCTTGAGTTATTAGAACCCTAAACTTCAAAGAGAGATTTTTGAGAAAAAATCAAATCAAGAACTCACCTTTAAATACTCAAATCAAATCCTTTTTGCATCAAAGTTCATCTTGCATTCATCTATGATTGGGTTTGCATCATCACAACATGCTTGGTAAGATTTTGATTAATTTCATCTTATTTTAGTAGTTTTACTATCAAGCATATTCTCTTTTAATTACTTGTATGTTTTTGATCATATGATAAATACAAGATTAGAGAATTAATTGTGATGAATTGATTGAGTGTTGTTTGTGATAGCTAATTAGGTTTTTGACTAATCTTGATTAGCTAAGCTATTTGACAAGTCATTTAGCAATTGATATCTAGGATTGATTTATATTGATTATATCATCATTCTAGATAAGCATCTAAGGTTACCTAGCCTTGTTTGTTATTTGAATATTTATACATATTCACATAGGTTGCATAATCTCTTCATAGAGAATTAAGTCTTGAGGCTAAGATTGCTTAAGCCTCAAGCAATTAGGACTAGAGCCACTTTTAAAGGCCCGAGTGGTAGAAGTGGGGGGGTTATTGACCGGAGTGTTAGACGAGGTCTACATAGGTTGTAAACTCCATTTCGATTAGTGGATTTCGAGGTCCGAGTGTGGCACACTAAACAGCCCGTGGTTTTTCCCAGTGGTTGGGTTTCCACGTATAAATCAAGTGTTATTTAAATTCCGCACAGTATTACACTTGTATTTTTGACTAGTAGGGGCATTTTCGTAAAATTGACTTGCATGCGAAAATTGGGTAATAATAGTTAAAATCTATTCACCCCCCCCCCCCCCCCCCCCCCCCCCCCCCCTCTAGATAATATTTACCATACACACCGAGCATTATTGTTATTTACTTTCACTTCCCTTTCACGTTAGTGACGAGGGATTCAAATCCCATCCTGAGCATTTTACCAAATATGTGTGGGGAAATATTGTGAGAATAGATCTCCGAATCGTACATATATTGATCAGACCCCTAACCAGTTCACTGAATCAAATGTAAATGCATGTTGCCTACAATCCTAGTCTTACACGGTACACGTTTTCTGTTGAAATTAATTATTATTATTTTTTTTACCTTATCAACTTTTTTCCAAATAGCTAGGGTGGGCTTACTCAACCCAAGGTCCATCTCTGCACTTAGTCAAGAAGACATAGCAAAGATTGCCCTGTAAATGTATATTCTAAATAAATACGTTAACAAAATTAATATATAAAAAAAAAAAATGGGCATTGGGATTGCTTGATGACGCAAACGAGGCATCTGGCTTACTTGACGACTAACCATCATTTTTTTTTTTTTTTGAAATAATGGAATATGTTTCTTCTTTTTATTATGACCTATGTAAATAGAAAAATGACACAAAAATAAATCATTTATGTAATCCTTATTTTATTACTTTTATATACGTCAAGAAATAAGAATTTATTTAATTTATATATCCAATATTCTTATATTATAATATTATTTATAAATACAAGTTTAAAATACTCTTTAATTAGAATATTGATTCAATTCAATAACTTGGAGGACAAGTATGGTTTCAAATATAATTCAAGTCAATTTTTCTTGCAGACACAATGAATCTAGCAACGTGGCCAGACCATGGAACTCTACTGGGTTGAAAATGGTGTATTTAACAACAATATGTGTTTTCAAGTTAGTTGAGAAGCAGAGAGTCCTTCCAAAATTTAATTAATGGACAGCTACCACAAACAGAGTCCATTTATAGTGATGATGGTGCCCTTTCCAGCACAAAGCCATATGAGCCAGCTTCTCAGATTGTCCTGCCTGATTTCATCCCACAATATTCCAATTCTTAACACCAGCTCTACCATCCATATATAATCGCCAGGTTAAACTCCGTGCTGATTACATTGATCCTCTGGACTTGGATAGAATCCATTTCCATGACTTGCCACTTGCTCCTTTTCTCCCCCCATTCACCTAATCCTCACTCATCCACCAAATTCCCTGCACATATTCATCCCTTTGAAGATTCTCCCCACCTTCGCCAGCACTTCACTGCGCTATTACACCGGCTCCTCTCCCTAACAGGCAAAAGAATTGTCATTATCCATGACGCTTTGATGGCATCTGTTGTCCAGGATTCTGTTTCCATGCCAAATACAGAAAGCTATGCTTTCAATACAGTCTCTGCCTTCTTTTCATTCTTCGACCTATGGGAAGCTCTGGGGAAACCTTTTCAAATAGAAGTTGAGGTGGTACTAAATGAACTTCATTCTCTTGAAGGTTGCGTGCCTTTTAAAGTCTTGAATTTCGTGTTTAATCAAGGATAATTCTTGAAGTTTAGAGCTGGTGATCTGATCAACACAAACATATCAATGGAAGATACATACATTGATCTTCTAGAAAATATTCCTGGAAACAAGAAATACTGGGCAGTCGGGTCAATCAACCCAGTAAGAATCTGTAGCAAGCATGGGAACTCAAACAGCTAAGACAAGTGCTTAAGCTGGCTAGATAAACAAGCACGAAAATCTGTAATTTATATCTTTTGGAACCACAACTTCCATGACAGATGAACAGATTAATGAAAATGCCATTAGTCTGGAACAAAGCAATACAAAGTTCATCTGGGTATTGAGATATGCAGATAAAGTGGACTTTTTCACAGAAGAATGCAGGAGATCAGCTAAACTTCCAGAAGGATTCGAGAAGAGAACGAAACGTATAGGGATGATTGTAAGAGATTGGACACCCCAACTGGAAATATTAAGTCACCCATCAACTGGAGGGTTCATGAGTCAGTGTGGATGGAATTCATACTTGGAGAGCCTGAGCATGGGAGTACCGATTGTAGCTTGGCCTATGCACTCAGACCAACCAAAGAATGCTGTGCTGATATCAGAGGTGCTTAGGGTTGGTGCTATAGTCAAGAAATGGACACACAGAGGAAACTGTTGAATCATCATATATTAAAGAAGCTATGAGGAGGTTGATGGCATCCGAGGAAAGGGATCAGATGAGGAAAAGGGCCGATGCATTGAGAGAATCTTTCAAGCAGTCTCTCGGTAAAGATGGGGTTTCTTGCATGGAGTTAGAATCTTTTACTGCTCATATTACAAGATAGATTCAGGATTTCAACAATGAGAATAATGACATGAATCTGTGGATGTTCTAACTATATAATTAATAAATTAAGTTAGCATGGTTGGGTTCATATGTAAAATAGAGAAGAGTAATGTTTTCTAAATCTGTGTTCCCAACATCAGCATCTATTTTGTTTTTGCATATAATACTAATTAAAATCAATACATCTAAAATCAAAATCAAATAGTAGTAGTACAAGAGATATATGATGGATTTTCGTAAGAAGTCTGCTAAATCTCTCCTAAGTGGTTGAAAATTCACTAAATCTCGATCCTATGTGCCGTTTAAATTTTTATATAACCAAACATAGGTCAAAGGAAATGAAGAGAAAAATTTTTACTCTCATTCATAAGTAATCAAAATAGAGATGCAGTGGAAGCTATATGCAGATATCAGTTGAGGCCCATGCAGTGTCATCAATGTGTATAAATTTAAAGGGATGATAAGTACCATCCTCGGATGCTTCTGCTCCGTTACAAGTCTCCTGCAATTCAGCTCTTGTATAGTGCAACAGTCTTAACACTCCATGAGCAGAAAGGTTAGGGTAGAATAGGAAGCTCCACCTTATTAAAGAAAAAGAAACCGACACGGCCATGCTCAACATGACAGAACTTCATTGGAATGCTGCCACATTGTCTCTCAAGGACTTCAATTTCGGCTTTGGAAGGTGGATAAACCCTACAAGAGAATGCAAGCTCTAAAAAATTGAAAATAATTTGATAAAGAAACCAGATGATCAATGAAATGGAGAAATCTGTCTGAAAGCAATTAATAAGAACAAGTTATAAGTTATATATATATACCGAGGCTCGATTACTGACTTACGGTTAACAAACAATGATTCAAAAATTATTCTCATTGTTTTGCTTGATGCACAAGATGTTCAAGACTTCCTGAATAAAGATCCTAAAATTGTATGAGCTCATCTTTTAATTTAAAGGTGCTAGTTAAAATGATAAAATTACATTAACACCAATTTTAAAAATAATAATAACAAAAGGCAAGTAAACACCTTTTAAAGGACACGTTCATGGTTTGAGCAAATCCAAGAATCCAAAAATCTAATGTGCTATGGAATAATCTCCATTAAAACCAATAAAGCCTTAGCTTTATGTGCCTCCTCAAATAATCTTGAGATGAAGTCAAAGTATAATATGCAGTGTAATATATGCAACTATTTGGGAACAAAAATAAAATGAAAAATGAAAACAGATTCCAATCAAACAATCTTAATGCTACAAGAATACTTAATTAAAGTTCCTTAGATGTTGATAACCTTGTAGGTTAGCACAAAGAGTTGTTGCCTATAATTTACTTTGGAAAAGATGCACTTAGTTCTATACAAACTTATGAAAAAAATAAAGAATACAATTTTTTGTAATTTGAAATCTATGGTTTTTATTTGTTGGAAATCTAGACCATTAAACATCCATAAATACCATCCATAAACATCAATAAACCATCAACAAACAACCATAAACATAATCTTGGTTTAGAGGAAGAAAACCAGAGAGAATACACTCAATATTTTGCTAAAAATTCCTTCCATTTAACTTCACATCCATACATTCATCCATTACAATCTTAAAGTTTATTTACTAAATACAGGGCCAAGTGCAACCATTAGATTGCACCACATCATCGCCATTCAACGGCTAATGTGCTACATTAAACTAGCATCGCCAGACCTTAACCACTTATACACGTAACTAGCACAACTATCAAGAAAGATAAATATCTTTTAAAGACAAATTAACACATTTCTGGAACTCTAAAAGAAACTAAATTGTAAAAACACATCCAAATTAAACTAAACTATCATAACTAAACCATAACCAAATGCTAGAGAGTTTCTAGAAAAGTTTCAATAGTTCAACACTCCTCTTTGAAACTTTTCTTAAAGACTCCAAGCTTTGTTCTTAACCATCAAATTTGTTACCAGTTAATGCCTTTGTAGGTATGTTGGCCAAATGCTCTTCAAACCTGTAATGCATCAACTGACTTCACCATTCTTCTCAGCTTCTCTAATGGCATGAAACTTGACATTGTTATGCTTTGATCTCCCATGCTAGATAGGATTTTTGACCACAGAGAATGCTGAATTGTTGCACCATAACCCAGTGGGTTTCTTTTCCACACAATTTAGGTTTGTTGGGACCTTTTTAATCCATTTAGCTTGCTTTGGAGCAACTGCTGCAGCAATGTACTCAGCCTTTGTTGAGGACAGAGCTTGGTTCCTTTTAATCATCATCAACTCCTCCTTCATGGCAAGCTTCTTCTCATCTATTTGAGCAGCTTCTTCATTGCAAGCAGGCTCATTGACCATCATTTTGCATTTTTGATAAACATCAGCAGATGACCTTGTCTTCAAAAATAGAGAATCAGACTTAGCCACTGCACCATCATCCATAACAGATTCGTTGCTTGAATGTCCATTAAAAACTCCATCAATTTTCAGTTTCATGGGTGCCTTTCCATTCTGACATGCATCACGTAAGCCATATGTGCGACTTGTTGCTTGCACGTCCTTGACCATATCATGTTTAGACATAAGACATGCATCACATAAGTCATATGTGCAACTTTTTGCTTGCATGTCTCTGACCATATCATTCTTAGACATAGAGGCATTTAATTTGACATGATTGAAGTCTATGTGGAAGCTATTTTCATGCATCCTAACCCTCACAATTTCAGATTTCTTAGAGTCTAGGATGATACATAAATTTCCCTCAAATATCAATGAATAGCCCCTCTTCAATAATTGTGCAACACTGAGTAAGTTCTGTGCTAAATCAGGTATGTATAATACATTATCAATAATCTTAGGGCCTGATTTAGTTTGAATCAGAACTTTACCTTTTCCAGCAGCCTTCACCATATCACCATTTCCAAGCTTTACAGTTGTTGTTGCATTCCTATCAAGTGTGGTGAACATGCCTGCTTCTTGAGCCATATGGCTTGTGCACCCACTGTCAACATACCATATCTCTGTAGAAGCTGCCATGCATGGTTGTGACATCGTAAACAAGTGCTCATCACATACATGATCATCGGTGTAGTTAGCTTGTTGCATAGGCTGCTGAGTTTGTTGTTGCATTGGCTGCTGAATTTGTTTATTTTGCTTGAATCTGCAGTATTGTTCTCTGTGTCTCCATTTGTTGCAAAATATGCATTGAACTTGTGGTTTCCCTTTGTGCCAGCAATCCTCTGCAAGATGATTTGTTCTCTTGTAAGTGGTACATGGTGGAAATCTTACTCTTGGACCAGATTCTGAACTTGTTGCATCCATCTTGCCTTTGCCTTTGTGCTTTCCTTTATTCATGGCAAGGAAAGTTTTCTCCACATCACCATCATTTCTCAACGCATGCCTTTGTTCTTGAGCTTGCAGTTTACTGACCATCTCTGAAATGATCGTCTTTTTCAAGTCGCAAGACTCCTCAATTGCTGCAATTTTGGCTTCGAATTTTTCCGGTAAGTTGATCAACATCTTTTCAACTACTTTGTAGTCCTCTACTACATCACCATACAATCTCATTTGGTTCTCCAAATCTGACAGCTTGGATGAGTAGTCCTTCACTGTCTCAGAATCTTTCATTTTCAAATTCTCAAACTCTCTTTTGAGGGTCAACAGCTTCACTAACTTCACCCTTTCACTACCTTCGAACCTGCTCTTCAAATCATCCCATATTGATTTTGCTGTTTCCAGGTGCATGATGCTTGTGAAAACAGAGTCTGTTAATGCTGAATGAAGACAAGTGACAGCCTTGTCTCTCTTCATCTTCTCCTCCTCATATTGTTTAATTTGAGCTATAGTTGGATTAGCTCTCAAAGCAGGAACTTGCTTGTCCTATGCTACATACTCCCATAAGGCAAAAGACTTCAAATATGATCTCATCTTTACTACCCAAATCTGGTAGTTTTCCCTAGAAAATTGCGGAACATGAAGGCTTGCATTGCTTCCAATAGCCATGTCTGCACTCATGGGTGTTTAACACTCACTCTCTAGTGTTTGAACCTCACAAGCACTCAATAAACTGAAAACGAAATCTCACAGCCCCTCAAGAATAAAGCTCTGACACCACTGTTGGAAATCTAAACCATTAAACATCCATAAATACCATCCATAAACATCAATAAACCATCAACAAACAACCTTAAACATACTCTTTGTTTAGAGGAAGAAAACCAGAGAGAATACACTCAATATTTTGCTAAAAATTACTTCCATTAAACTTTACATCCATACATTCGTCCATTACAATCTTAAAGTTTATTTACTAAATACAGGGCCAAGTGCAACCATTAGATCGCACCACATCATCACCATTCAACGGCCAATGTGCTACATTAAACTAGCACCGTTAGACCTTAACCACTTATACACGTAACTAGCACAACTACCAAGAAAGATAAATATCTTCTAAAGACAAATTAACACATTTCTGGAACTCTAAAAGAAACTAAATTGTAACAACACATCCAAATTAAACTAAACTATCATAACTAAACCATAACCAAATGTTAGAGAGTTTCTAGAAAAGTTTCAATAGTTCAACATTATTCATTCACTTCTTATGAAATAGCCAATCAAGCTCTTAGGAATCACGGAATATGCTTACCCTGTTGAGCAGAGCACAAAGCTTGGATCACCAGGAGAAGACTTTTTGAACTTACTATTTGGAAGATAAACATCAAAAACTAGCCTCACTTCATGAATCTGCAAATTATTGAACAAATCAATAAATGAACTCTCTTCTCTCAATTCGATGTCCACGACTCCATTTCTTTCTGGAGAGCCATGAAGCGAGACAAAATCACCGGTGTCGTTAACACCTTTACCTTTGGAGACTTTCATAGTCCATGGGACACCATGTCACCCGATTATGTAACCAAGAGATTTCAAGTGCCTGTGTAAACCTCAAAGGACTGCCAATAACACCCAAACTTTTCTTTTCCAACCTTCTCATATATATCTTTTAACGAAAGACTTGTATCATCATCGACCAAAAGAAGCAATGCCCCTATTTCAGCCAAAAACCTGCAAGAAAAATGATAACAATTTACAGCCCAATCTCAACATCGCAACAAAGTAAATGAAATCCATAAGGCCTTGAAACAAATTATAGCACTGTGTGTATAAAACTATCTAGAATGGGGGTGAATAGATTTTAAGCTTTTTACCCAATTTTTTGTGTTAGTCAAAATTATGAAATTACCCCTAAATAGATAAAGCAATAAATCAAGTATAAAATGCGGAAATTAAATAACACTTGATTTTTACGTGGAAACCCTCACGGGAAAAACCACGGGCTAGTAAGTAAGCCACACTCGAACCTCGAATCCACTAAATGTGTAAAACGATTACAACCTAATCCCGGAAGTAATCACACACCTACCTAATCCCGGTATGAGTGAACCTAGTCCAATTTGCTTGCGATCTAAGCAACCTAATCCCGGAAGCTACACACAAGACTTACTTTCTCAATGAAGAGAATAAACCCTAAGTGAATATATGAATATTCAAATGCAACATAGAGCAAGGGAAACCCTATATGCTTAACTAAGATGATTAATATGCAATTAGAACAATCCTAGATATTAAAAACTAAATGACATGTTCAATCAAATAGTTTAGCTAATCAAGATTAAGCACAAAACCTAATTAGCTATCACAATACAACTTCTCAAACATACATCACACTAATCTCAATCTTGTATCAAAAGATATATGAAAATCATACAAGTAATAAATTGAGATTGCTTGTTAAGAAAAACACAAAATATGTAAGATATTAGTGAAAAGCTTACCAAGCAAAGTATGATGAAGAATCCATGCAAAGAGACATCTAGATGATCAAGGATGATGCTAGATGATGATTGATGATCATGAAAAAGTGTTTGAGTAAACTAAAAATGAGTTCTTTTGAATTTTTCTTCTCTTTGAAAAATATCCTAAGTATGGAATATGAATATGAACTCTCTTAATTGACCTAAAGTCAAAGTGGCATATATATAGGGGGCCAAAACAAGGTGTGGTCGTTTTGATAAGTTGGCCTCATATTTGCCTTGGGCGCTGTACGTAGAGCGCCTCTTGTACAGCGCTTGTACAGCGCCCCTACTCTGTTCTCACGGGAAAACAGAGTGGCGCTGTACGAAGAGTGCTTTGTACAGCGCCTGTACAGCGACCCAACAGCGACTGAATTAAATCGATCAGGTCTGAACAGCGCTCAATGGGCGCTGTTCGTACAGCGCTTCTGTAGAGCACTTTTGGGAGCGCCTAATGCAAAAATGCAATCCTAAGTCTAAGCATGACAAGGCAATTGGATATGCAAGATGCAATCAAACTAACATGCAAGAAGAGATGTTAATGAACATTAATGCACAAAAAATAAGACACACAACATACAAGTATTAAACAAATGCATGAGTTGTGAGTGTGTGCAACTATCTCTTCAAGACAAGTAAGCACAAAGAAATATACCTTCGGTGCTTATCAATACGAGGTCTTCAAAGGGCTACGAACAATAAACCCCATACCTAGGCTACCCTTACAAAGAACCTCAACATGTGGTTTGTCCACGAAATGAGCCAATCAATAAATGGGAACCTTACAATCTCCCCCTTTGACTATTTCGTGACAAAACCACCACTCACATTGATTCCTCACATTAAAATAGAAACAACGGGATAACTATGATATTCTATAGTACAAAGAGATAAGAAAATAAAACATCAAGTCTTCAATCTCTTGTAGAATAATCAAGCCCTGAAAAGAAAGTTTCTAACATTGCCAATACAAGTAAAAAGTGAGATGAATCAAGTGAGAACAAAAACAAGCATTTGCATTTAAAAAAAAATTAGGCACAATATGATAAAATGTAGTGTATGCACTGCTCCCCCTCAACGAGTTACTCCCCCTCAAAGAATGTTCTCCCCAATATGCACAATTTCTTCTATATTTTGCAACTCCTCTTACCATACACTACTCCCCCTTTTTGTCATGATCTAGGCAAAGGAGTAGTCCCCAACCGGGTCACTTATAGCAACGAGAGATAGTAGCATGCAAGATTTGCATAATTAATATAAGTCACTTTATGCATCTCAATTAATTGGAGAGAAACAAGGAGATTTATTTGTGAGAAAATGTGTGAATCAAACATGCTTTGCATACAAGACATGTAGCATTCAAGTCCAAAATACAATGGTATTTGGCAAAGCAAATGACAAAGGTTTCTAATAGGAATTCAAAACAATTTCACCAAAGTCATGAGTAAAGCAAGGATATAGAATATATTGATTTCAATTTAAGAGAAACTATATCCAACTTTATAAGTGAAACATGGCATGAGCGACTTTGCACCCTTTTTGATTTTTCCGAATAAGATATCCGTATGATAGTAGCCATGGTCAACGAATAAAGAAAGAGAGACATTTGGAATATAAATTCCTTTGAATGGATACAAGATCCTTTATTCATTTTGAGTCTCATAAGCTTTCACACAAGTTTTGCATTTTAAGAATATGCAATCATCAATTCATGCTTTTCATGTGAGCATGTGATATGAATTTCATGCTTTTTCATTTGACATTAGCAAGTTATTAAAGAATCATCATGTCATGGAGATAATTATAGGTCATTCAAATCATACTTCCTACATACATCTCCTAGTCCAAAAATGCATGCTTGAACATAAATATGACATGGATTGTAAACAAACAAGGTTCACACTTATTGATTTGAAAACATATATACATATGTGCAACCAAGCTTACTCAAACAATTAAAAGAAGAGGCATAAGTTATTTAGAATTTTTTGCAAGATATAAGAATGCAAAATAGCTCTCTTTGCTTGAGTTCCCCATATGGGGTCAATCATAGAACATCACTCCACAAGACATATCCCAATAGATCTACTAAGAGTTTTTAATCGAGTAGCATCTAAGGGTTTAGTAAATAAGTCTGCAAGTTGATTATTAGTACCTACATGTTCAAGTACTATGCATTTATTTTCAACAAGCTCTCTAATGAAGTGATGGCGGATGTCAATATGCTTAGTTCTAGAATGTTGTACCGGATTCTTGGAAATATTAATAGCACTCATGTTATCACAAAAGAGAGTGAGAGTACCTTAGTTGAATCCGTAGTCTACTAGCATTTGCTTCATCCATAGGAGTTGAGTGCATCCACTCCCCGCGACTATGTACTCGGCTTTCGCCGTGGACAAGGAAATCGAGTTTTGCTTCTTGCAAAACCAGGACACCAAGTTGTTGCTTAGAAAGAAGCAACCGCACGATGTGCTCTTCCTATCATCACAATTTCCTACCCAATCTGCATCATTATATCCTACAAGACTAGGATTAGTGTCAAATGAGTGCCAAATCCCATAGTTGGAAGTCCCATTCACAAAGCGAATGACTCTCTTAACCGAAGAGAGATGGGACTCCTTGGGATCGGATTGGTACCTAGCACAAACTCCTACACTAAATGATATATCGGGCCTACTTGCGGTCAAATAGAGCAAGCTCCCTATCATGCCACGATATAAGGTTTGGTCCACACTTTTACCGCTAGCATCCTTGCTTAGCTTCAAAGTGGTGCTCATAGGAGTGTCACAATGTTTGGCTTTTTCAAGACCAAACTTCTTCACTAGGTTTTTGGCATATTTGGCTTGGGTTATGAAAATCCCATCATCTAGTTGCCTAATTTACAAACCTAGGAAGTAACTAAGCTCACCAACAAGACTCATCTCAAATTCATGAGACATGACATCAAAAAATTGTTGGACCTTGGTGTTGTTGGTGGAGCCAAACACTATATCATCAACATATATTTGAGCTATGAAAAGCTCATCATTATTTCTTTTGATGAATAGTGTCTTGTCAACACTACCACGTGTGTAGTCATTGTCAACAAGAAATTGAGTGAGGCGCTCATACCAAGCCCTCGGTGCTTGTTTCAACCAATATAGAGCCTTCTTGAGGCGATAGACATGGTTGGGGTGGTGAGCATCCACAAACCCCTTGGGTTGTTCAACAAACACTTCCTCTTGCAAGAAGCCATTGAGGAAGGCACTCCTGACATCCATTTGGTGCAATTTGAACTTGTGCACACAAGAAATGGACAAGAGAAGCCTAATAGACTCTAAACGGGCAACGGGAGCAAATGTCTCCTCAAAGTCGATACCCTCAATTTGAGAGTACCCTTGTGCTACAAGTCTAGCCTTGTTCCGCACTATGTTGCCATCCTCATCGGATTTGTTCCTAAATATCCATTTAGTGCCTATGACATTAGTGGTCTTAGGCCTAGGAACTAGAGTCCAAACCTCATTCCTTTTGAATTGGTTTAGCTATTCTTGCATGGCAAGAACCCAAAATTCATCATTTAAGGCTTCTTCAACCTTTTTGGGTTCAATTTGAGAGGTGTAGCATGTGTAGCTAATAAGATTAGCAAGTTGACGTCTAGTCCTAACACCCTCATTAACCTCTCCAATGATATCTTCTTTATCATGGAGTTTCCTAACCCATGGAGCGGGTTCTTTAGAGTCCAAGAGAGAAACTCTATCAATAGGTTGTATGTCATCATTGTTGACATTAGATGTCCCAACATTAGGAGACACCACAACCTTCTCTGAAACAAATAATAGCACGGTGTGTATAAAGCTATCTAGAGGGGGGGTGAATAGATTTTACGCTTTTTACCCAATTTTTTCGTGTTAGTCAAAATTACGAAAATGCCCTCAAGATAATATAACCAAGCAATTGTAATATGGTGCGGAAATTAAAACAACACTTGGTTTTTACGTGGAAACCCTCACGGGAAAAACCACGGGCTATGTAAGTAAGCCACACTCGAACCTCGAATCCACTAAATGTGCAAACGATTACAACCTAATCCCGGAAGTAATCACACACCTACCTAATCCCGGTATGAGTGAACCTAGTCCAATTTGCTTGCGTTCTAAGCAACCTAATCCCGGATGCTACACACAAGACTTACTTTCTCTTTGAAGAGAATACAACCCTAAGTGAATATATGTGAATATCCAAAATGCAACATAGAGCAAGGGAAACCCTATATGCTTATCTAAGATGATTAATATGCAATTAAGTATAATCCTAGATATCAAAACTAAATGACATGTCAATTAGTTTAGCTAATCAATATTAAGCACAAAACCTAATATGCAAGCACAATATAAAATCTCAAACATACATCATACTCATCTCAATATTGTATCTAAAGCATACAAAATAACAAACAAGTAATTAATTGAGATTGCTAGATAAGAGAAACACAAAACATGTAAGATATTAGTGAAAAGCTTACCAAGCAAAGTATGATGAAGATTCCATGCTAGATGACATCTAGATGATCTAAGATGATGCTAGATGATGATTGATGATCATGAAAAGTGTTTGAGAATCAAGAATGGAGTTCTTGGAATTTTTCTTCTCTTTGAAAAATATCCTAAGTATGAATTCTGAATATGAACTCTCTTAATTGACCTAAAGTCAAAGTGGCATATATATAGGGGGCCAAATCAAAGTGTGGTCGTTTAAGTAAGTTTCAAAGAAACGCGCCAATCGGCGGTTTCAATCGGCGGCCAGGCCGCCGTTAATGACCGCCGAATTGAGCTCGTGAAGAACAGAGCATAAACGGCGGTTCATTCGGCGGTTTCTTGACCGCCGATTCCAACCGCCGAAACAGAACAGAGAGATCAAAATCGACCAGGTATGAACGGCGGTTTCGAACGGCGGTTTAATGCCCGCCGTTTCAACCGCCGAATTAGACCGAGAGATAAATCAATCAGGTCTTGAAACGGCAGTTTCGAACGGCGGTCGTGACCGCCGATATTAACCGCAGAAAAGCTTCAGACCAATCTGGACTGAAACGGCGGTTTAATTCGGCGTCCAGGCCGCCGATCATAACCGCCGATCACCTAGAAAGGTGAAAACCAAGGAGAAGCCAAGGGCATTCTCCATAGGCGGTCCTCGCGCTAAACCAAGCACATTCTCGTGCATGCGCGGACGTTTCCGAAAGTTATCGGGAAACGAATTAACACAACAACAAGACACAATAACACACAACAAAATATAATAAATAAGTGCAAGTGTGAATTGTGACAAATGAAGAGAATGCACACATATGCAATGAATGTTTAGTGTGTGTGTGCTTCTAAATCTCTTCAAAGAAAAGTAAGCACATAGAAATTTACCTTCGGTGCTTATCAACACGAGGTCTTCAAAGGGCTTCGAACAAGAAGACCGATACTTAGGCTACCCTTACAAAGAACCCCCACATATGGTTTGATCACGAAATAAGCCAATTAAAAACAACGGGAATCCTTACATTCTCCAAAGGAGAAACATCACTAAAAATAACCTTCTCCTCATGATCATTTGACTTGAGCCTAGTATCATCAAATACGACATTGGATGATTCCATAACACTTAGAGTCTTTAAATTGAAAACTCTATAGGCTCTACTATTCAAGGCATAGCCAATAAAAATACCCTCATCACTCTTAGCATCGAATTTGCCAAGTTGATCACGGTCATTCAAAATGTAGCATTTGCTTCCAAAAGTGTGGAAATAGCTAACATTTGGCCTCTTGCCTTTCCATAACTCATAAGAGGTGTTTCTAGTACCGGGCCTTAGGAAAACTCTATTTCCTATATAGCAAGCCGTATTGATGGCTTCGGCCCATAGGTTCCTAGGGACATTGTTGCAAAGCAACATCACACGAGCCATCTCTTGAAGGACCCTATTTTTCCTCTCAACAACTCCATTTTGTTGAGGTGTCATAGGAGCCAAAAACTCATGGGAGATGCCTAAACCATTACAAAAGGTTTCAAAAGTAGCATTCTCAAATTCCCTCCCATGGTCACTTCTAATCCGTTTTATGCTTTTAATATTAGAGTTCATTTCATTTTGTATTTTATTACAAAGCATTTTAAACTTATCAAAAGTTTCGGATTTTTCTCTAAGAAAATATGTCCATGTGAACCTAGAGAAATCATCAACACAAACAAAAATGCATCTCTTTCCACCCAAACTTTCGGTTTGCATGGGACCCATGAGGTCCATGTGAAGAAGCTCAAGAGGCTCCTTGGTGGTGAGATACTTACCCTTTTTGTGCATGCTTTTAGTTTGCTTTCCTTGTTGGCAAGGTCCACAAACACCATTGGCTTTCTTCCTAAGCTTAGGGAGGCCACGCACACAATTGTACTTTCCAAGGGTCCGTAGATCCCTAAAGTTCATGTGGCCAAGTCTTTCATGCCACAACTCAATTTGCTCATCCATGGACATATGATTAGATACAATACTAGCTTCAAGACAATAACAATTGTCGCTAGATCTTATGCCCTTCAACAAGGTTTGTCCATCGGGTTTTAGGATAGAGCAAAAATCTTTAGAAAACAAGACGGAATATCCTTCATCACTAAGATGTGAAATGCTTATTAAATTGGCTTTCAAGCCATCAACAAATAAAGCATTGGATAAGGAGGGTAATCCGGGAACGGAAATGGTTCCTTTCCCTACAACATTTCTTTTGGATCTATCACCAAAAGTGACATTTCCACCTTCCTCTATAACAAGAGTCTCGAAGAAACTCTTGTTTCCCGTCATGTGCCTAGAGCACCCACTATCCAAATACCAAAAATTAGAAGAATATGCCTTCAAGGCTATTTGTGCAACATGGCAAACATTTTCATTCTTTCTAATCCACTTAGCAACAATTTTAGCTTTCTTAGTGGTCTTTGGTACATGTGCTCTACTATTCCTAGGATCATGCAAATCAATATTATCATTCCTAGGAACATGCATCTTGGCTCTATTCTTTCTCTTTTCAATCATGCTTCGTGTTCTACACATTTTAATATATTGAAAGCAATTTGGTCTAATATGACCATCACAACCACAAAAGTGAAAATACGGATGGAAAAAGGAATCATACCTTGTCTTTGTGCATGTATAGGAGCTCGTCCATGTCTTTGTGGATAAGTGGGTTCAATCCATCTTCGTTGTTGAACCGATCTAGGTTACTTCCAAGCTTGAGGTTGCATGATTGGTCTCTTTCATTTGTGAGCCAATTGTTGAGGAGTGTTGGCTTGAGGGACCCTAGGGGGTTGAGCTTGAGGTTGCCTTCTTGGCCCCATCTTCACTTGTGCATTTGAGCATTGTCCTACTTCTAATTTCTTCCTAGGAATTTGCACAAATGAAGTTTCTTCGTTCCTCAAGGACTTGACAAACACGGTCTTGTTAGAGGTTGAGATCTTCTTGCCATCTTCATACCCAAGACCCCTCTTGTCACATGGACTCTTTCCAACACCAAGCATATGGTCAAGCTTCTTGGTGCTAGAATCCATCTTAGCCAAGGACCTTTTAACTTCTACAAGTTCCCTCTTCAAGCCTTCTTCACTTCTCTTGGATAAGTCTAACTCCTTAATTAACTTATCCTCTCTCCTCTTCAATCTTTCCACTTGTTCACTTAAGTGGTCATTGTGAGCCGAAAGTTCAAGGTTCTCTTCTCTCAACCTCTCAATCTTTCTTGTGCTTTTAATTGCTAAATCATTGAACTCGGCATGGTATTTGGCAAGCACCTTTTGCTCCACAAATTTCTTTATGGAATTAGAAGAGGAGTCACTTTCTTCTTCACTTGAGTCAATTTCCTCTTGACTCATTTCCTCTCTCTCACTAGCACTTTTGCTCTTGTGAGATGAGGCAAAAGCTAGGAAGTTAGCCATGAGCTCTTCTTCACTTGAAGACTCATCTTCCTCATTGGAGTCATCACTACTCCCACTCCAAGTGGCGGCCATCACTTTGTCCTTCTTCTTTTCATTGTGATTAGCACATTCGGGGGCAAAGTGACCAATCCCACCACATTCAAAGCATCGGACCCCTTTCCTTTCGGTCCTCTCTTGTCTAGGCTCAAACTTCTTGAAGGAACCTTTTTTCTTCAAGTCTTGTCCTCTTGACCCAAATCCCTTCTTCTTCTTGAACCCCATAACCTTATTAAACCTTTTCACGAATAAGGCAAGGTCTTCATCCGATTCATGCTTTGCCTCCTTTGCATCCTTAGATGCTTTCAAAGCTATTCCTTTAGACTTCTTAGGAGGAGTAGTGGTGCTAGGAGCCTTCCTAGACTCATATGCAAGGAGACGTCCAATCACCTCACTTGGCTTCATATCCATGTAGCCACTATTTTCTTCAATGGCCGTCACCTTTGATTCAAACCTATCGGGGAGAGATCTCATAATTTTTTGCTTGACTCTCCTATCCGAATACGGGTCTCCGAGTTGATGGCTTTGATTTACAATGTCCATCAATTTGATTTCGAAGTCATTGAAGCATTCATCCTCTCCCATCCTAAGTAGCTCAAATTGAGTTTGGAGGACTTGAAGCTTGGACTCCTTCACCACCTCGGTTCCCTCATGTGCAACTTGATGGATGTCCCATGCCACTTTTGCAATCTGAGTGTTCTGAATAAGCTTGTACTGATTCTCATACATTGCATATATGATGGCATGCATAGCCTTCCTATTCCACTTTGAAGCCTCAAACTCTTGCGCGTTCCATTGCGCCTTAGGCTTCAAAACTTCTTCTCCTCCACCACCGGGAGTCATCTTGGGTAGATCATATCCGTCTTCCACCGCCATCCATGCACGGTCATGAATTTGGCATATGTAGGATTCCATCTTCCCTTTCCATTGGGAATAGTTCAAACCGGTAAGAAGTGGAGGCCTTGTGCTAGAAGCACCTTCGTGGCCACCACCATTTCCACCGTTTCCACTCATAGTGTTTATGAATGAATGAAATGAATGCAAATGTATGAATGATCAAAAATCACACAAAATGCAAAACACACCAAAATAAGCAAGGATCACCTATGTATGTCTAGGAACCCGCTCTGATACCAA
This sequence comes from Acer yangbiense, assembly GCA_008009225.1. NCBI lineage: Eukaryota > Viridiplantae > Streptophyta > Magnoliopsida > Sapindales > Sapindaceae > Acer > Acer yangbiense. The sequence continues at coordinate 53,693,473 of CM017762.1, read as the reverse complement.
TTGAAATAAATTATAGCACGGTGTGTATAAAACTATCTAAAGGGGGGGTGAATAGATTTTAAGTTTTTTACCCAATTTTTCATGTTAGTCAAAATTATGAAATTACCCCTAAATAGATAAAGCAATAAATCAAGTATAAAATGTGGAAATTAAATAACACTTGATTTTTACGTGGAAACCCTCACGGGAAAAACCACGGGCTAGTAAGTAAGCCACACTCGAACCTCGAATCCACTAAATGTGTAAAACGATTACAACCTATTCCCGGAAGTAATCACACACCTACCTAATCCCGGTATGAGTGAACCTAGTCCAATTTGCTTGCGATCTAAGCAACCTAATCCCGGAAGCTACACACAAGACTTACTTTCTCAATGAAGAGAATAAACCCTAAGTGAATATATGAATATTCAAATGCAACATAGAGCAAGGGAAACCCTATATGCTTATCTAAGATGATTAATATGCAATTAGAACAATCCTAGATATTAAAAACTAAATGACATGTTCAATCAAATAGTTTAGCTAATCAAGATTAAGCACAAAACCTAATTAGCTATCACAATACAACTTCTCAAACATACATCACACTAATCTCAATCTTGTATCAAAAGATATATGAAAATCATACAAGTAATAAATTGAGATTGCTTGTTAAGAAAAACACAAAATATGTAAGATATTAGTGAAAAGCTTACCAAGCAAAGTATGATGAAGAATCCATGCAAAGAGACATCTAGATGATCAAGGATGATGCTAGATGATGATTGATGATCATGAAAAAGTGTTTGAGTAAACTAAAAATGAGTTCTTTTGAATTTTTCTTCTCTTTGAAAAATATCCTAAGTATGGAATATGAATATGAACTCTCTTAATTGACCTAAAGTCAAAGTGGCATATATATAGGGGGCCAAAACAAGGTGTGGTCGTTTTGATAAGTTGGCCTCATATTTGCCTTGGGCGCTGTACGTAGAGCGCCTCCTGTACAGCGCTTGTACAGCGCCCCTACTATGTTCTCACAGGAAAACAGAGTGGCGCTGTACGAAGAGCGCTTTGTACAGTGCCTGTACAGCGACCCAATAGCGACTGAATTAAATCGATCAGGTTTGAACAGCGCTCAATGGGCGCTGTTCGTACAGCGCTTCTTGAGCGCTGTTCGTACAGCGCTTCTGTAGAGCGCTTTTGGGAGCGCCTAATGCAAAAATGCAATCCTAAGTCTAAGCATGACAAGGCAATTGGATATGCAAGATGCAATCAAACTAACATACAAGAAGAGATGTTAATGAACATTAATGCACAAAAAATAAGACACACAACATACAAGTATTAAACAAATGCATGAGTTGTGAGTGTGTGCAACTATCTCTTCAAGACAAGTAAGCACAAAGAAATATACCTCCGGTGCTTATCAATACGAGGTCTTCAAAGGGCTATGAACAATAAACCCGATACCTAGGCTACCCTTACAAAGAACCCCCAACATGTGGTTTGTCCACGAAACGAGCCAATCAACAAATGGGAACCTTACAGGCCTCATCACAATAATTTTTAAATTGCACAAATAATCTTAATTAAACTGTTAGTCATTTGGCAATGTCACACTTTGCATCATAAAGAGTTAAATGTAAATAACATGCAACAAAGCAGCTTCTAAACCGAAAAATCAGAGGGAGTTTGACCTACAAAATCTCTTCAACATAGCAATAGGTCTTCCCGTTCCTAATAAGAAAGGTATCTTGTTATTTTGCAAGAGATTTTTGATTTAAATTTCATTTTCGCTAGGATTAAGAGGGATTTTGATTTATTTATTATAAGAAAGTAACAATTTTATATATAAAGCTTCTCTTCCTATTTTAGCTATTAACAATTAATTCGGAGTTTAGGGAGGGAAATACGACTCTAACTCAAAATTTACAATTTGTAAGTGTGAGAGAGTTATACCTTTAAGGGATATTCATCATCTTGCCCTTTAGCTTTTTCTTGATTTATAGATGTGATATTATTTACATGGACGCAAACACTTGTGTGGACTATATAGTTTCACTTAAAAGTAGTGTCTACATTTAAGATGATAGAAGGGCATATATATATATATATTACAAATCTCACAGTATCTTTATCAAATTTGATTAATTCAAGCAATCCATCTCTATCTCTAATATCGTACATATTTTACATGCATTCCTTTGACCAAGTGAAAATATTAATATCTAAAATGCTTTATTTCTTAATTTGTTTCAAGTTGGAGATTATGTATTCTTGAAAGTGTCACCATGGAAAGGTGTATTCAGATTTGGGAAAAAGGGAAAGCTCAGCCCAAGGTTTATTGGACCCTTCGAAGTTTTGCAAAGAATTGGTAATGTGGCATATAGAGTAGCTTTACCACCAGACTTGGCCAGAATTCACAATGTTTTTCATGTATCAGTATTGAGGAAGTATGTGCCAGACCCATCGCATGTGTTGAGTTACCAACCAATTCAAATATCACAAGATATGTCATATGAGGAACAACCAGTGGAGATCATTGACAGAAAAGAACAAACCTTGCGGTCAAGAGTCATAGTGTTGGTGAAGGTACGTTGGAGAAACCATTCAAAAGAGGAGTCCACTTGGGAGCGAGAAGTTGAAATGAAAGAAAAGTACCCCAAACTCTTCGATACTTGAGGTAACGTTAAATTTCGAGGACGAAATTTTTTTTAGGGGGAAAGAGTTGTAAGACCTGAACTTTTTCCATACTTCGTGTTTGTATGTTGGCCTATCTGGGTTGTTGTGTTTTTGCCCTGTGTTTGGTTTTGCTCTGTTTTGTTTCTAGTTTGTGGGCTGTGGGCTAGTATTCTGTTTCTTTATACTTTGGCTGGCTATACCGTGATAAATTTGTTGTGTTTTGTTAGGCCCACTTTTAATGAATTTGGCTGTCTAGCATATTAATAATAATAATAGTAAAAATATTAATAGATAATAGAAGCATCATTAGTTTAATAGTCTAATTCATTTAGGATTGTTTAATTTGTTTAGGATTGATAGGTGGTTTATTAGAAGAGAACCACAAACTCCTTACCTAACGTGTAGGGTTATCAAAGTGTTAGCACATTTATATGTATACATCCAACTCTCAGCTATTCTCTACGCATACTTCTCTTTCGATAACAAAGCAAATAATATAGAAAAAGACCACCGTTTCGTAGATTGAGTCTGTGTTCCAGGTAAAGTTCTTAAACCTTGTTTCTCTTTAGATATTTATTTACAGTTTTAATCTCTCAAAACTCTTTGTTTCTTTTTTATAATATCTCATTAACAAAGATTGGGCCTCTATCAACTGTTCGATTTTAGTTTTGGGATGGAGACGTTTTAATGCATGGAGTTTGGAGTTCATTAAAGAGTTCAAATTTGAGTGTTAGTGTAGGTTGCAATTTTAAGTTATTTTAATATTGGTGAAGCAACTTAGTGTTGATTATTTTAATTATATTTGTAGGTTGCAGTTGATGGTAAATTTTAGTAAGAGAACAATAGACTTATATATCAACTTGTATTATGATTTTCGGAGTTTTTGATGGTGGTTATCTTAGGAAGATTTTATTTCTAAATTGGTTTTAAACTGACCTTGTGGTATTAGAGTAATTTTAAACTAAAATTGGGGATGTATTTAGGTCTGATTTTTTTTGGTACTATGGTTGTAGAGATATAATTGAATCAGGATATTAAATTTCGTGAATTTTGGTGATATATAATTATTTTATTTCAGTGGATATATTTGATGCTTAAGCCATAACAGTTAGGCTGACAGTCATGATCTCTTGGTGTTGTAGGAATTTTAATTCTTTAACGGAGATAGATAAAATTCTGATTTTTGGTATGGAGATATATTTCTGGTATATTAGTCTATAAATAAAATTTTGGAAATTTTCATGGTCTTTAGGGTTGTTAAACTTTGATATGAAGTCTGGTTGGAGGATCGAAATTTATGCTGTCAGGTTTGACCCTTGGGTGCTTAGAAAATTATAGAAATTCATAGGTGTTTGATAAAATTCCGATATTTTGAGAGGAGTTATAAATCTGATGTTTAGTTTTATTGACTAAGTTTTGAAATATTTTGAGGCCCATAAGATTTTCGAATCACAAACGTTTGCATACTAAAATCTGTTTTACCGGAGTTTTGCAATAAAATGAATAAAAATGTATTTTCTTCTAAGAAGTGGAGTCAGATTTCTTTTATTTGGTTATTTTGATTGAAGGATTGTTATTCTAAATGTTTAGGTTCCGCGTGTGACTTTCCTATATCGTTAGTGAAGCATTAAACTAGCTATCTTCCAAGGTAAGTGGTTTTTGCGTAGTATGTGATTGCAAAAAGAAATATATTTTTCTAATGAAATAAATTTAATTATTATACTATTATGTTCTGAAACGATTTATATTTATATATGCTTATACTTATGTAAACTCATATTTTTCTACTTATATATTCGTTACTTTTATTTATCCAATTCTTTAAATGAGTTTTTGCCTTTACTTGAACTTTTGTTTAAAAGTTTATATGTTCCGTTCTTTTGTGTTTTAGTAATGCAAATGTATTATTATATACATATTTTGAAAGTAATGTTTTAGCTCAATGTCAGTAGTAAATGAAATGAAATGGTGATCACTAGTGAAAATGTAAATGCAGCGCGCGCGACAAATGAAATGTTATGATTTTGGTCTTGTACCAATTTCTGAAATGTAAATGGCCGGGTCACCAGGGGTATCGGTGACACTACTTGACTCGAGCTTATTTTTTTTTATGAAATATTATTAATCGTTATCGTACTATGAAAATGTTACTTTTACAAGTTTACTTGTATATGAATATTTGATTTTTGCTTTTATGTACTCTTTAAAAGCTTTTGGTATTTGTTATAAATGTTTTCGATTGCGTATTATGCAATGCTTATTGAGTTGACAGCTCACCCCTTGTCATTTAACATTTTGCAGACAGAGATTCTTAAGAGCTTACCGCTAGGGCGACAGACTAGGAATTGGAAGTGATTGAGATTTTATGTAACGATTCCCTTTTATTTTGGTTACTTAGAATTTGAATTTAGGATTCTCAGAATTGTTTTTATTTTGTTTTCCTTTAGGTCGATTTGGACCCTTTTATGGGTTTTTTATTTGGAGATATATTTTCGTTGGAGAATGATTTATTTGGAGGCATTTTATAATTACCAACTTTCTTTGGAGAATTAATTCATGGTTTATGATAGAACATTCCATATCAAAGTACTTAATTACTCTTTGAGTTTTTGGGTGTTACAACTTGGTATCAGAGCATTAGGTTTGGGATTCTATGGACTTTTGGGTGTTAGTTATAGATAATAAATAGGTTCTAATATTTTACGATCAGTATTGTTAGGTTCTAAAATTTTTGATCTGTATTTTGCTAAGTTTTAAAATTTTTAGTTCCTTACTATCGGTATTTTAAGGCATGATATAGTGCTAGTACAAGTGATGATAAACCTTTTAGCTTGGACCCATTACCTATTAGGTTGGAGATTCTAATATTTGGTAAAGCTTCCGCTGAGAGAAATGTGAAGACAAACTTTGTTAGTACTTAGAATGAACTTGGTCTGCAAATTTGTTGTTAAATGATTTGGTATTCTGTCTTGATATGATAAATTTTTATTTATTTATTTATTATTTATGGTTAGTTGTAAAAGGTTCTGGAAATGTCATTTATCAAAATTAAAAGTTGTTATGCTTCATGTTAATTTGGCATTTTAAAGATGCCGAATGTTTTTGGATAATAAATCCTCGTAATTCTATTCCGTAAGTGTTGGTCTTGTCACGTGTAGACAAAGATGTCACGCCGTACGATTAGAAACTCAGATGCCACTCAGGCTGCAGTTGAGGACAATAACCCCACTATTCGTCAGATGGCTGAGGAGGTGGCTAATCCGACAATGGGAATGTTAACTAGGATCTTGGAGAATCAAAACAGATTGATTGAGGATTTAGCTCGGGATAGGCAAGTTCCAAGACGAGGAACCAATACAGAATTACCTGCTCAACCAGCTAACGAAGCGCAAGCGATAACTTTGGAGCGTTTCAAGAAGTTGGGACCCCTTACATTCAAAGGGAGTTCTGACCCTTTAGTGGCCGAAGCTTGGTTGAAGCATCTGGAGAAGATATTTGTAGCGATAGGTTGTGATGATAATCGCAGAGTCATTTTTGCCTCGTTTGTTCTTCAGAATGAGGCAGATCACTGGTGGGATGCTGCTTCTCGCCTTATAAGGGCACGATTGGATACAGCACCTGATACTGCCAATGCACCCATCACTTGGGACATGTTTTTGGTAGCTTTCAACGAAAAATATTTCCCAGATCGTGTGCGTGATAAGATGGAATCAGATTTTCTTAGCCTTATACAGGGATCAAAGTTAGTGGCTGAATATGAAGAAATATTCAACTCATTGTCACGACATGTGCCTACATTGGTTGCTACTGAAACTAGTAGGTGTAGAAGGTTCTTTGAAGGACTTCGCCCGGGCATTAAATCTCGGTTGTCAATCCTCAAGTTGAATGTGTATGCTGACTTAGTGGATCGAGCCATGATTGCTGAAAGGTACCTAGTTGAGTCTCAAACAGTTCGAGATCAACATCAAAACATTGAGCTAAAACATTACTTTCAAAATATGTATATAATAATACATTTGCATTACTAAAACACAAAAGAACGGAACATATAAACTTTTAAACAAAAGTTCAAGTAAAGGCAAAAACTCATTTAAAGAATTGGATAAATAAAAGTAACGAATATATAAGTAGAAAAATATGAGTTTACATAAGTATAAGCATATATAAATATAAATCGTTTCAGAACATAATAGTATAATAATTAAATTTATTTCATTAGAAAAATATATTTCTTTTTGCAATCACATACTACACAAAAACCACTTACCTTGGAAGATAGCTAGTTTAATGCTTCACTAACGATATAGGAAAGTCACACGCGGAACCTAAACATTTAGAATAACAATCCTTCAATCAAAAAAACCAAATAAAAGAAATCTGACTCCACTTCTTAGAAGAAAATACATTTTTATTCATTTTATTGCAAAACTCCGGTAAAACAGATTTTAGTATGCAAACGTTTGTGATTCGAAAATCTTATGGGCCTCAAAATATTTCAAAACTTAGTCAATAAAACTAAACATCAGATTTATAACTCCTCTCAAAATATCGGAATTTTATCAAACACCTATGAATTTCTATAATTTTCTAAGCACTCAAGGGTCAAACCTGACAGCATAAATTTCGATCCTCCAACCAGACTTCATATCAAATTTTAACAATCCTACAGACCATGAAAAATTCCAAAATTTTATTTATAGACTAATATACCAGAAATATATCTCCATACCAAAAATCAGAATTTTATCTATCTCCGTTAAAGAATTAAAATTCCTACAACACCAAGAGATCATGACTGTCAGCCTAACTGTTATGGCTTAAGCATCAAATATACCCACTGAAATAAAATAATTATATATCACCAAAATTCACGAAATTTAATATCCTGATTCAATTATATCTCTACAACCATAGTACCAAAAAAAATCAGACCTAAATACATCCCCAATTTTAGTTTAAAATTACTCTAATACCACAAGGTCAGTTTAACGATTCAGCAAATCTGCATATGAAACCAATTTAGAAATAAAATCTTCCTAAGATAACCACCATCAAAAACTCCGAAAATCATAATACAAGTTGATATATAAGTCTATTGTTCTCTTACTAAAATTTACCATCAACTGCAACCTACAAATATAATTAAAATAATCAACACTAAGTTGCTTCACCAATATTAAAATAACTTAAAATTGCAACCTACACTAACACTCAAATTTGAACTCTTTAATGAACTCCAAACTCCATGCATTAAAACGTCTCCATCCCAAAACTAAAATCGAACAGTTGATAGAGGCCCAATCTTTGTTAATGAGATATTATAAAAAAGAAACAAAGAGTTTTGAGAGATTAAAACTGTAAATAAATATCTAAAGAGAAACAAGGTTTAAGAACTTTACCTGGAACACAGACTCAATCTACGAAACGGTGGTCTTTTTCTATATTATTTGCTTTGTTATCGAAAGAGAAGTATGCGTAGAGAATAGCTGAGAGTTGGATGTATACATATAAATGTGCTAACACTTTGATAACCCTACACGTTAGGTAAGGAGTTTGTGGTTCTCTTCTAATAAACCACCTATCAATCCTAAACAAATTAAACAATCCTAAATGAATTAGACTATTAAACTAATGATGCTTCTATTACCTATTAATATTTTTACTATTATTATTATTAATATGCTGGACAGCCAAATTCATTAAAAGTGGGCCTAACAAAACACAACAAATTTATCGTGGTATAGCCGGCCAAAGTATAAAGAAACAGAATACTAGCCCACAGCCCACAAACTAGAAACAAAACAGAGCAAAACCAAACACAGGGCAAAAACACAACAGCCCAGATAGGCCAACATACAAACACGAAGTATGGAAAAAGTTCAGGTCTTACAACTCTTTCCCCCTAAAAAAAATTTCGTCCTCGAAATTTAACGTTACCTCAAGTATCGAAGAGTTTGGGGTACTTTTCTTTCATTTCAACTTCTCGCTCCCAAGTGGACTCCTCTTTTGAATGGTTTCTCCAACGTACCTTCACCAACACTATGACTCTTGACCGCAAGGTTTGTTCTTTTCTGTCAATGATCTCCACTGGTTGTTCCTCATATGACATATCTTGTGATATTTGAATTGGTTGGTAACTCAACACATGCGATGGGTCTGGCACATACTTCCTCAATACTGATACATGAAAAACATTGTGAATTCTGGCCAAGTCTGGTGGTAAAGCTACTCTATATGCCACATTACCAATTCTTTGCAAAACTTCGAAGGGTCCAATAAACCTTGGGCTGAGCTTTCCCTTTTTCCCAAATCTGAATACACCTTTCCATGGTGACACTTTCAAGAATACATAATCTCCAACTTGAAACTCCAAATCACGTCTGCGCTTATCGGCATAACTCTTTTGTCTACTATGTGCCGTAAGAAGGCGTTCCTTGATCAACCTGATCTTCTCTGTAGTCACCTGTACCAACTCCGGTCCCAACAGTTTTCTTTCACAAACTTCATCCCAGCAAATCGGCGACCTACATCTCCTTCCGTACAAAGCTTCATATGGAGCCATACTGATGCTAGCATGAAAACTATTATTATACGCAAACTCTAAAATGCTTTATTTCTTAATTTGTTCCATATAACTTTCTTTCTACCTTACATTATCTCAAAATGAATGGGTGTTGTCAAGGACGTACTTGTGTTGGGCTAGGGTGGGCTTTTTCTTAAAAAATAAATTAAAATGGTATACAAAAAATTAATTAAAGAATTTTTTTAAAAGAAAAATTAATTAAATTAATGTTATTTTCTATTTAAAGTAGAATAAATTATTTTTCTTTTCTTTTTCTTCTTTTTATAATAACAATTCTTTCTCCTCATTCTTCAAATTTGCTCAAATTTTGACTCAATCTTTTTATCAACATCCAACAATTAATCTTCAAATTATATATGTTTAGGTGAATATTATAGCTTTAAATTTACAAAATAACGATATTGTTATATGAATTTCATTAAATTTTTCAGAACATTATATTAGTATATTTCCAATGAATCAAACTAATATAATAATATAATGACATTGTATATTTAAATTATTATTTTGTTCAGCAATAAAAATTATCAAAACATCATTTCACATTAAGATAGAAAATGAATTTTTAACAAACTTCGTTCATGTCTACATTGAAAGAGAGATTATCGTTGTTATTAATCAAAAAATCACAGGATACAGTTTAAAATTGGTGTTCGTATTTGCATTTTTTTTTCTCTTATAATTTGTTTTGCTTTAAAAAAAAAAAAAAAACTGATAAAATATTTATTTAGAATGTGCATTTTACAGGAACGTCTAATTATGTCGTTTTAACCAAGTGATGTTGACGTTCAGTAAAAAGAAAAAAAAAATCTAGCCTACCTTGGTTTTCAATCTTAGTTACGTCCCTGGGTGTTGTGGTCTAGCTTCATATATAAGAGCATAACTGAGCAACCCACAAGCCACGACTGAAATCTGGTTTTGTCATATGCATGTAAAACATACAAACACAAGTAGACAAACCAATCCATAAAAGCACATCTGAGCAACCCAGCCATCCAGACTTAAATCAATATTTACTTCATTACATTGGAGAGAGAGAGAGAGAGAGAGAGAGAGAGAGATGGGCCCATCTTGAAAATTATTTTTATAATTACGTCGTGGAAATATAACTCTTTTTTGGGTGAGTTTTAAGAGTATCACTAGTTTAATAATTTAAGTTTAAATAACCCCAAAATAAGTGATTTCCAAAAATGCTCTTCCTTTACTTATTTTATATTGCTTTTTCACTTTAGCTTTTCTTTGACTTTCTTCAAACTTGTTTGAAAACAAATCTCTTCTCTCTAATACCGACTTCTCTCTTCAACTTCTTCAAACTTCTTCAAATATCGTTTTCTTGTAATGTTAACCCAAAATGTCTTGTTTTTTAACTCATTAAATTGTTTAATTACTTTAAATTAACGTAAGTTTTTTGTGTATGATTAAATTTTATTACATTTGTAAGAGAAAAACAAAAAAAATTATTTACCAAATGATTTTAAAATTTCAAGTCCAACGAGATCAAATGAGGGTAACAGAGGAACATAGTCAAATAGGATCAAATGGGGTTGTACTACTGGGGAAATGTGGAAAATGAGGGAAATGGTTAGGGGCGACGATACCTCCTTCCAAATTTCCCAACCCCTATTTCCCCCAAACGAATTCTAGGGCGTGGGGACCTTCCCTCATATTCTCATTTGACCTAATGACATCCTAAGTAAAATCCTTATAAAAGGTTAATGATGATTTATTATGAACAGATATTAGTTTGAAATATTTATAAATTCATATAGTATTTTAATTGAAATTATCCGTCACAAATATAAAATTTGAAGCCTTATCGATAACTAAATAATTTTGTTTTACAATCTATTAAATTGTTTCTTTTTAGTTGTTTTTTATATACTAAAATATAAACATACAATCTTTCAAAAAAATTATAACCATATAAAATTAATAGTTGAAAGGGTATAAATGTAAAAGTATTTGTTTTTATATGTTTATAACCAAAATAAAAAAATAAAAAAACATACCACTTATATTCAATGAAGTTTTTTTTATAAAAAAAAACAAATAAAATTCATAATATTTGACATATCTCAGCTACATTCTGAGAAGTTTATTACATCAATAATAAGATGCATACTAGTAAATTGTAATTCATTGCTACAATGATTTATGACCATTGCTTGCACTCTACATCCTGATTTCCATAGTTCCAAAAACACGGACCCCCTTCTTTTATAAACCACTTACAAACACGACATAATTTATGATCCCTCTCATCTACGTAAATATCATACCTTTTGAACTGATTTTGCCATGCAAAACTGCAGTAGAATAAGGAGTTTGGATTTGGTCCAAATCGAAACGTGTATGAACCTTCATAGGGAAGTACGTGTTGACCGAGATCATCATTACCTGATTTACAATGAACGGTGATATCTACCTCCGAACGGCCTACGTAAACGTAATTGGTGATATTGATTGTACGTTCCGCACCGAAAAAACCTGCTTCACATGTTGTTTGAAGCATAACAAAAGAAATCAATACAAAGACAAGTCTATAAGCACTCATCATGCTAGTGAAAATGTTACAATTAAGGTTGGAATAATTGGAACTCTGAATTTGATTTGACTTTCTTGATTACAAGTGATACATGTATATATATATATATAGGTACTAGATTCTTTAGATGAAATCTGTTTGAAATACTAGAATTGTCTGGATGAACACAATAATAGGAATATACTCTGTTAACAATGAATTGTCTGGATGAACACTATAATAGCAACTTATTTTTGTTTTTCTTAATTTGTTTTAAATTAATTTTTTAACTTAGAATATGTCATTGGTTTATCTCTAGATAACTAATAAAAAGAAAAATACTTGTTTTCTATCCAAGATGATTTGCTTGCGAGAAATGAAGATACAACTATATCATGATGTGTAATTGAGCTGTACTTCAAAAGCTATTTTTTGTTTAAGCCAACAATGTTTGTCTTTTTAAAAAAAAAAAATTAATTTTTAGTTTCAATCGATTATTTTAAACCGTTTTACTTGCATTTTGTTTGCCTTTTGTTTTAGCATGATATATGAAAATAATTAAAATTTCAATATAAATTCATTTACGTAAAGAATTGATTTTTTATATAAAAAAAAAAAAAAAAATGAAACAAATAATGTAAAAAAAAAAAAAAAAAAAAAAAAAAAAAACCACCTTATGAAAAGTTTCTCAGCCTCTCTCTTTGTCATAAGGATAACTCGTCTTTATTTTATGAAAAATGGTTTAATTTTATTAAGTTTTATCTTATGCCCTTGGAAATGCACAGTTCCAACAGGAAAATACCATTGGTTTCCCTTGAAAATAATATTGTGGGAAATAACCCTTTTCTGACATGCCCTCTGAAATTGAAATAATTTCTTTCTAAGGGATAGAAATGGTTGGAGATGGAGGAAAGCCACCGTCAGAAATGTTATGATCAAAACCAAATTAAGAAATCATTTTGAATAGTTTTTTCCCTCATAAATAATGCATTGTTGAGGGAGGCTATGGTAAAGCACAAGGTATTACCAAGGAACATTGAAACATAAACAAGGTTATAGTCAATAACAGAACCTAGAGGAGGATGAATAGGTTTACTGCCAAATACCACCCCTTTTTTCCAAACGCTTGTCACACAAACTTTTTATCAAACACTAGGCGTGCAACCCTTCAACTTTCAAATACTTTAATACACAACTCAAGCCAGTAACCACAATACTTCTTAAACACAAACATAAATCACTCCATCTTCCACCAATTTCACTATTGTCGATTTTATGAAGTGATTGGCTTTGTAATCACCTTAATCAGCCTTAAAATGTGAAGCCCGCAACCTTGGCTATGCCAAGGGCGATGCTCGTAGCAGCTGTTGCGCTAAGGACATGGCTAGCACGCCAAGGCCGAGTGGGCACATTGGCGCACCCACGGTCGTGCTAGCTGCACTTGACAGCAGCGTGTTGTTTTCAAGCACTTCAAAAATGGGTCAAACGACATCAAACCTTATTGTGTAATATACTGTTGAAAAGCTATAGATCTTTACTTTCAAACCTAATTTACAAAACATGAATACAATGTCTGTAAAAAAAAAAGTTATGATCGTCTAAGTAATGAAATGTCAGTTTTGGAATGAAATGGAGTTCCCCTATTTTAGTAGTTTCTTTGAAGACTTCAAAACCAACCTAACTAATCTGTACTTTATTAAAGCACCTCCCCACTATACACATATGGTAGTGCTCCTTCCCTTTCACGTTAGTGACGAGGGATTCAAATCCCATCATGAGCAATTTACCAAATATGTGTGGGGAAATATTGTGAGAATAGATATCCGAATAGCACATATATTGATCAGACCCCTAACCAGCTCACTGAATCAAATGTAAATGCATGTTGCCTACAATCCTAGTCCTACACGGTACACGTTTTCTGTTGATATTAATTATTATTATTATTTTTACCTTATCAACTTTTTTCCAAATAGCTAGGGTGGGCTTGCTCAACCCAAGGTCCATCTCTGCACTTAGTCAAGAAGACATAGCAAAGATTGCCCTGTAAATGTATATTCTAAATAAATACGTTAACAAAATTAATATATAAAAAAAAAAAAATGGGCATTGGGATTGCTTGATGACGCAAACGGGGCATCTGGCTTACTTGATGACTAACCATCATTTTTTTTTTTTTTTAAATAATGGAATATGTTTCTTCTTTTTATTATGACCTATATAAATAGCAAAATGACACAAAAATAAATCATTAAATTAATCCTTATTTTATTACTTTTATATACGTCAAGAAATAAGAAATTATTTAATTTATATATCCAATGTTCTTATATTATAATATTATTTATAAATACAAGTTTAAAATACTCTTTAATTAGAATATTGATTCAAGTCAAAAACTTGGAGGACAAGTATGGTTTCAAATATAATACAAGTCAATTTTTCTTGCAAGCCAAGCTTGTTGACTCAATGAATCTAGCAACGTGGCCAGACCATGGAACTCTACTTTTTTGAAAATGGTGTATTTAACAACAATACTTGTTTTCAAGTTAGCTGAGAAGCAGAGAGTCCTTCCAAAATTTAAATAATGGACAGCTACCACAAACAGAGTCCAGTTATAGTGATGATGGTGCCCTTTCCAGCACAAAGCCATATGAGCCAGCTTCTCAGATTGTCCTGCCTGATTTCATCCCACAATATTCCAGTTCGTAACACCAGCTCTACCATCCATATATAATCGCCAGGTTAAACTCCGTGCTGATTACATTGATCTTTTGGACTTAGAAAGAATCCAATTTCCAAGACTTGCAACTTCCTCCTTTCCTCCCCCCATTCACTTAATCCTCACTCATCCACCTAATTCCCTGCACATATTCATCCCTTTGAAGATTCTCCCCACCTTCGCCAGCACTTCACTGCGCTATTACACCGGCTCCTCTCCCCAACAGGCAAAAGAATTGTCATTATCCATGAAGTTTTGATGGCATCTATTGTCCAGGATTCTATTTCCATACCTAATACAGAAAGCTATGCTTTCAATACAGTCTCTGCCTTCTTTTCATTCTTTGACCTATGGGAAGCTCTGGGGAAACCTTTTCAAATAGAAGTTGAGGTGGTACCAAATGAACTTCCTTCTCTTGAAGGTTACGTGCCTTTTGAAGTCTTGAATTTCGTGTTTAATCAAGGATAATTCTTGAAGTTTAGAGCTGGTGATCTGATCAACACAAACAGATCAATGGAAGATACATACATTGATATTCTAGAAAATATTCCTGGAAATAAGAAATACTGGGCAGTCGGGTCAATCAACCTAGTAACAATCTATAGCAAGCATGGGAACTTAAACAGCTGAGACAAGTGCTTAAGCTAGCTAGATAAACAAGCACCAAAATCTGTAATTTATCTCTTTTGGAACCACAACTTCCATGACAGATGAACATATTAATGAAAATGCCATTAGTCTGGAACAAAGCAATACAAAGTTCATCTGGGTATTGAGATATGCAGATAAAGCAGACATTTTCACAAAAGAATGCAGGAGATCAGCTAAACGTCTAGAAGGATTCGAGAAGAGAACGAAAGGTAGGGGGATGATTGTAAGAGATTGGACACCCCAACTGGAAATATTAGGTCACCCATCAACTGGAGGGTTCATGAGTCAGTATGGATGGAATTCATGCTTGGAGAGCCCGAGCATGGGAGTACCGATTGTAGCTTGGCCTATGCACTCAGACCAACCAAAGAATGCTGTGCTGATATCAGAGGTGCTTAGGGTTGGTGTTTTAGTCAAGAAATGGACACACAGAGGAAATTGTTGAATCATCACATATTAAAGAAGCTATGAGGAGGTTGATGGCATCCGAGGAAAGGGATCAAGTGAGGAAAATGGCTAATGCATTGAGAGAATCTTTCAAGCAGTCTCTTGGTAAAGATGGGGTTTCTTGCATGGAGTTAGAATCTTTTACTGCTCATATTACAAGATAGATTCGGGATTTTAACAATGAGAATAATGACATGAATCTATAGATGTTCTAACTATATAATTAATAAATTAAGTTAGCATGGTTGGGCTCATATGTAAAATAGAGAAGAGTAATGTTTTCTAAATCTTTGTTCCCAACATCAGCATCTATTTTGTTTTCGCATATAATACTAATTAAAATCAATACATCTAAATTCAAAATCAAATAGTAGTAGTACAAGAGATATATGATGGATTTTCGTAAGAAGTCTGCTAAATCTCTCCTAAGTGGTTGAAAATTCAATAAATCTCCATCCTATGTGCCGTTTAAATTTTTATATAACCAAACAAAGGTCAAAGGAAATGAAGAGAAAAAATTTTACTCTCATTCATAAGTAATCAAAATAGAGATGCAGTGGAAGCTATAGGCAGATATCAGTTGAGGCCCATGCAGTGCCATCAATGTGTATAAATTTAAAGGGATGATAAGTACCATCCTCGAATGCTTCTGCTCTGTTACAAGTCTCCTGCAATTCAGCTCTTGTATAGTGCAATAGTCTTAACACTCCATGAGCAGAAAGGTTAGGGTAGAACAGGAACCTCCACCTTATTAAAGAAAAAGAAACTGACACGGCCATGCTCTACATGACAGAACTTCATTGGAATGCTGCCACATTGTCTCTCAAGGACTTCAATTTCGGCTTTGGAAGGTGGATAAACCTTACAAGAGAATGCAAGCTCTAAAAAATTGAAAATAATTTGATAAAGAAACCAGATAATCGATGAAATGGAGAAATCTGTCTGAAAGCAATTAATAAGAACAAGTTATAAGTTATATATATATATATACCGAGGCTCGATTACTGACTTACGGTTAACAAACAATGATTCAAAAATTATTCTCATTGTTTTGCTTGATGCACAAGATGTTCAAGACTTCCTGAATAAAGATCCTAAAATTGTATGAGCTCATCTTTTAATTTAAAGGTGCTAGTTAAAATGATAAAATTACATTAACACCAATTTTAAAAATAATAATAATAAAAGGCAAGTAAACACCTTTTAAAGGACACAGTCATGGTTTGAGCAAATCCAAGAATCCAAAAATCTAATGTGCTATGGAATAATCTCCATTAAAACCAATAAAGCCTTAGCTTTATGTGCCTCCTCAAATAATCTTGAGATGAAGTCAAAGTATAATATGCAGTGTAATATATGCAACTATTTGGGAACAAAAATAAAATGAAAAATGAAAACAGATTCCAATCAAACAATCTTAATGCTACAAGAATACTTAATTAAAGTTCCTTAGATGTTGATAACCTTGTAGGTTAGCACAAAGAGTTTTTTTTTTATAATCAACAAGCTTTAATAAGAGGGCCGAGGGACCTAACAAACAACAAAAGGAACAAACCAAAGCAAAGAAAACAACATATCAAACAACAACGACAGGGGTTATCAGAAACCACCCCCTGTCGTTGCTGTTTGAAACAGCCCAACAACCAGAAAAACAAAACAAAGCCATAGAACCAAAACACAGAGCAGACCAAGAACCACCAAAAAAGAAGAAAACACAAGGCAAAACGGACCAGGAAAAACTAGACGCTCCATCTAACAACCTCAACACCATCTGCACCCTTTCTAGCCAGGTAATCAGCAAAATGATTGGTACCTCGCTAGCAATAAACCACCGAAACTAAACCAAAAGACCCCAAGCATCTACAAATAAATTGAATAGTCTCAACATGGCTCTCACCACCCAAACCTCTATTCCTCACCCACTCCACTGCAGTAAGACAATCACTAGCAATAATAATACTTCTTCTATTCAAATCATGTCTGGCCTCCAATAAATCGCAAGCTTTAGCTATAGCTAAAATCTCAGCAACAGCAGCAACTTGAACTCCTACAAAGGAAGAAAAGATGCACAAAACCTTTCCCAAATGATCCCGTAAAACCCCCCCTATTCCAGCCACACCAGAAGAACCCCTCACCGACCTGTCAACAATAAAAACAAGGCTATTGGTAGCCGGAGGATTCCATTTCTCCAATCTCGCAGGCTTTTTCTTGGTAAACTCAGAACACCTCTCAACTAAGTTCAGCAAAATTATCGATATAGGATCCGACGAACCCTTCCCCAAGTGTTTAAACCACCACCCGATCCTGAATCTAATCAAATCCACTACTCCAATACTGTCAGCCTGAATGTTGTTGAAAGCCAAGTTATTGCAGGTCTCCAAAACCGACCAAACCGACCAAACCACCGTGAAAAACATCGAATTCCAGGCTCTGGAAGACTGCGAACGAGGACACAGCGACGGCCATTCCATCCACCATTCCATCAAAGAAGAAGGGACACAGCAACATAAATCCCACCAGCCAATACACTTATGCCACACCTTCCAACTCCAATTACAATGTAAAAACAAGTGGTCACAAGATTCAATCTCCTCTTTACACAGCAAACACACATAGTCAGTAGAGGAAAGCATACCATATTTAAATAACAAATCCCTCACAACTATCCTCCCATGAAGAAGCTGCCACACAAACATTTCTATTTTGGGAGGACACACACCCATCCACACATCCTTAAATTCCCTTCTCTCTTGATTTCGCCCCTCCTCCAATTGAATTCTAAAAGACTTTACCGAGAACTGCCCCGAAGGATCATAAACCTAACATAACGTATCCTCTACCGAATCCATGATTTTAATTGCCATCAGGCACTCAACAAAACAACACCACTGACTAGTTTCCCAATCAAAAATATTTCATCCCAAAGCAATTTCCCAATTCCACTCCCTTTCTTCTCTCTTTCCAAACTCTCTAACTGTCCTCTTTTTATCCTTAGCAAGAACAAAAATTCTAGGAAAAGCATCTTTCAAGGCTGACCCTTCCACTAGAAAATCTTTCCAAAATCTTGCTCTATCCCCCTTCCCTACTACAACTCTCATCCCCTCCTTCAAAATACTAGCCGAGATCTCTCCTTCCTGAAATAAGCAAGCAATCTACTTTAAGAACCCCGAACTGTTAGCACCACACGCCGAATCCCACTTCAACCTATCCTTCTGAACGCCATACTTCGCGCATATAGTCCGCTTCCATAAGGACTTGGTTTCTACACCAAACCTCCACACCCATTTTGCTAGCAACGCCTTGTTTTTGGAAATAATGGAACCAAGACCTAATCCTCCTTCCTTCTTGCTTTTCCGCAATATGTCCCAATTAATTGGGTGCACCTTTCTTTTTTTATCCCCATCACCCCAAAAGAAATCCCTTTGGATCCTTTCAATTTTGTTGGCAATGGACACCGACATTCTAAAAACTGACATTAGATAAACTGGAAGGCTGCACAAAACTGATTTGATAAGAACCGATCGCCCACCTTTGTTAAGGAATAATTTCTTCCAAGGCGCTAGGCCATGTTCAAACTTTTTAACTAAATCTGCCCAAAACGCCTTCGAACTCGGCCTTCCCCTAATAGAAATCCCCAAATACTGCAGAGGTAATGACGCTTCTTTACACCGAAAAATCTTTGCCCAATCCGCTTGCAGATTAACCCCTTTTCCCACTTTGTCGATTCTAGATTTTTGAAAATTCAGACACAACCCAGAAACGATTTCGAAACACCTTAAAACCCTCCTTGCATTATGAAGATACTCCTCCTTTGGAAGAAGGAACAAAAGAGTATCATCGGCGAACTGTAACTGCGATATATGCACCTTTCCTCTACCCAAACTGGCCCCTTTAATTAAATTCATCTTAGAGGCTTTTCTAAGAAGAGCATTTAACCTTTCCGCCACCACTAAGAACAAAAACGGAGAAAGAGGATCTCCCTAACGAAGACCCTTTTCCAAACCAAACTCAGAGGTTGCCTTCCTGTTTACCAAATCTGAAAGCCTCGGAAACGAAATACAACATTCGATCCACCTTCTCCATTTCGCCTTGAATCCCATCTTATCTAGCATGTCGTCAAGAAAGGAATGGTCCAAGGAGTCATACGCTTTCTCGAAGTCTAATTTCACCAAAAGACCCCCCCCCCCCCCCCCCCCCCCCTCCATCTTTCCTCTTCCTCCAATCATGAATAATTTCATCCGCAATCACTATACTGTCGAGAATTTACCTATTCTTAACAAAAGCCAATTGAGACTCTCCAATCACCGAGTTGATCACTTTCTTCAATCTATTCACTAGGATTTTTGCAAGAATTTTATACAAGCACCCCACTAAGCTAATAGGTCTGAAATTCGACAACACCACCGGATTGTCACACTTCGGGATCATAGCAATGAAAGACCTATTAATATATTTCACCACTACCCCATCCCTATGAAACTCCACCAAAAATTTCACAAAATCGTCTTCAATGACATCCCAATTAGCTTTCACAAAACTAATATTAAATCCATCCGGGCCTGGCACCTTATTTCCATCGCAACTAGCAAGAGCTTCCTTCACTTCACACAGACTGAAATTTTCTTCCAACCTTTGACTATCCTCTTCCGAAATCTTATTGAATAAACTGCCATTAATCTTCGGTCTCTGCCAATTTACCTTCGAATAATGCTTTTCAAAGTGTTCCACCACCCTAGAGCTGATTTCACCCTTGTCCGAGACACTCCAATCCTCAAATTCTAACCTATCTATGAAGTTTCTTCTGTGCCGACCGCTAGCAATACTCTGGAAATACCTTGAATTTCTATCGCCATTTAACGACCAATTAACCCTTGATTTCTAACGCCATTCTTGTTCCTCTACTCTTAAAGCTTTCCAAAAATCTGCCAAAGCCTTCATCCTGACCTGACGCAGGGGTTCCGTCCACCCATTAGCTGCAGCCTACTCATTAATTCTCTCTTGAAAGTTCTCACAGTGTGTAAACTATTAATCTAGAGGGGGGGTGAATAGATTTTAACAAATTTTACCCAATTTTCGTTTAAGGACAAGATTACGAAAATACCCCTAATAGTCAATAAAATATAGCAAGTGTAATATTGTGCGGAAATTAAAACAACACTTGATATTTACATAGAAACCCTCACGGGAAAAACCACGGGCTGTTAAGTGAGCCATACCCGAACCTCGAATCCACTAAATGTGATGAAATTACAACCTAATCCCGGAAGTAATCACACACCTACCTAATCCCGGTATAAGCGAACCTAGTCCGATTGCTTGTGAATTAAGCAACCTAATCCCGGTCACAACACAAGACTTAATTCTCTAAAAAGAGATTAACACCCTAAGTGAATATATGAATATTCAAATGCAACATAGAGCAAGGGAAACCCTATATGCTTATCTAAGATGATGAATTTGCAATTAAAAAAAATCCTAGATATTAAAGCTAAATGACATGTCAATTAGCTTAGATAATCATAGATTATAGAAACCTAGATATCTATCACAAAACAACACTCAATCAAATCAACACAACAATCTCTATCTTGAATATTAGAATTCAATCTAAGAACAATCAAGTAATAAAAGAGATGCCATAATAAATAAAACACTAATTATATATGATAATAGTGAAAAACTTACCAAAGCAAGTGTGATGATAAAAGACCCATGCAAGCAAGCATCCTAGATATGCTAGAGAATGCTAGATGAACTTTGATGCAAATGGATTTTGGTTTGAGTGTTTAATTGAGCAAACTTGGTTGCTTTCTCTCTTAAAAATCTCTCTTTTAAAAGTAGGGTTCTTGATGATTAAAGAGTCACATTCAGAACAAGAGAAAGTGATGTATTTATAGGCATGAAAAACAGAGCATGTGAAAAGCCAAGTTTGCCCCTGAAACGTAACGATCGACGGTTTCATTCAGCGGCCAAGCCGCCGATTCTAACCGCCGAAGTGAACCTGAGAAGGACAGGGGAACAACGGCGGTTTTATTCGGCGGTTTCGTGACCGCCGATTCAAACCGAGAGATAAAATCAATCAGGTATGAACGGTGATTTCATTCGGCGGTTTCGTGACTACCGATTCAACCGCCGAATCAAACCGAGAGATAAAATCAATCATGTCTTGAACGGCGGTTTAGAACGGCGGTCGTGACCGCCGATCGTAACCGTAGAATTGGTCCAGACACTTCTGGATGCAAACAGCAGTTTTATTCGGCGGCCAGGCCGTCGATCATAACCGTCGATCACCAACATAGGTGAAAACCAAGGAGAAGCCAAGGGCATTCTCCGTAGGCGGTCTTCGCGCAAAACCAAGCACATTCTAGTGCATGCGCGAACGTTTCCGAATACTATCGGGAAACGAATTGCAAGTCACAAATACACACAACAAAAAATAACATATAAGTGCAAGTGTGAAATGTGACATGTGAAGAGAAAGCACACATATGCAATGTATGTTAAGTGTGTGTGTGCAACTAATCTCTTCAAAGAAAAATAAGCACTAGAGATATACCTTTGGAGTGCTTATCAAGACGAGGTCTTCCAAGGGCTTGAGCAATAACAACAACACCTAAGCTACCCTTACAAAGGACCCCAACATGTGGTTTGTCCACGAAATGAGCCAATCAACAAATGGGAACCTTACAATCTCCCCCTTTGGCTATTTCATGACAAAACCACCACTCACATTGATTCCTCACAAAAAAAATAGAAACTACGGGACTACAATGATATTCTACATTACAAAGAGATAAGAAAATGCAACTTGAAGTCTTCAACCTCTTGTAGAATAATCAATCCCTGAAAATAAAGTTTCTAACATTTCCAATACAAGTAAAAAGTGAGATGAATCAAGTGAGAGCAAAAACAAGCATTGCTCATTAAAAAGATTAGGCACAACATTCTGCAATGTATGTGAATGCAATGCTCCCCCTCAACAGGTTACTCCCCCTCAATGTATATTCTCCCCAATAGGCACAATTTCTACAATTTGCAACTCCCCTTACCATATCCTACTCCCCCTTTTTGTCATGATATAAGCAAGGGAGTAGTCCCCAACAGGGTCACTCATAGCAACGAGAGATAGTAGCATGCAAGACATTTGCATAATCAATATAAGTCACTTTATGCATCTTAATTAATTGAAGAGAAACAAGGAGATTTATTTGCGTAAAATGTGTGAATCAAACATGCTTTGCATACAAGACATGTAGCATTCAAGTCCAAAATACAATGGTATTTGGCAAAGCAAATGACAAAGGTTTCTAATAAGAATTCAAACCAATTTCACCAATATCATGAGAAAAGCAAGGATATATAGAATTTATTGATTTCAATTTAAGAACAACTATATCCAACTTTATAAGCGAAACATGGCATGAGCGACTTTGCACCTTATTCAATTTTTCCGGATAAGATATCCGTATGATAATAGCCATGTTCAACCAATAAAGAAAGAGAGACATTTGGAATATAAATTCCTTTGAATGGATACAAGATCCTTTATTCATTTTAAGTCTCATAAGCTTTCACATAAGTTTTGCATTTTAAGAATATGCAATCATCAATTCATGCTTTTCATGTGAGCATGTTATATGAATTTCATGCTTTTTCATTTGACATTAGCATGTTATTAAAGAATCATCATGTCATGGAGATAACCATAGGTCATTCAAATCATACTTCCTATATACATATCCTAGTCCAAAAATGCATGTTTGAACAAAAATATGACATGGATTGTAAACAAGCAAGGTTCACACTTATTGAATTGAAAACATATATACATATGTGCAACCAAGCTTACTCAAACAATTAAAAGAAGAGGCATAAGTTATTTCAAATTTTTTACAAGATACAAGAATGCAAAATAGCTCTCTTTGCTTGACTTCCCCATATGGGGTCAAATACAAATCACATCAATCCACAAGACATATCTCAATAGATCTACTTAGTATTTTAAATCGAGTAGAATCTAAGGGTTTAGTAAATAGGTCCGCAAGTTGATCATTAGTACCTACATGTTCAAGTACTATGCATTTATTTTCAACAAGCTCTGTAATGAAATGATGGCGGATGTCAATATGCTTAGTTCTAGAATGTTGCACCGGATTCTTGGAAATATTAATGGCACTCATGTTATCACAAAAGAGAGTGAGAGTACCTTGGTTGAATCCGTAGTCTACTAGCATTTGCTTCATCCATAGGAGTTGTGTGCTTCCACTCCTCGCAGCTATGTACTCGGCCTCGGCCGTGGACAAGGAAATTAAGTTTTGCTTTTTGCAAAACCAAGACACCAAGTTGTTGCCTAGGAAGAAGCAACCGCCCGATGTGCTTTTCCTATCATCACAATTTCCTGCCCAATCTGTATCACTAAAGCTTACAAGACTAGCATTAGTGTCAAAAGAGTACCAAATCCCATAGTTGGATGTCTCATTCACATAGGGAATGATTCTCTTTACTGAAGAGAGATGGGACTCCTTGGGATCCGCTTGGTACCTAGCACCCACACCCACATTAAAAGAGATATCAGGCCTACTTGCTGTCAAATAAAGCAAGCTACCTATCATGCCCGGATATAGAGTTTGTTCCACACTTTTACCACTAACATCCTTGCTTAGCTTCAAAGTGGTACTCATGGGTGTATCACAATGTTTGCCATTTTCAAGACCAAACTTCTTCATTAGGTTTTTAGCATATTTGGCTTGGGTTATGAAAATCCCATCATCTAATTGCCTAATTTGCAAACCTAGGAAGTAACTAAGCTCACCAACAAGACTCATCTCAAATTCATGAGACATGACATCAACAAATTGTTGGACCTTGGTGTTGTTGGTGGAGCTAAAAACTATATCATCAACATATATTTGAGCTATGAAAAGCTCATCATTGTCTTTCTTGATGAATAGTATCTTGTCAACACTACCACTTGTGTAGTTATTGTTAACAAGAAATTGAGTGAGGCGCTCATACCAAGCCCTCGGTGCTTGTTTCAACCCATATAGAGCCTTCTTGAGGCGATAGACATGGTTGGGGTGGTGTGCATCCACAAACACCTTGGGTTGTTCAACAAACACTTCCTCTTGCAAGAAGCCATTGAGGAAGGCACTCTTGACATCCATTTGGTGCAATTTGAACTTGTGCACACAAGAAATGGACAAGAGAAGCCTAATAGACTCTAAACGGGTAACGAGAGCAAATGTCTCCTCAAAGTCGACACTCTCAATTTGAGAGTACCCTTGTGCTACAAGTCTAGCCTTGTTCCGCACTATGTTGCCATCCTCATCGGATTTGCTCCTATAAATCCACTTAGTGCCTATCACATTAGTGCTTTTAAGCCTAGGAACTAGAGTTCAAACCTGATTCCTTTCGAATTGGTTTAGCTCTTCTTGCATGGCAAGAACCCAAAATTCATCATTCAAGGCTTCATCAACCTTTTTGGGTTCAATTTGAGAGGTGTAGCATGTAAAGCTAATGAGATTAGCTATTTGACGCCTAGTCCTAACACCCTCATTCACATCTCCAATAACATCCTCTTTGTTATAGAGTCTTCTAACCCATGAAGCGGGTTCATTAGAGTCCAAGAGAGGGACTCTAGTAAGAGGTTGTGTGACCTCATTATTGTCATTGGACGTCCCGACATTCAGAGTCACCACAACCCTCTCCAAAGGAGAGTTATCATCTAAAACTTCCTCCTCCTCATGGTCATTAGACTTGAGCCTTGTATCATCAATAACAACATTCGATGATTCCATGACGGTTCGAGTCTTCAAGTTGAAAACTCTAAAGGCTCTACTATTTTATACCTATTTAAGGTCCCCCATTTTTGATCGTTTGTCTCGTTTTCGAGCGTATTTTTGTATATAATGTTTTGTTTGAGCCTTGTGTAGGTACATATTCCCTACAATAGGGTTTTGAGCTTAAAGATTAGTTTGGGAGGCAAAATGAGCCAAAAACTGAGGAAATTATATATACGCGTGCAGAACGTACATATTACAAGGGTCATATCTTCCTCCTCAGATCGAACCACATTGATATCTTTATATATTCGGAACGCCCTGGAAGTCTAGTTTCCAGAACATTTTATGGATTACAATTCCGAGCTTTCTGTAGGAAGTTATGCCCATTTTCGTAACGGTAGGTGATGCTGAAATGCTAAAATGCTGAAATGGCGTCAGGTCTAAACGGCTACTTCAAACGGCAGCCAAGCTGCAGAACGAAACCGCCGATCAGCTCCAGAAAGTCATTTTTTGGGCGAATTTCAAGGACAGTTTCGTCCTTTCATCTCCAATTCGTGCCCTAACCTCCCAACACTATATAAACACCTTATTCTCTTCTCTCCTAACAGAATCCACACCCCCACACACTTCCTCTTCTTCTTCATCTTCATCTTCATCTTCTTCATCTAATAAGAGAGAGAGAAGCTTTCTAGAGCATCCATAGAGGTTTTTCCTCCATGGATGCTCCCCACTTAATCTTCTACCCATCATCCACCCATTTAGGAGTAGATTGCAAGGAGAAAGGAGGGTCTTTGGACCAATTTCGAGCTAGGGTTTCATGGAGGACTTGGAGGAGGTTTTCTTCAAGGGTTGTCTCTTTTAACTCATCTCTTTGTATTTCTTGTTTTCTTAAATGTGTAATCCCCACTTGGGAATATTTGTAAGCTTATATTTGTGCTCAATATATATGATGGTTGTTTTTATATCCAATTTGTGTTTTGATTCATTCTTGATTGTTGTTGAATATATCTCTTATCTTGAAATGCATGTTTATTGATGATTGGAAATTGATATGTGTTCATGGATGGGATTAGGAGTAGATTAACTTAATTGTAGGAGCTGTTGTAATCAAATATCCCATTTGTTTGTGTATGTCTTTGGAAGGTCAAAATTGCATGTCATGAATGGGTTTGAGTGACTTAAAGTTAGGATTGTGCCTTTGGAGGGGCTCTCCGGGTATAGTCTCGGCTAATTAGCTAGGAAGAGTTGGTGAACCTATAAATTGCTATATTAGAAGGGTTTGGTTCAATGTTCTTGTTAACAATTGGACTTTAGCTATTTCTCATTCTAGGGGCTCTAGGTGAGCCATGGTTAGAGTTACAATTATTGGTCTTTGGCTATCTCTCACGCTAGGGGCTCTAAGTGAGTTATGGTCGGAGATACAATTACTCTTTCCACATTCATTAGACTTTCATGTTGCCATTTTACATTACGAAGCTATCATTAGGGCTCAATGTTGTTTTGTTTGTAGAATCGGTTCACATATGTTGGTTGGTGGCGGTTCGTGTTTGAGAGGTTCTCGACACACTCTTCAACCGTTAGCTCTATGAATGGGTATAACCGATGAGCAAGAACACACCCTTAACTAAAATTGGATGTCCTTAATGTCTACACCAACTTTTGTTCACTTATGTATGGGGAACGTGTTGAACCTTTGTGACCATTTTCATGCTCTCTCCTATCCACCATTTTATTTATCACTTTAAACCACCATTCTCAGCCCCTTCCATATCCCAAGCACATTCTCGTGCATGCGCCAGACGTTTCCGCGAAGTTATCGGAAACGAATTACACAACAACATGACACAATTTACCACACAACAAATATAATAAATAATTGCAAGTGTGAATTGTGACAAACAAAGAGAATGCACACATATTCAATGAATGTTTAGTGTGTGTGCAACTAATCTCTTCAAGAAAAGTAAGCACATAGAAATTACCTTCGGTGCTTATCACACGAGGTCTTCAAAGGCTTCGAACATTAAGACCGATACTTAGGCTACCCTTACAAAGAACCCCCACATATGGTTTGATCACGAAATAAGCCAATTAAAAACAACGGGAATCCTTACAGGGTTTAGTAATAGGTCCGCAATTGATCATTAGTACCTACATGTTCAAGTACTATGCATTTATTTTCAACAAGCTCTCTACTGAAGTGATGGCGATGTCAGTATGCTTAGTTCTAGAATGTTGCACCGTATTCTTGGAAATATTAATGGCACTCCATGTTATCCACAAAAGAGAGTGAGAGTACCTTGGTTGAATCCGTAGTCTACTAGCATTTGCTTCATCCCAGTGATTTTTGTGTGCATCCCTCCCCGCGGCTATATACTCCCCTCGCCGTGGACAAGGAAATCGAGTTTTGCTTCTTGCAAAACAGACAAACCAAGTTGTTGCCTAGAAGAAGCAACCGCCCGATGTGCTCTTCCTATCATCACAATTTCCTGCCCAATCCGCATCACTAAAACCTACAGACTAGCATTAGTGTCAAACGAGTACCAAATCCCATAGTTGGAAGTTCCCATTCACATAGCGAATGATCCTCTTACGGAAGAGAGATGAGACTCTTGGGATCCGCTTGGTACCTAGCACACACACAACCTATACTAAAAGATATATCGGGCCTACTTGCGGTCAAATAAAGCAAGCTCCCTATCATGCCCCGATAGAGAGTTGTTCCACACTTTACCACTAGCATCCTTGCTTAGCTTCAAGGTGGTACTCATGGGTGTATCACAATGTTTTGGCATTTTCAAGACCAAACTTCTTCACTAGGTTTTTGGCATATTTGGCTTGGGTTATGAAAACCCCATCATTTAATTGCCTAATTTGCAAACCTAGGAAGTAACTAGTCCACCAACAAGACTCATATCAAATTCATGAGACATGACATCACAATTGTTAGACCTTGTGTTGTTGGGGGAGCCAAAAAATATCATCAACATATATTTGAGCTATGAAAAGCTCATCATTGTCTTTTTGATGAATAGTGTCTTGTCAACACTATCTCTTGTGTAGTTTCTTGTCAACAAGAAATTGAGTAAGGCGCTCATACCAAGCCCTCGGTGCTTGTTTCAACCCATATAGTGCCTTTTTGAGGCGATAGAAATAGTTGGGGGGGTGCATCCATAAACCCCTTGGTGTTTGTTCAACAACCACTTCCTCTTGCAAGAAGCCATTGAGGAAGGCACTCTTCACATCCATTTGGTGCAATTTTGAACTTGTGCCACAAGAAATGGACAAGAGAAGCCTAATGGACTCTCAACGGGCACGTGAGAAATGTCTCCTCAAAGTCGATACCCTCAATTTGAGAGTACCCTTGTGCTACAAGTCTAGCCTTGTTCCGCACTATGTTTGCCATCCTCATCGGATTTGTTCCTATAAATCCACTTAGTGCCTATCACATTAGTGCTTTTAGGCCTAGGAACTAGAGTCCCAAACCTCATCCTTTCGAATTGGTTTAGCTCTTCTTGCATGGCAAAACCCAAAACTCATCATTCAGGCTTCATCAACCTTTTTGGTTTCAATTTGAGAGGTGTAGCATATAAAGCTAATGTGATTAGCTATTTGACGCCTTGTCCTAACACCCTCATTCACATCTCCAATAACATTCTCCTTGTTATGGAGTCTTCTAACCCCAGGAGCAGGTTCATTAGAGTCCAAGAAAGGACTCTAGTAATAGGTTATGTGACTTCATTATTGTCATTGGAGGTCCCAACATTGGGAGTCACCACAACCCTCTCCAAAGGAGAGTCATCCTCTAAAACTTCCTTCTCCTCATGGTCATTCGACTTGAGCCTAGTATCATCAATGACAACATTGGATGATTCCATGACGGTTCGAGTCTTCAAGTTGAAACTCTATAGGCTCTACTATTCAAGGCATAGCCATAAGATACCCTCATCACTCTTAGCATCAAATTTGCCAAGTTGATCACGGTCATTTAAAATGTAGCATTTGCTTCCAAATGTGTGGAAGTAGCTAACATTTGGCTTCCTACCCTTCCATAACTCATAGGAGGTGTTTCTAGATCCGGGCTTTAAGAAAACACGATTCCTTATATAGCAAGCCGTATTGACGGCTTCGGCCCATAGGTTCATAGGGACATTGTTGTTAGCAACCTCACTCGGGCCATCTCTGAAGGACCATATTCTTTCTCTCACCAACTCCATTTTGTTGAGGTGTAGGAGCTGAGAACTCATGGGAGATGCCTAAGCTATTGCAATAGCTTTCAAAAGAGGCATCTCAAATTCCCTCCCACGGTCACTTCTAATCCGTTTAATGCTTTTAATGTTAGAATTTATTTCATTTTGTATTTTAGTACAAGCATTTAAACTTATCAAAAGTTTCGGATTTTTCTCTAAGAAAATATGTCCGTAAATCTAGAGAAATCATCAACACAAACAAAAATGTATCTCTTTCCACCTAAACTCTCGGTTTGCATAGGACCCATGAGATCCATGTGGAGAAGCTCTAGGGGCTCCTTGGTGGAGAGATACTTTGCCCTTTTTGTGTATGCTCTTGGTTTGTTTTCCTTGTTGACAAGGTCCACAAATTCCATTGGCTTTCTTCCCAAGCTTAGGGAGGCCACGCACACAATTGAACTTTCCAAGGTTCTTAAATCCCTAAAGTTCATGTGGCCAAGTCTTTCATGCCACAACTCTATTTGATCATCCATGGACACATTGTTTGAGACAATTCTAGCTTCAAGACAATAACAATTGTCGCTAGATCTCATACCTTTCAATAAGGTTTGTCCATCGGGCTTTAGGATCGAGCAATTATCTTTACAAAACAAGACGGAATATCTTTCATCACTTAGATGTGAAATGCTTTATTAATTGGCTTTCAAGCCATCAACAAATAAAGCATCGGATAAGGAGGGTAATCCGGTAACGAAATGGTTCCTTTCTCTACAACTTTCTTTTTGGATCCATCACCAAAAGTGACATATCCTCCTTCCTCCATCATAGAGTCCCCGAATAAACTCTTGTTCCCGTGACATGTTCCTAGAGACACCCCCACTATCTACTAATCCAAAAATTAGAAGAATTTGCCTTCAAGGCTATTTGAGCAACATGGCAAATATTTTCATTCTTTCTAATCCACCTAGAAACAATCTTAGCTTTCTTAGTGGTCTTTGGTACTTGGGCTCTAGATGTCCTAGGATCATGCATAACAATTTATCATTCCTAGGAACATGCATCTTGGCTATATCTTTCTCTTCTCAATCATGCTTCGTGTTCTACACATTTAATATATCGAAAGCAATGTGGTCCTAATATGACCTTAAATCCATAAAAATGACATATAGGAGTAAAATAGGAATCATACCTTGTCCTGTCTTTGTCTTTGTGGATGAATGGGTTCAAAACATCTTCGTTTTGAACCGGTTCTAGATTGCTTCCTAGCTTGAGGTTGCATGATTGGTCTCTTTTCTTTGTGAGCCACTTGTATAGGAATGTTGGCTTGAGAGACCCTAGGGGTTGAGCTTGAGGTTGCCTTCTTGGCCCCATCTTCACTTTGCATTTGAACATTGTCCTATTTCTAACTTCTTCCTGGAATTTGCACAAATAAGTTTCTTCGTTCTTCAAACTCTTGACAAACACGGTCTTGTTTAGAGTTGAGATCTTCTTGTCATCTTCATACCCAAGACCCCTCTTGTCACATGGACTCTTTCCAAAACCACGTATGGTCAAGCTTCTTGGTGCTAGAATCCATCCTAGTCATAGACTCTCTTACTTCTTCAAGTTCCCTCTTTAGGCTTTCTTCATTCCTCCTATATAAGACTAACTCCTCACTTAGCTTATCTCTTCCCTTCTTGAATTTTTCCACTTGGTTCACTTAATTGGTTATTTTGAGATGAAAGCTGAAGATTTTCTTCTCTCACATCTTGATCTTTCTTGTGCTCTTGATTGCTAAATCATTAAACTCGGCATGGCATTTAGCAAGCACCTTTTTCTCCACAAAACTACTTATGGAGTTAGAAGAGGAATCACTTTCTTCTCCACTTGAGTCATTTTCCTCTTGACTCATTTCCTCTCTCCACTAGCATTTTTGCTTTTTATGGGAGGAGGCAAAAGCTAGGGGTTACCATAGCCACTAAGCTCTTCATCACTTGAAGACTCATCTACCTCAATGAGTCATCACCACTACTACTCCATGTGGCGGCCATCGCTTTACCTTTCTTCTTGACATTGTGATTAGCACATTCGGGGGCAAAGTGACATATGACACCACACTCGAAGCATCGGACCCCTTTCCTTTCGGTCTTCTCTTTCCTAGGCTCAAACTTTTTGTAGGAACCCTTTTTCTTGTAGTTTTGACCTTTGGAACCAAAGTCCTTTTTCCCGAACTTCATGACCCTCTTGAATCTCTTCACAAATAATGCAAGGTCTTCGTCCGAGTCATTCTTCTTTGCCTCATTTTCATCATTGGAGGTCTTCAAAGCAATTCCTTTTTGCTTTTTAGGAGGTGTGGAGATAGGACCTTTCCTAGACTCATAAGCTGGAAGTCTCCCAATCACCTCACTCGGCTTCATATCCTTATATCCACTATTTTCTTCTAAGCCATTACTTTTGATTCAACCTATCCGGAAGAGATCTCATAATCTTTTACTTGATTCTCCTATCCGAATATGGATCACCAAGTTGATGACTTTGGTTGACTATGTCCATCAACTTGATCTCGAAGTCGTTGAAGCACTCATTCTCCTCTGTAAGGATTCCCATTAAATTGATTGGCTTATTTCGTGGTCAAACCACATGTTGGGGTTTGGTTGTAAGGGTAGTCTAGGTCATTAAGGTTGAAGATCAAAGACCCTTTCCAAGACTTCAAGAGGACAAGCACCAAAGGTATATCTTGTGCTTACTTTGGCTTGAAGAGATATAGTTGCACACACACACAACATGTATAACTCTTATTCTTGAATGTTGTGTTTATAATTTGTGTGCATTGTGCTTTATTGTTTATTCAATGTCTCTTCTTGCATTAAATTGATTGCATCTTGTTTTATGAAATGCCATGACATGATAGGCATTAGGATGCATTCAATACCCACACTTGCACTTCATGTATGTTAGCTTTTAGTGTGGTGTAATTCGTTTCCCAAAGGATGTTCAGAAACGTCCGCGCGTGCACGTTGATGTGCTTTGTTTTACGCGATGATCGCCGGTGGAGATGCCTTTGGCTTCTCCTTGGTTTCACCATTTTTGGTGAAACGGCGGTTACGTTCTGCGGCCTGGCCGCCGTTCGAAACCGCCGAATGAGACCTGATTGAAATATATCTCTCGGGTCCAAAATGGCGGTTGGGATCGGCGGTTTCGAAACCGCCAAACGAAGTCATCGAAGTTCCCCTGTTCCGCTCGGGAGCCATTCGGCGGTTCAATTCGATGGCCTGGCCGCCGATTGAAACCGCCGATCGGTGCGTTTCAAGGGCAAAATTGTATTTTCACCTGCCCTGTTTTTGGTCTCTATAAATACATCCTTATCTCTGGTTCAGAATACAAGTCTTGCATCCCAAGAACCCTAGAGAGATATTTAGAGAGACTTGAGAGAAAAAGCTTAAAGATCACATCTTTAATTCTCTAAACCCATTCCCACATGCACAAATCATCATCTAGGCATCATCTAGGTTCATCTAGCATATGCTAATGCATGGGTCTTCTTCAACACACATGGTATGATTTGTTGAACACTTTTATCTTACATAATTAGTGTTTCTACTTATCAATTTTATCTCATATTTTACTTATATGTGTTTAGATTAATTTCTACATATAAGATTGAGATTATGTGTTGATTGGGTTATTATTTGATAGCTAGGCTTTAATGTTCATATGCCATCTAGCTAATTGATCTCATTTGTTGATTGAGATTATTTTTCATAGCTTATTTGATTAGGTCATTTTGCCTAAAAGCTATGCCATGAACATTCTTGTGTGATGTATTGATAACTAGGTTGATAGATTGTTTTTTAATCAACTGGTTAATCCTTTGAATGTTTGTGGGTTTTATATGATAGCTTTGTATCTAGGATTGGTTATCCTTTACTTAGCTAAAGTTATATGCCATGACATATAGCTACATGTGATATCTAGGATTGATTATATTGTCATCTTATAATCCTAGGTAAGCATTTAGAGTACCCTAGCTCTTATTGCTCTTTGAATATTAATTGCATATTCACATAGGGTTTCATCTCTTCGGAGAAGTAAGTCTTGTTTGTGATAGACCGGGATTAGGTCGCTACACCGGGTTTAGGTGGTCACTCAAGCAAATTGGACTAGAGCCGCTATAAAAGGCCCGCGTGGTAGATTAGAGGGTGCTCACGCCAAGAGTAGTGTATCAGGGGATATCACTAGGGATTGAACCAAGAGTGGCGAGTGGTAGTGTCCATAGCCTGAGGTTATCTAGGGTGAGGGTCCGAGAATCACTTGAGGGTGTAACCATCTTTTCATATAGTGGATTTCGAGGTTCGAGTGTGGCGCACTTACCAGCCGGTGGTTTTTCCCTGTTGAGGGTTTCCACGTAAAAATCAAGTGTCATTTATTATTTCCGCACCATATTACACTTGATATATTGTATTGTCTATTGGAGGTTTTTTCGTAAAATTGACATGCACGCTAAATTGGGTAATAATTAGATAAAATCTATTCACCCCCCCTCTAGCTTTATATATAGAACACACCTCGAGTATTTAATATTCCTTTCATCATTTGTAAGGATTCCCGTTTTGTTGATTGGCTTATTTCGTGGTCAAACCACATGTTGGGGTTTTGAATGTAAGGGTAATCTAAGTGTTTAAGGTTAAAGATCAAAGGCCCTTCCATGACCTCAAGATACAAGCACGCCAAAGGTATAATCTCTTGCGCTTGGTTTTCTTTGAAGAGAATTAGTAGCACACACACACTTAGCATTCTTGCTATGATTGCATATTTGCTTATTTTTATGTGCATCTCTTCACATGTCACTTTACACACTAGCACTTTGGTTGATATATCTTGTTGTGTGTATATGTGCTTTATAATTCGTTTCCCGACATTGTTCGGAAACGTCTGCGCTTGCACTAATGAGTGCTTGGTTTCGCGCGAAGACCGCCTATGGAGAATGCCCTTGGCTTCTCCTTGGTTTTCACCATTGTTGGTGATCGGCGGTTATGATCGGCGGCCTGGCCGCCGAATGAAACCGCCATTTCAGTCCAGATTGGTCTGAAGCAATTATGCGGTCAAGATCGGCGGTCACGACCGCCGTTCATACCTGATCGATTTTAATCTCTCGGTCTAATTCGGCGGTTGGATCGGCGGTCACGAAACCGCCGTTGATGCTCTGTTCTTCACGAGCTCAATTCGGCGGTCATGATCGGTGGCCTGGCCGCCGATTGAAACCGCCGAACCGTGCATTTCAGGGGCAAAATTATCTTTTCACATGCCCAATTCTTGATGTCTATAAATATCTTATTTTCTCATTCTCTGATTAAGTTCTTTGAGACCTTAGAACCCTAAACTTTCAAGAGAGATTTTTGAGAAAAAATCAAATCAAGAACTCATCTTTAAACACTCAAATCAATTCCTTTTTGCATCAAATTTCATATTGCATCCTCTATGTCTACATAGAAAGCATCTATGATTGGATTGGCATCATCACAATATGCTTGGTAAGATTTTGATTAGTTTCATCTTATTTTAGTATTTTTACTATCAAGCATATTCTTTTTTAATTTACTTGTATGTTGTTGATCATATGATAAATACAAGAATAGAGAATTAATTGTGGTGAATTAATTGAGTGTTGTTGATTGTGATAGCTAATTAGGTTTTTAATTAATCTTGATTAGCTAAGCTATTTGACATGTCATTTAGCAATTGATATCTAGGGTTGATTAAATTGATTATATCATCATCCTAGATAAGCATCTAAGGTTACCTAGCCTTGTTTGTTATTTGAATATTCATATATATTCACATAGGTTGTTTCTCTTCATTGAGAAGTAAGTCTTGAGGCTAAGAGTGCTTAGGCCTCAAGCAAATTGGAATAGGGTTGCTAATAAAGGCCCGCTGGGTAGAAGTGAGGGTTTACATACCAGAGTGTTAGACGAGGTCTACATAGGTTGTAAACTTCATTTCAATTAGTGATTTCGAGTTCCGAGTGTGGTGCACTATACAGCCCGTGGTTTTTCCAAGTGGTTGGGTTTCCACGTATATATCAAGTGTTATTTAAATTCCGCATCTTATTACACCTGTATGTATTTTTGACTAGTAGGGGCATTTTCGAAAAATTGACTTGCATGCGAAAATTGGGTAATATTTGATAAAATCTATTCACCCCCTCTCTAGCTTTATATTATACACACCTTGAGAAATTTCAATTGGTATCAGAGCGGGTTCCTAGATATACTTAGGTGATCCTAGCTCATTTTAGGTGTGTTGTGCATTTATGTGATTTTTGCTCATTCATACATTTTGCATACATTTCATTCATTCATTTGATACAATGAGTGGATTCGGTGGCAACCATGAGGGTGCTTCAAGCACACGGCCTCCTCTCCCACCGGTGTGAATTATGCCTCATAGAAAGGCAAGATGGAGGCATATGTGTGCCAAATCCATGATAGGGCATGGATGGCAATTGAAGATGGGTATGCACCTCCTATGATAACTCCCATGAGTGGTGGAGAAGAAGTACTCAAGCCAAAGGCCCAGTGGTCACTTGAAGAGTTTGAGACTTCAAAATGGAATAGGAAGGCATGGCATGCTCTTCTATGTGCAGTGGATGAAAATCAGTACAAACTGATTCAGAACACTAGGATAGCCAAGGAGGCATGAGATATCCTACAGGTTGCACATGAGGGAACCGATGTCGTTAAGGATTCCAAGCTACAAGTCCTTCAAACGCAATTTGAGTTGCTTAAAATGGAGGAGGACGAGTCTTCAATGACTTTGAAGTCAAGTTGATGGATATTGTGAATCAAAGCCATTAACTCGGTGATCCTTATTCGGATAGGAGAGTTAAGCAGAAAATTATGAGGTCTCTCCCCGCTAGGTTCGAATCAAAAGTGATGGCTTTAGAGGAAAATAGCACATACAAGGATATGAAGCCGAGCGAGGTGATTGGAAGACTCCTCGCCTAAGAATCTAGGAAGGCTCCTAGCATTTCACTTCCTAAAAAGCAAAAAGGAATTGCTTTGAATGCTTCCAAGGTTGTGAAGGAGGAAAAAGGTGACTCGGACGAAGACATGGCATTGTTGCTAAGAAGATTCAAGAAATTCGTCAAGTTCGAGAAGAAAGGCTTTGGATCCAAAGGCCAAGACTTGAAGAAAAAGGCTCCCTTCAAGAGTTTTGAGCCTAGGCAAGAGAAGAGTGAAAAGAAAGGGGTCCAATGCTATGAGTGTGGTGGTATAGGTCACATCTCACCCGATTGTGGGAACTTGAAGAACAAGATGGCAAAAGTGATGGCCACCACGTGGAGTGAAAGTGATGACTCTGGAAAGGGAGACAAGTCATCTAGTGATGATGAGCTTACCATCAACTACACGGCATTTGGGGCCACTTGTGTAGAAGATAAAGTTGTTGGTAAGAATGACTTGACTAGTGATCCCATAGAAGAAATTGATAAAGAAGTAGCTCTAGAGGTGATAGGCGAAGCTACTCATTGGGATATGTCTCTCATTGAATCAAGAGACCAAGGTGAAGGTCTAAATGAGGGAAATGACTCCATTAGTGAGAATGAGAGTGGAGGAGATAACTTAAGTGAAGATGACTCCTCATCTAACTCTACAAATGGAAGTGTAGAGAAAATGGATGTGACTGACTTTATAGTCAAGTGTGAAAGTTCATTGGAGAAGAAAAATAGAAAGTTGAAGATTTTAGAGGATGAAAATCTAGAACTTTCAACACATAATGACCACTTAAGTAAACAAGTGGAGGCATCCAAGAAGATTGAAGACAAGCTAAGGGATGAGCTAGCTATGTCTAAGAGGAATGAAGAAGGGTTGAAGAGAGAGCTTGTTGAAGCCATAGAGTCATTGTCTAGGATGACTACAAGCACCAAGAAACTTGACCACATTCTTGGTAGTGGAAAGAACCCTTGTGACAAGAGAGGTATTGGGTATGAAGTAAGCAAGGAGATCACTACTCCAACCAAGACCATCTTTGTCAAGAGTTTGGGCAAGAATGAAGCCTCACCGGTGCACACACCTAGGAAGAAAATTGATCTAGGACAATGTTCAAGAAGTGCACATGTGAAAGAAGCTTCAAAGAGACAACCTCAAGCTCAAAAGGTTGCTCAACCAAACTTCCCTCAAGCTCATATTCATCAAGGGAAGAGGCCAATCATGCAAAATGGAACAAGGAAGCAAATGAGACCGGTTCAACAACAAATAAGATTTGAACCCGCTCAACCACAAAGTCATGGGAAGGCTCCTATGCATGCACAAGGACATGGTATGAATTCTAAATTTATCCTTACATGTCACTTTTGTGGTATTAATGGTCACATTAGACCAAATTGCTTTCATTTTATTAAATTATGTAGAATCAAAAGCATGATTGAAAAGAGAATGATAAGAGCTAGAATGCATGCTAATAGGAAGGAAAATATTCATGTTCATGATCCTATTATTTCTAGTACTCTTGAACCATTGTCCACTAGGAAGAAAAATGTCATATCTATGTGGATAAGGAAAAATGAACCCGCTTGCTACGAGACTAACAAGTCTCAAATAGGTTTAACTAAGTCCAATGGACTTGGTAGGTCCATAGGACCTCATGCCCTTCATTAATGAAGGATGATACTAACCCCATATGGGGAACTCAAGCAAAGAGAGCTATTTTTGCATTCTTGTCACTTGCAAAAAATTTGAAAAATCTTATGCTTCTTGGTTGATTGCTTGAGTAAGCTTGGTTGCACATATGTATATATGTTTTCAATTCAATAAGTGTGAACCTTGCTTGTTTACAATCCATGTCATATTTATGTTCAAACATGCATTTTTGGACTAGGAGATGTATGTAGGAAGTATGATTTGAATGACCTATGATTATCTCCATGACATGATGATTCTTTTATAACATGCTAATGTCTTATGAAAAGCATGAAATTCATGTACATGCTCAAATGAAAAAGCATGAATTGATAATTGCGTTCTTAAATGCAAAAACTTATGTGAAAAAAGCTTATGAGACTCAAATGAAAAAGGATCTTGTATCCATTCAAGGATTTTACAATCCAAATTGTCTCTCTTTCTTTATTGGTTGAACATGTCTACTATCATACGGGTTTCATTCCCGGAAAAATCAAATAGGGTGCAAAGTTGCTCATGACATGTTTAGCTTATAAAGTTGGATATAGTTGTTCTTAATTTGAAATCAATGAAATTTCTATATCCTTGCTTCTCTCATGACAATGGTGAAATTGGTTTGAATTCCTATTAGAAACCTTTGTCATTTGCTTTGCCAAATACCATGATATTTTGAACTTGAATGCTATATGTCTTGTATGCAAAGCATTTTGTTTCACACATTTTATCTAATAAATCTCCTCGTTTCTCTCCGATTAATTGAGATTGCATAAAGTGACTTATATTGATTATGCATATACTAGAATGCTACTATCTCTCTTTGCCTTAAGTGACCCGGTTGGGGACTACTCCTTTGCCTATATCATGACAAAATGGGGGAGTAGAATGTGGTAAGGGGAGGTGCAAATTGTTGTAGCAATTGGTGCACATTGGGGAGAATATATATTGAGGGGGAGTAACCCTTTGATGGGGAGCATTGCATACATAAAACAACATGATGTTGTGCTTAATTTTTTAAATATGCAAATGCTTGTTCTAATCTCACTTGATTCATCTCACCTTTTCTTGTTTTGGAAAGTTTAGAAACCTTGTTTCAGGGAATGATTGTTCTACAAGAGATTGAAAACTTCAAGTTTTATTTTTTATATATCTCTTTGTATTGTAGAAAATCTTCATTGACCCATAGTTTATTTTGTTGTGAGGAATCAATGTGAGTGGTGGTTTTGTCACGAAATAGCCAAAGGGGGAGATTGTAAGGATTCCCGTTTTGTTGATTGGCTTATTTCGTGGTCAAACCACATGTTGGGGTTTTGAATGTAAGGGTAGTCTAAGTGTTTAAGGTTAAAGATCAAAGGCCCTTCCATGACCTTAAGATACAAGCACGCCAAAGGTATAATCTCTTGTGCTTGGTTTTCTTTGAAGAAAATTAGTAGCACACACACACTTATCATTCTTGCTATGATTGCATATTTGCTTATTTTTATGTGCATCTCTTCACATGTCACTTTACACACTAGCACTTTGGTTGATATATCTTGTTGTGTGTATATGTGCTTTATAATTTGTTTCCCGACATTGTTCTGAAACGTCCGCGCTTGCACTAATGAGTGCTTGGTTTTGCGCGAAGACCGCCTATGGAGAATGCCCTTGGCTTCTCCTTGGTTTTCACCATTGTTGGTGATCGGCGGTTATGATCGAAGGCCTGGCCGCCGAATGAAACCGCTGTTTCAGTCCAGATTGGTCTGAAGCAATTATGCGGTCAAGATCGGCGGTCACGACCGCCGTTCGAAACCGCCGTTCATACCTGATCGATTTTAATCTCTCGGTCTAATTCGGCGGTTGGATCGGCGGTCACGAAACCACCGAATGAAACCGCCGTTGATGCTCTGTTCTTCATGAGCTCAATTCGGCGGTCATGATCGGCGGCCTGGCCGCCGATTGAAACCGCCGAACCGTGCATTTCAGGGGCAAAATTATCTTTTCACATGCCCAATTCTTGATGTCTATAAATATCTTATTTTCTCATTCTCTGATTAAGTTCTTTGAGACCTTAGAACCCTAAACTTTCAAGAGAGATTTTTGAGAAAAAATCAAATCAAGAACTCATCTTTAAACACTCAAATCAATTCCTTTTTGCATCAAATTTCATATTGCATCCTCATGTCTACATAGAAAGCATCTATGATTGGATTGGCATAATCACAATATGCTTGGTAAGATTTTGATTAGTTTCATCTTATTTTAGTATTTTTACTATCAAGCATATTCTCTTTTAATTTACTTGTATGTTGTTGATCATATGATAAATACAATAATAGAGAATTAATTGTGGTGAATTAATTGAGTGTTGTTGATTGTGATAGCTAATTAGGTTTTTAAT
The DNA here is from genome assembly GCA_008009225.1 of Acer yangbiense. NCBI lineage: Eukaryota > Viridiplantae > Streptophyta > Magnoliopsida > Sapindales > Sapindaceae > Acer > Acer yangbiense. The sequence continues at coordinate 53,652,879 of CM017762.1, read as the reverse complement.
TAATCTTGATTAGCTAAGCTATTTGACATGTCATTTAGCAATTGATATCTAGGGTTGATTAAATTGATTATATCATTATCCTAGATAAGCATCTAAGGTTACCTAGCCTTGTTTGTTATTTGAATATTCATATATATTCACATAGGTTGTTTCTCTTCATTGAGAAGTAAGTCTTGAGGCTAAGAGTGCTTAGGCCTCAAGCAAATTGGAATAGGTTTGCTAATAAAGGCCCGCTGGGTAGAAGTGAGGGGTTACAGACCAGAGTGTTAGACGAGGTCTACATAGGTTGTAAACTTCATTTCAATTAGTGATTTCGAGTTCCGAGTGTGGCGCACTATACAGCCCGTGGTTTTTCCCAGTGGTTGGGTTTCCACGTATATATCAAGTGTTATTTAAATTCCGCATCTTATTACACTTGTATGTATTTTTGACTAGTAGGGGCATTTTTGTAAAATTGACTTGCATGCGAAAATTGGGTAATATTTGATAAAATCTATTCACCCCCCCTTTTAGCTTTATATTATACACACCTTGAGAACTTTCATCCTCCATCTTAAGCATCTCGAATTGAGTTTGGAGGACTTAAAGCTTAGAGTTCTTCACCACTTCGGTTCCCTCATGTGCAATCTCTAGGATGTCCCAAGCCTCCTTAGCTATCCTAGTATTTTGAATCAATTTGTATTGATTTTCGTCCATAGCACATAAGATGGCATGCATCGCCTTCCTATTCCACTTTGAAGCCTCAAACTCTTGCGCGTTCCATTGCACCTTAGGCTTCAATACTTCTTCTCCTCCACCATCGGGAGTCATCTTGGGTAGATCATATCCGTCTTCCACCGCCATCCATGCACGGTCATGAATTTGGCATATGTAGGATTCCATCTTCCCTTTCCATTGGGAATAGTTCAATCCGGTAAGAAGTGGAGACCTTGTGCTAGAAGCACCTTCGTTGCCACCACCATTTCCACCGTTTCCACTCATAGTGTTTATGAATGAATGAAATGAATGCAAATGTATGAATGATCAAAAAACACACAAAATGCAAAACACACCAAAATAAGCAAGGATCACCTATGTATGTCTAGGAACCTGCTCTGATACCAATTGAAACAAATTATAGCACGGTGTGTATAAAACTATCTAGAGGGGGTGAATAGATTTTAAGCTTTTTACCCAATTTTTCGTGTTAGTCAAAATTACGAAATTACCCCTAAATAGATAAAGCAATAAATCAAGTATAAAATGCGGAAATTAAATAAGACTTGATTTTTACGTGGAAACCCTCACGGGAAAAACCACGGGCTAGTAAGTAAGCCACACTCGAACCTCGAATCCACTAAATGTGTAAAACGATTACAACCTAATCCCGGTATGAGTGAACCTAATCCAATTTGCTTGCGATCTAAGCAACCTAATCCCGGAAGCTACACACAAGACTTACTTTCGCAATGAAGAGAATAAAACCCTAAGTGAATATATGAATATTCAAATGCAACATAGAGCAAGGAAAACCCTATATGCTTATCTAAGATGATTAATATGCAATTAGAACAATCATAGATATTAAAAACTAAATGACATGTTCAATCAAATAGTTTAGCTAATCAAGATTAAGCACAAAACCTAATTAGCTATCACAATACAACTTCTCAAGCATACATCACACTAATCTCAATCTTGTATCAAAAGATATATGAAAATCATACAAGTAATAAATTGAGATTGCTTGTTAAGAAAAACACAAAATATGTAAGATATTAGTGAAAAGCTTACCAAGCAAAGTATGATGAAGAATCCATGCAAAGAGACATCTAGATGATCTAGGTTGATGCTAGATGATGATTGATGATCATGAAAAAGTGTTTGAGTGAATAAAATTTTAGTTCTTGGAAATTTTTCTTCTCTTGAAAAAATATCCTAAGTATGAAATCTGAATATGAACTCTCTTGATTGACCTAAAGTCAAAGTGGCATATATATAGGGGCCCAAATCAAGGTGTGGTCGTTTTGATAAGTTGGCCTAATATTTGCCTTGGGCGCTGTACATAGAGCGCCTCTTGTACAGCGCCTGTACAGCGCCCCAACTCGGTTCTCTCGGGAAAACAGAGTGGCGCTGTACGAACAACGCTTCTGTACAGCGCCCACTCAAAATGCATCAGACCTGATGCATTTAAAACACAATTGTAATCAGGTCTTCATCTGGCACTGTACGAACAGCGCTCATACAGCGCCCATCCAAAATGCATCAGACCTGATGCATTAAAAAGACCACTTTTGCATCAGGTCTTGTTGGCGCTGTTCAGAACAGCGCTTTGTAGAGCGCTTTGAACAGCGCCCTTTGCAATGCATGAAATCCAATGTTATGCAAGACAAGACAATGGGCAATGCAGTAAGCAATCAAACTAATCATGCAAGAAGAGATGAAAATTAGTATTAATGCACAACACAAATAAACACAACATACAAGGATTAAACATATGCATGAGTTGTGAGTGTGTGTGTAAGGTTCCCATTTGTTGATTGGCTCATTTCGTGGACAAACCACATGTTGGGGTTCTTTGTATTTGTAGCCTAGGTATCGGGTTTATTGTTCGAAGCCCTTTGAAGACCTCGTATTGATAAGCACCGAAGGTATATTTCTTTGTGCTTACTTGTCTTGAAGAGATAGTTGCTCACACTCACAACTCATGCATATGTTTAATACTTGTATGTTGTGTGTCTTATTTTTGTGCATTAATGTTCATTAACATCTCTTCTTACATGTTAGTTTGATTGCATCTTGCATATCCAATTGCCTTGTCATGCTTAGACTTAGGATTGCATTTTTGCTTTGGGCGCTCCCAAAAGCGCTGTACGAACAGCTCCCATTGAGCGCTGTTCAGACCTGATCGATTTAATTCGGTCGCTGTTGGGTCGCTGTACAGGCACTGTACAAAGCGCTCTACATACAGCGCCACTCTGTTTTCCCGTGAGAACAGAGTTGGGGCGCTGTACAAGAGGCACTCTACGTACAGCGCCCAAGGCAAATATGAGGCCAACTTATCAAAACGACCACACCTTGTTTTGGCCCCCTATATATATGTCACTTTGACTTTAGGTCAATCAAGAGAGTTCATATTCAGATTCCATACTTAGGATATTTTTCAAAGAGAAGAAAAATTCCAAAGAACTCATTTTTAGTTTACTCAAACACTTTTTCATGATCATCAATCATCATCTAGCATCATCCTTGATCATCTAGATGTCTCTTTGCATGGATTCTTCATCATACTTTGCTTGGTAAGCTTTTCACTAATATCTTACATATTTTGTGTTTTTCTTAACAAGCAATCTCAATTTATTACTTGTATGATTTTCATATATCTTTTGATACAAGATTGAGATTAGTGTGATGTATGTTTGAGAAGTTGTATTGTGATAGCTAATTAGGTTTTGTGCTTAATCTTGATTAGCTAAACTATTTGATTGAACATGTCATTTAGTTTTTAATATCTATGATTGTTCTAATTGCATATTAATCATCTTAGATAAGCATATAGGGTTTCCCTTGCTCTATGTTGCATTTGAATATTCATATATTCACTTAGGGTTTTATTCTCTTCATTGAGAAAGTAAGTCTTGTGTGTAGCTTCCGGGATTAGGTTGCTTAGATCGCAAGCAAATTGGATTAGGTTCACTCATACCGGGATTAGGTTGTAATCGTTTTACACATTTAGTGGATTCGAGGTTCGAGTGTGGCTTACTTACTAGCCCGTGGTTTTTCCCGTGAGGGTTTCCACGTAAAAATCAAGTGTTATTTAATTTCCGCATTTTATACTTGATTTATTGCTTTATCGCTTTATCTATTTAGGGGTAATTTCGTAATTTTGACTAACACGAAAAATTGGGTAAAAAGCTTAAAATCTATTCACCCCCCTTCTAGATAGTTTTATACACACCGTGCTATAATTTGTTTCAGTGTGCAACTATCTCTTCAAGACAAGTAAGCACATAGAAATTTACCTTTGGTGCTTATCAACATGAAGTCTTCAAAAGGGCTTCGAACAATAAAACCGATACCTAGGCTACCCTTACAAAGAACCCCAACATGTGGTTTGTCCACGAAATGAGCCAATCAACAAATGGGAACCTTACACAAGTATCTCTCCACCAAGGAGCCCCTAGAGCTTCTCCACATGGATCTCATGGGTCCTATGCAAACCGAGAGTTTAGGCGGAAAGAGATACATTTTTGTTTGTGTTGATGATTTCTCTAGATTTACATTGGCATATTTTCTTAGAGAAAAATCCGAAACTTTTGATAAGTTTAAAATGCTTTGTACTAAAATACAAAATGAAATGTATTCTAACATTAAAAGCATTAAACGGATTAGAAGTGACCATGGGAGGGAATTCGAGAATGCCTCTTTTGAAAGCTATTGCAATAGCTTAGGCATCTCCCATGAGTTCTCAGCTCCTAGGACACCTCAACAAAATGGAGTTGTTGAGAGGAAGAATAGGGTCCTTCAAGAGATGGCCCGAGTGATGTTGCATAGCAACAATGTTCCTAGGAACCTATGGGCCGAAGCCGTCAATACTGCTTGTTATATAGGGAATCGTGTTTTCCTAAGGCCCGGATCTAGAAACACCTCCTATGAGTTATGGAAGGGTAGGAAGCCAAATGTTAGCTACTTCCACACATTTGGAAGCAAATGCTACATTTTAAATGACCGTGATCAACTTGGCAAGTTTGATGCTAAGAGTGATGAGGGTATCTTTATTGGCTATGCCTTGAATAGTAGAGCCTATAGAGTTTTTAACTTGAAGACTCGAACCGTCATGGAATCATCGAATGTTGTTATTGATGATACAAGGCTCAAGTCTAATGACCATGAGGAGGAGGAAGTTTTAGATGATGACTCTCCTTTGGAGAGGGTTGTGGTGACTCCCAATGTTGAGATGTCCAATGACAATAATGAAGCCACACAACCTATTACTAGAGTCCCTCTATTGGACTCTAATGAACCCGCTCCATGGGTTAGAAAACTCCATAACAAAGAGGATGTTATTGGAGATATGAATGAGGGTGTTAGGACTAGGCGTCAAATAGCTAATCTATTTAGCTACACATGCTACACCTCTCAAATTGAACCCAAAAAGGTTGTTGAAGCCTTAAATGATGAATTTTGGGTTCTTACCATGCAAGAAGAGCTAAATCAATTCGAAAGGAATGAGGTTTGGACTCTAGTTCCTGGGCCTAAAAACACTCATGTGATAGGCACCAAGTGGATTTATAGGAACAAATCCGATGAGGATGGCAACATAGTGCGGAACAAGGCTAGACTTGTAGCACAAGGGTACTCTCAAATTGAAGGTATCGACTTTGAGGAGACTTTTACTCCTGTTGCCCGGTTAGAGTCCATTAGGCTTCTCTTGTCCATTTCTTGTGTGCACAAGTTCAAATTGCACCAAATGGATGTCAAGAGTGCCTTCCTAAATGGCTTCTTGCAAGAGGAAGTGTTTGTTGAACAACCCAAGGGGTTTGTGGATGTACACCACCCCAACCATGTCTATCGCCTCAAGAAGGCTCTATATGGGCTGAAACAAGCACCGAGGGCTTAGTATGAGCGCCTCACTCAATTTCTTGTTGACAATAACTACACAAGAGGTAGTGTTGACAAGACACTATTCATCAAGAAAGACAATGATGAGCTTTTCATAGCTCAAATATATGTTGATGATATAGTTTTTGGCTCCACCAACAACACCAAGGTCCAACAATTTGTTAATGTCAAGTCTCATGAATTTGAGATGAGTCTTTTTGGTGAGCTTAGTTACTTCCTAGGTTTGCAAATTAGGCAATTAGATGACGGGATTTTCATAACCCAAGCCAAATATGCCAAAAACCTAATGAAGAAGTTTGGTATAGAGAATGCCAAACATTGTGATACACCCATAAGTACCACTTTGAAGCTAAGCAAGGATGCTAGTGGTAAAAGTGTGGAACAAACGTTATATCGTGGCATGATTGGTAGCTTGATTTATTTGACCGCAAGTAGGCCCGATATCTCTTTTAGTGTGGGTGTGTGTGTTAGGTACCAAGCGGATCCCAAGGAGTCCCATCTCTCTTCCGTAAAGAGAATCATTCGCTATGTGAATGGGACATCCAACTATGGGATTTGGTACTATTTTGACACTAATGCTAGTCTTGTAGGCTTTAGTGATGCGGATTGGGTAGGAAATTGTGATGATAGGAAAAGCACATCGGGCGGTTGCTTCTTCCTAGGCAACAACTTGGTGTCTTGGTTTTGCAAGAAGCAAAACTCGATTTCCTTGTCCACGGCCGAGGCCGAGTACATAGCCGCAGGGAGTGGATGCACACAACTCCTATGGATGAAGCAAATGCTAGTAGACTACGGATTCAACCAAGGTACTCTCACTCTCTTTTGTGATAACATGAGTGCCATTAATATTTCCAAGAATCTGGGGCAACATTCTAGAACTAAGCATATTGACATCCGCCATCACTTCATTAGAGAGCTTGTTGAAAAAAAATGCATAGTACTTGAACATGTAGGTACTAATGATCAACTTGCGGACCTATTTACTAAACCCTTAGATTCTACTCGATTTAAAACACTAAGTAGATCTATTGGGATATGTCTTGTGGAGTGATGAGTTTTGTGATTGACCCCATATGGGGAACTCAAGCAAAGAAAGCTATTTTGTATACTTGTATCTTGCAAAAAATTTGAAATAACTTATGCCTCTTCTTTTAACTGTTTGAGTAAGCTTGGTTGCACATGTGTATATATATGTGTTTAATTCAATAAGTGTGAACCTTGCTTGTTTACAATCCATGTCATATTTATGTTCAAAAATGCATTTTTGGACTAGGAGATGTATATAGGAAGTATGATTTAAATAACCTATGGTTATCTCCATGACATGATGATTCTTAAATAACATGCTAATGTCAAATGAAAAAGCATGAAATTCATATAACATGCTCACATGAAAAGCATGAATTGATGATTGCATATTCTTAAAATGCAAAACCTTGTGTGAAAGCTTATGAGACTCAAAATGAATAAAGGATCTTGTATCCGTTCAAAGGAATTTACATTCCAAATGTCTCTCCTTCTTTATTGGTTGAGCATGGCTACTATCAAACGGATATCTTATCCGGAAAAATCAAATAGGGTGCAAAGTCGCTCATGCCATGTTTCGCTTATAATGTTGGATATAGTTGTTCTTAAATTGAAATCAATATATTCTATATCCTTGCTTTACTCATGACATTGGTGAAATTGGTTTGAATTCCTATTAGAAACCTTTGTCATTTGCTTTGCCAAATACCATTGTATTTTGGACTTGAATGCTACATGTCTTGTATGCAAAGCATGTTTGATTCACACATTTTCTATCAAATAAATCTCCTTGTTTCTCTCCAATTAATTGAGATGCATAAAGTGACTTATATTAATTATGCAAATCTTGCATGCTACTATCTCTCATTGCTATGAGTGACCCGGTTGGGGACTACTCCTTTGCCTATATCATGACAAAAAGGGGGAGTAATATATGGTAAGGGGAGTTGCAAAATATAGAAGCAATTGTGCATATTGGGGAGAACATTCATTAAGGGGGAGTAACCCGTTGAGGGGGAGCATTGCATACACATACATTTCATAATGTTGTGCCTAATCTTTTACACATGCAAATGCTTGGTATTGTTCTCACTTGATTCATCTCACTTTTTACTTGTATTGGAAATGTTAGAAACTTTATTTACAGGGATTGATTATTCTACAAGAGGTTGAAGACTTAAAGTTGCATTTTCTTATCTCTTTGTATTGTAGAATATCACTGTAGTCCCGTAGTTTCTATTTTTTGTGAGGAATTAATGTGAGTGGTGGTTTTGTCACGAAATAGCCAAAGGGGGAGATTGTAAGGTTCTCATTTGTTGATTGGCTCATTTTGTGGACAAACCACATGTTGGGGTTCTTTGTAAGGGTAGCTTAGGTGTTATTGTTATTGCTCAAGCCCTTTCAAGGTCTCAAGGTGTCAAGCACTCCAAAGGTATATCTCTAGTGCTTATTTTTCTTTGAAGAGATTAGTTGCGCACACACACACTTATCATACATTGCATATGTGTGCATTCTCTTCACATGTCACATTTCACACTTGCACTTATATGTTATATTTTGTTGTGTATATTTGTGTCTTGTAGTCTTGTAATTCGTTTTCCTATATTATTCGGAAACGTCCGCGCATGCACTAGAATGTGCTTGGTTTTACGCGAAGACCGCCTACGGAGAATGCCCTTGGCTTCTCCTTGGTTTTCACCTATGTTGGTGATCGGCGGTTATGATCGGTGGCCTGGCCACCGAATGAAACCGTCGTTTGCTTCCAGAAGTGTCTAGAGCAATTCTGAGGTAACAATCGGTGGCCACGACCGCCGTTCGAAACCGCCGTTCAAGACCTGATTGATTTTATCTCTCGGTCTAATTTGGCGGTTGAATCAGCGGTCAGAAAACCGCCGAATGAAACCGCCATTCATACCTGTTTGATTTTTTTATCTCAGGTTTGATTCGGCGGTTAGATAGACGGTCACAAAACCGCCGAATGAAACTGCCGTTGGTCCCCTGTTCCTCTTGGGCCAATTCGGCGGTTATGATCGGCGGCCTGGCCGCCGATTGAAACCACCGATCTGTGCGTTTCAGGGGCAAACTTGTCTTTTCACATGCTCTGTTTTTCATGCTTATAAATACATCACTTTCTCTTGTTCTGAATGTGACTCTTTAATCATCAAGAACCCTACTTTCAAAAGAGAGATTTTTAAGAGAGAAAGCAACAAGTTTGCTCATTAAACACTCAAACCAAAATCCATTTGCATCAAAGTTCATCTAGCATTCTCTAGCATATCTAGGATGCTTGCTTGCATGGGTCTTTCATCATCACACTTGCTTTGGTAAGTTTTTCACTATTATCATACATAATTAGTGTTTAATTTATTATGGCATCTCTTTTATTACTTGATTGTTCTTAGATTAAATTCTAATATTCAAGATAGAGATTGTTGTGTTGATTTGATTAAGTGTTGTTTTTATGATAGATATCTAGGTTTCTATAATCTATGATTATCTAAGCTAATTGACAAGTCATTTAGCTTTAATATCTAGGATTGTTTTTAATTGCAAATTCATCATCTTAGATAAGCATATAGGGTTTCCCTTGCACTATGTTGCATTTGAATATTCATATATTCACTTAGGGTGTTAATCTCTTTTTAGAGAATTAAATCTTGTGTTGTGACCGGGATTAGGTTGCTTAATTCGCAAGCAATCGGACTAGGTTCGCTTATACCGGGATTAGGTAGGTGTGTGATTACTTCCGGGATTAGGTTGTAATCGTTTTACACATTTAGTGAATTCGAGGTTCGAGTGTGGCTTACTTACTAGCCCGTGGTTTTTCCCGTGAGGGTTTCCACGTAAAAATCAAGTGTTATTTAATTTCCGCATTTTATACTTGATTTATTGCTTTATCTATTTAGCGGTAATTTCGTAATTTTGACTAATCACAAAAAATTGGGTAATAAGCTTAAAATCTATTCACCCCCCCTCTAGATAGTTTTATACACACCGTGCTATAATTTGTTTCAAATGTAATCAGCACGGAGTTTAACCTGGCGATTATATATGGATGGTAGAGCTGGTGTTACGAACTGGAATATTGTGGGATGAAATCAGTCAGGATAATCTGAGAAGCTGGCTCATATGGCTTTGTGCTGGAAAGGGCACCATCATCACTATAACTGGACTCTGTTTGTGGTAACTGTCCATTAATTAAATTTTGGAAGGACTCTCTGCTTCTCAGCTAACTTGAAAACAAGTATTGTTGTTAAATACACCATTTTCAACCCAGTAGAGTTCCATGGTCTGGCCACGTTGCTAGATTCATTGTGTCAACAAGCTTGGCTTGCAAGAAAAATTGACTTGAATTATATTTGAAACCATACTTGTCCTCCAAGTTTTTGACTTGAATCAATATTCTAATTAAAGAGTATTTTAAACTTGTATTTATAAATAATATTATAATATAAGAACATTGGATATATAAATTAAATAATTTCTTATTTCTTGACGTATATAAAAGCACTAAAATAAGGATTAATTTAATGATTTATTTTTGTGTCATTTTGCTATTTATATAGGTCATAATAAAAAGAAGAAACATATTCCATTATTTCAAAAAAAAAAAAAAATGATGGTTAGTCATCAAGTAAGCCAGATGCCTCATTTGCGTCATCAAGCAATCCCAATGCCCAAATTTTTTTTTTTATATTAATTTTGTTAACGCATTTATTTAGAATATACATTTACAGGGCAATCTTTGCTATGTCTTCTTGACTAAGTGCAGAGATGGACCTTGGGTTGAGCAAGCCCACCCTAGCTATTTGGAAAAAAGTTGATAAGGTAAAAATAATAATAATAATTAATATCAACAGAAAACGTGTACCGTGTAAGACTAGGATTGTAGGCAACATGCATTTACATTTGATTCAGTGAACTGGTTAGGGGTCTGATCAATATATGTGCGATTCGGATATCTATTCTCACAATATTTCCCCACACATATTTGGTAAAATGCTCATGATGGGATTTGAATCCCTCGTCACTAACGTGAAAGGGAAGGAGCATTACCATATGTGTATAGTGGGAACGTGCTTTAATAAAGTACAGATTAGTTAGGTTGGTTTTGAAGTCTCCAAAGAAACTACTAAAATAGGGGAACTCCGTTTCATTCCAAAACTGACATTTCATTACTTAGATGATCATAACTTTTTTTTTACAGACATTATATTCATGTTTTGTAAATGAGGTTTGATCTATAGCTTTTCAACAGTATATTACACAATAAGGTTTGATGTCGTTTGACCCATTTTTGAAGTGCTTGAAAACAACACGCTGCTGTCACGTGCAGCTAGCACGACCGTGGGTGCGCCAATGTGCCCACTTGGCCTTGGCGTGCTAGCCATGTCCTTAGCGCAACAACTGCTACGAGCATGGCCTTTGGCATAGCCGAGGTTACGGGCTTCACGTTTTAAGGCTGATTAAGGTGATTCCAAAGCCAATCACTTCATAAAATTGACAATAGTGAAATTGGTGGAAGATGGAGTGATTTGTGTTTGTGTTTGTGTTTGTGTTTAAGAAGTATTGTGGTTACTGGCTTGAGTTGTGTATTAAAGTATTTGGAAATTGAAGGGTTGCACGCCTAGTGTTTGATAAAAAGTTTGTGTGACAAGCGTTTGGCAAAAAGGGGTGGTATTCGGCAGTAAACCTATTCATCCTCATCTAGGTTCTATTAGTGACTATAACCTTGTTTATGTTTCAATGTTCCTTGGTAATACCCTGTGCTTTACCATAGCCTCCCTCCATAATGCATTATTTATGAGGGAAAAAACAATTCAAAATGATTTCTTAATTTGGTTTTGATCATAACATTTCTGACGACGGCTTTCCTTCATCTCCAACCATTTCTATCCCTTAGAAAGAAATTATTTAAATTTCAGAGGGCATGTCAGAAAAGGGTTATTTCCCACAATAGTATTTTCAAGGGAAACCAACAGTATTTTCCTGTTGGAACTGTGCATTTCCGAGGGCATAAGATAAAGCTTAATAAAATTAAACCATTTTCATAAAATAAAGACAAGTTATCCTTATGACAAAGAGAGAGGCTTAGAAACTTTTCATAAGGTGGTTATTTTTTTATTATTATTATTATTTTTACATTATTTGTTTCATTTGTGCTATATATAAAAAATCAATTCTTTACGTAAATGAATTTATATTGAAATTTTAATTATTTTCATATATCATGCTAAAACAAAAGGCAAACAAAATTAAAGTAAAATGGTTTAAAATAATCGATTGACACTAAAAATTAATTTTTTTTTTAAAAAAAGACAAATATTGTTGGCTTAAACAAAAAATAGCTTTTGAAGTACAGTTCAATTACACATCATGATATAGTTGTATCTTCATTTCTCGCAAGCAAATCATCTTGGACAGAAAACAAGTATTTTTCTTTTTATTAGTTGTCTAGAGATAAACCAATGACATATTCTAAGTTAAAAAATTAGTTTAAAACAAATTAAGAAAAACAAAAATAAGTTGCTATTATGGTGTTCATCCAGACAATTCATTGTTAACAGAGTATATTCCTATTATTGTGTTCATCCAGACAATTATAGTATTTCAAACAGATTTCATCTAAAGAATCTAGTACCTATATATATATATATATATACCTACATGTATCACTTGTAATCAAGAAAGTCAAATCAAATTCAGAGTTCCAATTATTCTAACCTTAATTGTAACATTTTCACTAGCATGATGAGTGCTTACAGACTTGTCTTTGTATTGATTTCTTTTGTTATGCTTCAAACAACATGTGAAGCAGGTTTTTTCGGTGCGGAACGTACAATCAATATCACCAATTACGTTTACGTAGGCCGTTCGGAGGTAGATATCACCGTTCATTGTAAATCAGGTAATGATGATCTCGGTCAACACGTACTACCCTATGAAGGTTCGTACACGTTTCGATTTGGACCAAATCCAAACTCCTTATTCTACTGCAGTTTTGCATGGCAAAATCAGTTCAAAAGGTATGATATTTACGTAGATGAGAGGGATCATAAATTATGTCGTGTTTGTAAGTGGTTTATAAAAGAAGGGGGTCCGTGTTTTTGGAACTATGGAAATCAGGATGTAGAGTGCAAGCAATGGTCATAAATCATTGTAGCAATGAATTACAATTTACTAGTATGCATCTTATTGTTGATGTAATAAACCTCTCAGAATGTAGCTGAGACATGTCAAATATTATGAATTTTATTTGTTTTTTTTTTATAAAAAAAACTTCATTGAATATAAGTGGTATGTTGTTTTTTTTTTCTTGGTTATAAACATATAAAAACAAATACTTTTACATTTATACCCTTTCAACTATTAATTTTATATGTTTATATATATATTTTTTGAAAGATTGTATGTTTATATTTTAGTATATAAAAAACAACTAAAAAGAAACAATTTAATAGATTGTAAAACAAAATTATTTAGTTATCGATAAGGCTTCAAATTTTAAATTTGTGGCGGATAATTTCAATTAAAATACTATATGAATTTATAAATATTTCAAACTAATATCTGTTCATAATAAATCATCATTAACCTTTTATAAGGATTTTAGTTAGGATGTCATTAGGTCAAATGAGAATATGGGGGAAGGTCCCCACGCCCTAGCATTCGTTTGGGGGAAATAGGGGTTGGGAAATTTGGAAAGAGGTATCGTCGCCCCCAACCATTTCCCTCATTTTCCACATTTCCCCAGTAGTACAACCCCATTTGATCCTATTTGACTATGTTCTTCTGTTACCCTCATTTGATCTCGTTTGACTTGAAATTTTAAAATCATTTGGTAAATAATTTTTTTTGTTTTTCTCTTACAAATGTAATAAAATTAAATCATACACAAAAAACTTACGTTAATTTAAAGTAATTAAACAATTTAATGAGTTAAAAAACAAGACATTTTGGGTGTGCGTAACATTACAAGAAAACGATATTTGAAGAAGTTTGAAGAAGTGGAAGAGAGAAGTCGGTATTAGAGAGAAGAGATTTGTTTTCAAACAAGTTTGAAGAAAGTCAAAGAAAAGCTAAAGTGAAAAAGCAATATAAAATAAGTAAAGGAAGAGCATTTTTGGAAATAACTTATTTTGGTGTTATTTAAACTTAAATTATTAAACTAGTAATACTCTTAAAACTCACCCAAAAAAGAGTTATATTTCCACGACGTAATTATAAAAATAATTTTCAAGATGGGCCCATCTCTCTCTCTCTCTCTCTCTCTCTCTCTCTCTCTCTCTCTCTCCAATCTAATGAAGTAAATATTGATTTAAGTTTGGATGGCTGGGTTGCTCAGATGTGCTTTTATGGATTGGTTTGTCTACTTGTGTTTGTATGTTTTACATGCATATGACAAAACCAGATTTCAGTCGTGGCTTGTGGGTTGCTCAGTTATGCTCTTATGTATGAAGCTAGACCACAACACCCAGGGACGTAACTAAGATTGAAAACCAAGGTCGGTTTGATTTTTTTTTTTTTTTTTTTTTTTTTTTACTGAACGTCAACATTACCTGGTTAAAAGGACATAATTAGATGTTCCTGTAAAATGCACATTCTAAATAAATATTTTATCAGATTTTTTTTTTTTTTAAAAGCAAAACAAATTATAAGAGAAACAAAAAATGCAAATACGAACACCAATTTTAAACTGTGTCCTGCGATTTTTTGATTAATAACAACGATAATCTCTCTTTCAATGTAGACATGAATGAAGTTTGTTAAAAATTCATTTTCTATCTTAATGTGAAATGATGTTTTGAAAATTTTTATTGCTGAAAAAAATAATAATTTAAATATACAATGTCATTATATTATTATATTAGTTTGATTCATTGGAAATATACTAATATAATGTTCTGAAAAATTTAATGAAATTCATATAACAATATCGTTATTTTGTAAATTTAAAGCTATAATATTCACCTAAACATATATAATTTGAAGATTAATTGTTGGATGTTGATAAAAAGATTGAGTCAAAATTTGAGCAAATTTGAAGAATGAGGAGAAAAAATTGTTATTATAAAAAGAAGAAAAATAAAAGAAAAATAATTTATTCTACTTTAAATAGAAAATAACATTAATTTAATTAATTTTTCTTTTAAAAAAATTCTTTAATTAATTTTTTGTATACCATTTTAATTTATTTTTTTAAAAAAGCCCACCCTAGCCCCACACAGGTACGTCCTTGACAACACCCATTCATTTTGAGATAATGAAAGGTAGAAAGAAAGTTATATGGAACAAATTAAGAAAGAAAGCATTTGAGTGCAATTCATTCAAAGGAATGCATGCAAAATATGTACGATATTAGAGATAGAGATGGATTGCTTGAATTAATCAAATTTGATAAAGATACCGTGAGATTTGTAATATATATATATATGCCCTTCTATCATCTTAAATGTAGACACTACTTTTAAGTGAAACTATATAGTCCACACAAGTGTTTGCGTCCATGTAAATAATATCACATCTATAAATCAAGAAAAAGTTAAAGGGCAAGATGGTGAATTTCCCTTAGAGGTATAACTCTCTCACACTTACAAATTGTAAATTTTGAGTTAGAGTCGTATTTCCCTCCCTAAACTCCGAATTAATTGTTAATAGCTAAAATAGGAAGAGAAGCTTTATATATAAAATTGTTACTTTCTTATAATAAATAAATCAAAATTTCTCTTAATCCTAGCGAAAATGAAATTTAAATCAAAAATCTCTTGCAAAATAACAAGATACCTTTCTTATTAGGAACGGGAAGACCTATTGCTATGTTGAAGAGATTTTGTAGGTCAAACTCCCTCTGATTTTTCGGTTTAGAAGCTGCTTTGTTGCATGTTATTTACATTTAACTCTTTATGATGCAAAATGTGACATTGCCAATTGACTAACAGTTTAATTAAGATTATTTGTGCAATTTAAAAATTATTGTGATGATGCCTTATGGATTTCATTTACTTTGTTGCGATGTTGAGATTGGGC
The DNA here is from genome assembly GCA_008009225.1 of Acer yangbiense. NCBI lineage: Eukaryota > Viridiplantae > Streptophyta > Magnoliopsida > Sapindales > Sapindaceae > Acer > Acer yangbiense. The sequence continues at coordinate 53,637,225 of CM017762.1, read as the reverse complement.
TGTAAATTGTTATCATTTTTCTTGCAGGTTTTTGGCTGAAATAGGGGCATTGCTTCTTTTGGTCGATGATGATACAAGTCTTTCGTTAAAAGATATATATGAGAAGGTTGGAAAAGAAAAGAATGGGTGTTGTTGGCAGTCCTTTGAGGTTTACACAGGCACTTGAAATCTCTTGGTTACATAATCGGGCGACATGGTGTCCCTTGGACTATGAAAGTCTCCAAAGGTAAAGGTGTTAACGACACCGGCGATTTTGTCTCGCTTCAGGGCTCTCTAGAAAGAAATGGAGTCGTGGACATCGAATTGATAGAAGAGAGTTCAGTTATTGATTTGTTCAATAATTTGCAAATTCATGAAGTGAGGCTAGTTTTTGATGTTTATCTTCCAAATAGTAAGTTCAAAAAGTCTTCTCCTGGTGATCCAAGCTTTGTGCTCTGCTCAACAGGGTAAGCATATTCTGTAATTCCTAAGAGCTTGATTGGCTATTTCATAAGAAGTGAATGAATAATGTTGAACTATTGAAACTTTTTTAGAAACTCTCTAGCATTTGGTTATGGTTTAGTTATGATAGTTTAGTTTAATTTGGATGTGTTGTTACAATTTAGTTTCTTTTAGAGTTCCAGAAATGTGTTAATATGTCTTTAGAAGATATTTATCTTTCTTGGTAGTTGTGCTAGTTACGTGTATAAGTGGTTAAGGTCTGGCGGTGCTAGTTTAATGTAGCACATTGGCCATTGAATGGTGATGATGTGGTGCGATCTAATGGTTGCACTTGGCCCTGTATTTAGTAAATAAACTTTAAGATTGTAATGGACGAATGTATGGATGTAAAGTTGAATGGAAGTAATTTTTAGCAAAATATTGAGTGTATTCTCTCTGGTTTTCTTCCTCTAAACCAAGAGTATGTTTATGGTTGTTTGTTGATGGTTTATTGATGTTTATGGAGGGTATTTATGGATGTTTAATGGTTTAGATTTCCAACAGTGGTATCAGAGCTTTATTCTTGAGGGGCTGTGAGATTTCGTTTTCAGTTTATTGAGTGCTTGTGAGGTTCAAACACTAGAGAGTGAGTGTTAAACACCCATAGGTGCAGACATGGCTACTGGAAGCAATGCAAGCCTTCATGTTCCGTAATTTTCTGGGGAAAACTACCAGATTTGGGTAGTAAAGATGAGATCATATTTGAATGTTTTTGGCTTATGGGAGTATGTAGCAGAGGACAAGCAAGTTCCTGCTTTGAGAGCTAATCCAACTATAGCTCAAATTAAACAATGTGAGGAGGAGAAGATGAAGAGAGACAAGGCTGTCACTTGTCTTCATTCAGTATTGACAGACTCTGTTTTCATAAGCATCATGCACCTGGAAACAGCAAAATCAATATGGGATGAATTGAAGAGCAGGTTCGAAGGTAGTGAAAGGGTGAAGTTAGTGAAGCTGTTGACCCTCAAAAGAGAGTTTGAGAATCTGAAAATGAAAGATTCTGAGACAGTGACGGACTACTCATCCAAGCTGTCAGATTTGGAGAACCAAATGAGATTGTATGGTGATGTAGTGGAGGACTATAAAGTAGTTGAAAAGATGTTGATCAACTTGCCGGAAAAATTCGAAGCTAAAGTTGCAGCAATTGAGGAGTCCTGTGACTTGAAAAAGATGACCATTTCAGAGATGGTCAGTAAATTGCAAGCTCAAGAACAAAGGCATGCGTTGAGAAATAATGGTGATATGGAGAAGACTTTCCTTGCCATGAATAAAGGAAAGCACAAAGGCAAAGGCAAAGGCAAGATGGATGCAGCAAGTTCAGAATATGGTCCAAGAGTAAGATTTCCACCATGTACCACTTGCAAGAGAACAAATCATCTTGCAGAGGATTGCTGGCACAAAGGGAAACCACAAGTTCAATGCACATTCTGCAACAAATGGGGACACAGAGAACAATACTGCAGATTCTAGCAAAATCAACAAATTCAGCAGCCAATGCAACAACAAATTCAGCAGCCTATGCAACAAGCTAACTACACCGATGATCATGTATGTGATGAGCACTTGTTTACGATGTCACAACCATGCATGGTAGCTTCTACAGAGATATGGTATGTTGACAGTGGGTGCACAAGCCATATGGCTCGAGATACAGACATGTTCACCACACTTGATAGGAATGCAACAACAAATGTAAAGCTTGGAAATGGTGATATAGTGAAGACTGCTGGAAAAGGTAAAGTTCTGATTCAAACTAAATCAGGCCCTAAGATTATTGATAATGTATTATACATACCTGATTTAGCACAGAACTTACTCAGTGTTGCACAATTATTGAAGAGGGGCTATTCATTGATATTTGAGAGAAATTTATGTATCATCCTAGACTCTAAGAAATCTGAAATTATGAGGGTTAGGATGCATGAAAATAGCTTCCACATAGACTTCAATCATGTCAAATTAAATGCCTCTATGTCTAAGAATGATATAGTCAGAGACATGCAAGCAAAAAGTCGCACAGATGACTTATGTGATGCATGTCTTATGTCTAAACATGATATGGTCAAGGACGTGCAAGCAACAAGTCGTACATATGGCTTACATGATGCATGTCAGAATGGAAAGGCACCCATGAAACCGAAAATTGATGGAGTTTTTGATGGACATTCAAGCAACGAATCTGTTATGGATGATGGTGCAGTGGCTAAGTCTGATTCTCTATTTTTAAAGACAAGGTCATCTGCTGATGTTTATCAAAAATGCAAAATGATGGTCAATGAGCCTGCTTGCAATGAAGAAGCTGCTCAAATGGATGAAAAGAAGCTTGCCATGAAGGATGAGTTGATGATGATTAAAAGGAACCAAGCTCTGTCCTCAACAAAGGCTGAGTACATTGCTGCAGCAGCTGCTCCAAAGCAAGCTAAATGGATTAAAAAGGTCTCAACAAACCTAAATTGTGTGGAAAAGAAACCCACTGGGTTATGGTGCAACAATTCAGCATTCTCTGTGGTCAAAAATCCTGTCCAGCATGGGAGATCAAAGCATAACAATGTCAAGTTTCATGCCATTAGAGAAGCTGAGAAGAATGGTGAAGTCATTTGAAGCATTGCAGGTATGAAGAGCATTTGGCCAACTTACCTACAATGGCATTAACTGGTAACAAATTTGATGGTTAAGAACAAAGCTTGGAGTCTTTAAGAAAAGTTTCAAGGAGGAGTGTTGAACAATTGAAACTTTTCTAGAAACTCTCTGGCATTTGGTTATGGTTTAGTTGAAACAAATTATAGCACGGTGTGTATAAAACTATCTAGAGGGTGGGTGAATAGATTTTAAGCTTTTTACCCAATTTTTCGTGTTAGTCAAAATTACGAATTTACCCCTAAATAGATAAAGCAATAAATCAAGTATAAAATGCGGAAATTAAATAAGACTTGATTTTTACGTGGAAACCCTCACGGGAAAAACCACGGGCTAGTAAGTAAGCCACACTCGAACCTCGAATCCACTAAATGTGTAAAACGATTACAACCTAATCCCGGAAGTAATCACACACCTACCTAATCCCGGTATGAGTGAACCTAGTCCAATTTGCTTGCGATCTAAGCAACCTAATCCCGGATGCTACACACAAGACTTACTTTCTCTATGAAGAGAATAACAACCCTAAGTGAATATATGAATATTCAAAATGCAACATAGAGCAAGGGAAACCCTATATGCTTATCTAAGATGATTAATATGCAATTAGAGCAATCCTAGATATCAAAACTAAATGACATGTCAAATCAAATAGTTTAGCTAATCAAGATTAAGTACAAAACCTAATTAGCTATCACAATACAACTTCTCAAACATACATCATACTAATCTCAAACTTGTATTCAAAGTATATAAAATAACATACAAGTAATTAAATGAGATTGCTTGTTAAGAGAAACACAAAATATATAAGATATTAGTGAAAAGCTTACCAAGCAAAGTATGATGAAGAATCCATGCAAGATGTCATCTAGATGATCAAGGATGATGCTAGATGATAATTGATGATCATGGAAAAGTGTTTGAGTAAACTAAAAATGAGTTCTTTGGAATTTTTCTTCTCTTTGAAAAATATCCTAAGTATGGAATCTGAATATGAACTTGTAAGGATTCCCGTTGTTTTTAATTGGCTTATTTCGTGATCAAACCATATGTGGGGGTTCTTTGTAAGGGTAGCCTAAGTATCGGTCTTAATGTTCGAAGCCCTTTGAAGACCTCGTGTTGATAAGCACCGAAGGTAAATTTCTATGTGCTTACCTTTCTTTGAAGAGATTTAGAAGCACACACACACTTTGCATTCTTACATTTGTGTGCATTCTCTTCATATGTCACATTACACACTAGCACTTTGATTGTTATATCTTGTTGTGTATTTATGTGTCTTGTAATTCGTTTCCCGATAGTGTTCGGAAACGTCCGCGCATGCACTAGAATGTGCTTGGTTTTGCGCGAAGACCGCCCACGGAGAATGCCCTTGGCTTCTCCTTGGTTTTCACCTCTGTTGGTGATTGGCGGTTATGATCGGCGGCCTGGCCGTCGAATGGAACCGCCGTTTGCTTCTAGGAGCAATTCTACGGTCACGATCGGCGGTCACGACCGCCGTTCGAAACCGCCGTTCATACCTGATCGATTTCGATCTCTCGGGTCTGATTCGGCGGTTAGGATCGGCGGTCACGAAACCGCCGAATGAACCGCCGTTTATGCTCTGTTCTTCACGAGCTCAATTCGGCGGTCATTATCGGCGGCCTGGCCGCCGATTGAAACCGCCGAACGGTGCGTTTCAAGGGCAAACTTGTCTTTTCTCTTGCCCTTTTCTTGATGTCTATAAATATCACACTTTCTCATTTTCAGATTTAATGTTCTTTAACTCTAAGAACCCTAAACTTAAAAGAGAGACATTTGAGAGAAAATCAAATCAAGAACACCTTTTTAACACTCAAAAACCATTCTCATATGCATCAAAATATCATCTAGCATTTTCTAGCTTAGTTAGGATGCTTGCTTGCATGGGTTTTGGTCAACACATATTCTTTGGTAAGTTCTTCACTATTATCATACATAATTAGTGTTTTATTTATCATTGACATCTCTTATATTATTTGTATGCTCTTGAATATATTCTAGATACAAATTAGAGATTGTTGTGTTGACATGATTGAGTGTTGTATTTTTGATAGCTATCTAGGTTTTGTTAATCTATGTTTAGCTAAGCTATTTGACATGTCATCTAGCTTTTAATATCTAGGATTGAATTAATTGCATATTCACTATCCTAGATAAGCATATAGAGTAACCTAGCTCTTAATTGCATTTTGGATATTTTATATATTCACATAGGTTGTATATTCTCTTCATAGAGAAAGTAAGTCTTGTGTGTAGCATCCGGGATTAGGTTGCTTAGAACGCAAGCAAATTGGACTAGGTTCACTCATACCGGGATTAGGTAGGTGTGTGATTACTTCCGGGATTAGGTTGTAATCGTTTGCACATTTAGTGGATTCGAGGTTCGAGTGTGGCTTACTTACATAGCCCGTGGTTTTTCCCGTGAGGGTTTCCACGTAAAAACCAAGTGTTGTTTTAATTTCCGCACCATATTACAATTGCTTGGTTATATTATCTTGAGGGCATTTTCGTAATTTTGACTAACACGAAAAATTGGGTAAAAAGCGTAAAATCTATTCACCCCCCCTCTAGATAGCTTTATACACACCGTGCTATTATTTGTTTCAATTGGTATCAGAGCGGGTTCCTAGACATACATAGGTGATCCTTGCTTATTTTGGTGTGTTTTGCATTTTGTGTGATTTTTTGATTTATTCATACATTTTGCATTCATCTCATTTGCATTCATCCAAACACTATGAGTGGTTTCGGGATGAGCAAAGAGGGAGCGTCGAGCGTGAGGCCACCGTTGCTCACCGGCGATAATTACTCCTCATGGAAGGGGAAGATGGAAGCATACATATGCCAAATCCATGATAGGGCATGGATGGCGGTTGAAGATGGATATGCTCCACCTATGATGACTTCTACGGATGGAGGAGAAGAAGTTCTCAAGCCTAAGGCACAGTGGAGTCCTCAAGAATTTATTGACTCCATGTGGAACAACAAGGCTATTCATGCCATCCGATGTGCAGTGAGTGAAAATCAGTACAAACTGATTCAAATTACTAGGATTGCTAAAGAGGCATGGGACATCCTAGAAGTTGCACATGAAGGCACCGAGGTTGTCAAGGACTCAAAGCTTCAAGTCCTTCAAACTCGGTTTGAGACCATTAGGATGGAAGAGCACGAGCACTTCAATGACTTCCAAGTGAGACTAATGGACATTGTGAACCAAAGTCACCAACTTGGTGATCCTTACTCGGATAGAAGAATCAAGCAAAAGATCATGCGATCACTTCCCGAGAGGTTCGAACCCAAAGTGACGGCTTTAGAAGAAAATGACACTTACAAGGAAATGAAGCCGAGTGAAGTCATTGGAAGACTTCTAGCCTATGAATCAAGAAAGGCTACCACATCTCCTCCTAAGAAGAAAAAGGATATTGCCTTGAAGACATCCAAGATGGAAGAGGAGGAGGATGACTCATATGAAGACATGGCACTCATTGCCAAAGGATTCAAGAAGTTCTTGAATCTTCAAAAGAGTGATTATGGCTCAAAGGGGAATGACTTCAAGAAGAAGAAGTCCACTATTAAGAATGTCAAGCCATATCATGAGATGTCTTCAAGAGAGAAGATTCAATGCTACGAATGTGGAGGATTCGGGCATATCTCCAAGGAATGTGCTAACTTGGAAGATGAAAAGAGGAGGTCGCCACTTCAAGTAATAGTGATGAAGAGATTGTGGCAAAATTCTTGGCATTAGGTTGCTCTCACAAGCGGGACAACAAAGTGAAAGTTGTTGAAGGAAGTCCCTCAAGCTTGAATGATTGTGAGAACAACTATTTTGCCTTTCCGATCTCCTACAATAAAGAAGAGAATGAGAGTCAAGAAGAAAGTGACTCTAATAAAGACGACTCTTCATCTAACTCCTCACATGGATATGTGAAGAAAAAGGTTCTAGATAAACACCTCACTGAGTTTAAAAGCTTAGCAATGAAGACCAAGGAAAAGATACGAAGATTGAGAGAAGAGAATCTAGACCTTGAAGCTCATGTTGACCACTTAAGTGAACAAGTGGATAGATCCAAGAATATTGAAGATAAGCTAAGAAAGGAGTTAGACTTATCTAAGAGGAATGAAGAAGAATTAAAAAGAGAGCTTGAAGAGGCTAAAGGATCAAGGACTAGGATAGTTTCTAGCACCGAAAAACTTGACCACATGTTAAGTGTTGGAAAGAGTCCGTGTGATAAGAGAGGTCTTGGGTTTGAAGATAGTAAGGAGTCCTCCACTCCTAACAAGACCATGTTTGTCAAAAGCTTGAGCTACAAAGAAGATTCACCGGTGCAAACTCCTAGGAAGAAGATTGAGCTAGGACAATGCTCTCATAGTGCACAAGTGAAGGTAGCTCCAAGAAGACAACCTCAAGCTCAACCTACAAGAGTTCCTCATGCTAACTTCCCTCAAACTCAAATCCATCAAGGGAAGAGACCAATCATGCAAACTCAACCGTGGAAGCAACCAAGTCTTGGTCAACAACAAAGAAGGAGAAATCCTATCCAACAACCAAGACAACCACAAAGACATGGGAAGGCTCCTATACATGCACAAGGACATGGTATGATTCCTAACTTTGTCCCTACATGTCATTTTTGTGGTGTTGATGGTCATATTAGACCAAAGTGCTTTCGTTACATTAAAATGTGTAGAGTTAAAAGCATGATTGAGAAAAAGAAAGCTAGAGCTAGAATGCATACTCATAGGAAGGAAGAAATTCATTTACATGATCCTATGACATCTAGATCTCTAGAACAATTGACCACTAGGAAGAAAAATGTCACACCTATGTGGATAAGGAAAAATGAACCCGCTTGCTACGAGACTATCAAGTCTCAAATAGGTTCATCCAAGCCAAATGGACTTGGGAGGTCTATAGGACCTCATGACCTTCATTGTTGAAGGTTGATGATTGACCCCATATGGGGAACTCAAGCAAAGAGAGCTATTTTGCATTCTTGTATCTTGCAAAAAATTTGAAATATCTTATGCCTCTTCTTTTAATTGCTTGAGTAAGCTTGGTTGTACATATGTATATATGTTTTAAAATTCCATAAGTGTGAACCTTGCTTGTCTACAATCCATGTCATATTTATGTTCAAACATGCATTTTTGGACTAGGAGATTTACATTGGAAGTATGATTTGAATGACCTATGATTATCTCCATGACATGATGATTCTTTAATAACATGCTAATGACAAATGACAAAGCATGAAATTCATATAACATGCTCACATGAAAAGCATGAATTGATGATTGCATATTCTTAAAAATGCAAAACTTGTGTGAAAACTTATGAGACTCAAAATGAATAAAGGATCTTGTATCCATTCAAAGGAACTTACATTCCAAATGTCTCTCTTTCTTTATTAGTTGATCATGGTTACTATCATACGGATAATTTTATCCGGAAAAATCAAGTAGGGTGCAAAGTCGCTCATGCCATGTTTCGCTTATAAAGTTGGATATAGTTGCTCTTAAATTGAAATCAATAATCTCTATATCCTTGCTTTTCCCATGACATTGGTGAAATTGGTTTGAATTCTTATTAGAAACCTTTGTCATTTGCTTTGCCAAATACCATTGTATTTTGGACTTGAATGCTATATGTCTTGTATGCAAAGCATGTTGAATTCACACATTTTCTCAAAATAAATCTCCTTGTTTCTCTCAAATTAATTGAAGTGCATAAAGTGACTTATATGTATATGCATATCTTGCATGCTTCTATCTCTCGTTGCTATGAGTGACCCAATTGGGGACTACTCCTTTGCCTATATCATGACAAAAAGGGGGAGTAGGATATGGTAAGGGGAGGTGCAAAATATAGAAGCTTTTGTGCACTTTGGGGAAAACATACATTGAGGGGGAGTAACCCGTTGAGGGGGAGCATTGCATTTATCATACATTGCATACATTTGGTAATGTTGTGCCTAAATTCTAAAAATGCAAATGCTTGGTATTGTTCTCACATGATTAATCTCACACTTTTCTTGTATTAGAAATGTTAGAAACTCTTTTCAGGGATTGATTATTCTACAAGAGAATTGAAGACTTCAAGTTGCATTATCTTATCTCTTTGTATTGTAGAATATCATTATAGTCCCGTAGTTTCTATTTTTTTTTGTGAGGAATCATTGTGAGTGATGGTTTTGTCACGAAATAGCCAAAGGGGGAGATTGTAAGGATTCCCGTTGTTTTTAATTGGCTTATTTCGTGATCAAACCATATGTGGGGGTTCTTTGTAAGGGTAGCCTAAGTATCGGTCTTAATGTTCGAAGCCCTTTGAAGACCTCGTGTTGATAAGCACCGAAGGTAAATTTCTATGTGCTTACCTTTCTTTGAAGAGATTTAGAAGCACACACACACTTTGCATTCTTACATTTGTGTGCATTCTCTTCATATGTCACATTACACACTAGCACTTTGATTGTTATATCTTGTTGTGTATTTATGTGTCTTGTAATTCGTTTCCCGATAGTGTTCGGAAACGTCCGCGCATGCACTAGAATGTGCTTGGTTTTGCGCGAAGACCGCCCACGGAGAATGCCCTTGGCTTCTCCTTGGTTTTCACCTCTGTTGGTGATTGGCGGTTATGATCGGCGGCCTGGCCGCCGAATGGAACCGCCGTTTGCTTCTAGGAGCAATTCTACGGTCACGATCGGCGGTCACGACCGCCGTTCGAAACCGCCGTTCATACCTGATCGATTTCGATCTCTCGGGTCTGATTCGGCGGTTAGGATCGGCGGTCACGAAACCGCCGAATGAACCGCCGTTTATGCTCTGTTCTTCACGAGCTCAATTCGGCGGTCATTATCGGCGGCCTGGCCGCCGATTGAAACCGCCGAACGGTGCGTTTCAAGGGCAAACTTGTCTTTTCTCTTGCCCTTTTCTTGATGTCTATAAATATCACACTTTCTCATTTTCAGATTTAATGTTCTTTAACTCTAAGAACCCTAAACTTAAAAGAGAGACATTTGAGAGAAAATCAAATCAAGAACACCTTTTTAACACTCAAAAACCATTCTCATATGCATCAAAATATCATCTAGCATTTTCTAGCTTAGTTAGGATGCTTGCTTGCATGGGTTTTGGTCAACACATATTCTTTGGTAAGTTCTTCACTATTATCATACATAATTAGTGTTTTATTTATCATTGACATCTCTTATATTATTTGTATGCTCTTGAATATATTCTAGATACAAATTAGAGATTGTTGTGTTGACATGATTGAGTGTTGTATTTTTGATAGCTATCTAGGTTTTGTTAATCTATGTTTAGCTAAGCTATTTGACATGTCATCTAGCTTTTAATATCTAGGATTGAATTAATTGCATATTCACTATCCTAGATAAGCATATAGAGTAACCTAGCTCTTAATTGCATTTTGGATATTTTATATATTCACATAGGTTGTATATTCTCTTCATAGAGAAAGTAAGTCTTGTGTGTAGCATCCGGGATTAGGTTGCTTAGAACGCAAGCAAATTGGACTAGGTTCACTCATACCGGGATTAGGTAGGTGTGTGATTACTTCCGGGATTAGGTTGTAATCGTTTGCACATTTAGTGGATTCGAGGTTCGAGTGTGGCTTACTTACATAGCCCGTGGTTTTTCCCGTGAGGGTTTCCACGTAAAAACCAAGTGTTGTTTTAATTTCCGCACCATATTACAATTGCTTGGTTATATTATCTTGAGGGCATTTTCGTAATTTTGACTAACACGAAAAATTGGGTAAAAAGCGTAAAATCTATTCACCCCCCCTCTAGATAGCTTTATACACACCGTGCTATTATTTGTTTCAGAACTCTTGTGATTGACCTAGAGTCAAAGTGGCATATATATAGGAGGCCAAAACAAAGTGTGGTCGTTTTGATAAGTTTGCCTCAATATTGCCTTGGGCGCTGTACGTAGAGCGCCTCTTGTACAACTCTTGTACAGCGCCCCAACTCTGTTCTCACGGGAAAACAGAGTGGCGCTGTACGTAGAGCGCTTTGTACAGCGCTTTGTACAGCGCCTGTACAGCGACCCAACAGCGACCGAATTAAATCGATCAGGTCTGAACAGCGCTCAATGGGCGCTGTTCGTACAGGGCTTCTGTAGAGCGCTTTTGGGAGTGCCCAATGCCAAAATGCAATCCTAAGTCTAAGCATGACAAGGCAATTGGATATGCAAGATGCAATCAAACTAACATGCAAGAAGAGATGTTAATGAACATTAAAGCACACAAATAAGACACACAACATACAAGGATAAAACATATGCATGAGTTGTGAGTGTGTGCAACTATCTCTTCAAGACAAGTAAGCACTTAGAGTATTACCTTTGGAGTGCTTAACACTTGCAAGGGCCTTGAGCTAGAACACATTCCTGAGCTACCCTTACATAATCCCCACATATGGTTTGATCACGAAATAAGCCAATTAAAAACTACGGGAATCCTTACAATCTCCCCCTTTGGCTATTTCGTGACAAAACCACCACTCACATTGATTCCTCACAAAAAATAGAAACTACGGGACAACTATGATATTCTACAATACAAAGAGATAAGAAAATAAAACTTCAAGTCTTCAATCTCTTGTAGAATAATCAAGCCCTGAAAAGAAAGTTTCTAACATTTCCAATACAAGAAAAGTGTGAGATTAATCAAGTGAGAACAATACCAAGCATTTGCATTAAAAAAATATAGGCACAACATTATGCAATGTATGTGTATGCAATGCTCCCCCTCAACGGGTTACTCCTCCTCAACGAATGTTCTCCCCAATATGCACAATTGCCTCTATTTTGCAACTCCCCTTACCATATCCTACTCCCCCTTTTTGTTATGAGATAGGCAAAGGAGTAGTCCCCAACCGGGTCACTCATAGCAACGAGAGATAGAAGCATGCAAGATATTTGCATATATATATTAGTCACTTTATGCACCTCAATTAATTGAAGAGAAACAAGGAGATTTATTTGAAAGAAAATGTGTGAAACAAACATGCTTTGCATACAAGACATGTAGCATTCAAGTCCAAAATACAATGGTATTTGGCAAAGCAAATGACAAAGGTTTCTAATAAGAATTCAAACCAATTTCACCAATGTCATGAGTAAAGCAAGGATATAGAATATATTGATTTCAATTTAAGAACAACTATATCCAACTTTATAAGCGAAACATGGCATGAGCGACTTTGCACCCTTTTTTATTTTTCCGGATAAGATATCCGTATGATAGTAGCCATGTTCAACCAATAAAGAAAGAGAGACATTTGGAATGTAAATTCCTTTGAATGGATACAAGATCCTTTATTCATTTTGAGTCTCATAAGCTTTCACACAAGGTTTTGCATTTTAAGAATATGCAATCATCAATTCATGCTTTTCATGTGAGCATGTTATATGAATTTCATGCTTTTTCATTTGACATTAGTATGTTATTAAAGAATCATCATGTCATGGAGATAACTATAGGTCATTCACATCATACTTCCTATGTAAATCTCCTAGTCCAAAAATGCAGGTTTGAACTAAAATATGACATGGATTGTAGACAAGCATTGATCACACTTATTAGATAGAAAACATATATACATATGTGCAACCAAGCTTACTCAAACAATTAAAAGAAGAGGCATAAGTTATTTCAAATTTTTTGCAAGTGACAAGGATGCAAAATAGCTCTCTTTGCTTGAGTTCCCCATATGGGGTCAATCATAGAACATCACTCCACAAGACATATCCCAATAGATCTACTAAGAGTTTTTAATCGAGTAGCATCTAAGGGTTTAGTAAATAAGTCCGCAAGTTGATCATTAGTACCTACATGTTCAAGTACTGTGCATTTATTTTCAACAAGCTCTCTAATGAAGTGATGGCGGATGTCAATATGCTTAGTTCTAGAATGTTGTACCGGATTCTTGGAAATATTAATAGCACTCATGTTATCACAAAAGAGAGTGAGAGTACCTTGGTTGAATCCGTAGTCTACTAGCATTTGCTTCATCCATAGGAGTTGTGTGCATCCACTCCCCGTGGCTATGTACTCGGCCTCGGCCGTGGACAAGGAAATAGAGTTTTGCTTCTTGCAAAACCAAGACACCAAGTTGTTGCCTAGAAAGAAGCAACCACCCCATGTGCTCTTCCTATCATCGTAATTTCCTGCCCAATCCGCATCACTAAAGCCTACAAGACTAGCATTAGTGTCAAAAGAGTACCAAATCCCATAGTTGGATGTCCCGTTCACATAGCGAATGATTCTCTTTACGGAAGAGAGATGAGACTCCTTAGGATCCGCTTGGTACCTAGCACACACACCCACACTAAAGGAGATATCGGGCCTACTTGCGGTCAAATAGAGCAAGCTACCTATCATGCCACGATATAACGTTTGTTCCACACATTTACCACTAGCATCCTTGCTTAGCTTCAAAGTGATACTCATGGGTGTATTACAATGTTTGGCATTCTCTAAACCAAACTTCTTCACTAGGTTTTTGGCATATTTGGCTTGGGTTATGAAAATCCCATCATCTAATTGCCTAATTTGCAAACCTAGGAAGTAACTAAGCTCACCAACAAGACTCATCTCAAATTCATGAGACATGACATCAACAAATTGTTGGACCTTGGTGTTGTTGGTGGAGCCAAATACAATGTCATCAACATAGATTTGAGCTATAAATAACTCATCTTTGTTTCTCTTGATGAGCAATGTCTTGTCAACACTACCTCTTGTGTAGTCATTGTCAACAAGAAATTGAGTGAGGCGCTCATACCAAGCCCTCGGTGCTTGTTTCAACCCATATAGTGCCTTCTTGAGGCGATAGACATGGTTGGGGTGGTGTGCATCCACAAACCCCTTGGGTTGTTCAACAAACACTTCCTCTTGCAAGAAGCCATTAAGGAAGGCACTCTTGACATCCATTTGGTGCAATTTGAACTTGTGCACACAAGAAATGGACAAGAGAAGCCTAATGGACTCTAAACGGGCAACTGGAGCAAATGTCTCCTCAAAGTCGATACCCTCAATTTGAGAGTACCCTTATGCTACAAGTCTAGCCTTGTTCCGCACTATGTTGCCATCCTCATCGGATTTGTTCCTAAATATCCATTTAGTGCCTATGACATTAGTGGTCTTAGGCCTAGGAACTAGAGTCCAAACCTCATTTCTTTCAAATTGGTTTAGCTCTTCTTGCATGGCAAGAACCGAAAATTCATCATTTAAGGCTTCTTCAACCTTTTTGGGTTCAATTTGAGAGGTGTAGCATGTGTAGCTAATAAGATTAGCAAGTTGACGTCTAGTCCTAACACCCTCATTAACATCTCCAATAACATCCTCTTTGTTATGAAGTCTTCTAACCCATGGAGCGGGTTCATTAGAGTCCAAGAGAGGGACTCTAGTAGTGGGTTGTGTGACTTCATCATTTTCATTAGATGTCCCAACATTGGGAGTCACCACAACCCTCTCCAAAGGAGAAACATCACTAAAAATAACCTCCTCCTCATGATCATTTGACTTGAGCCTAGTATCATCAAATACGACATTGGATGATTCCATAACACTTAGAGTTTTTAAATTGAAAACTCTATAGGCTCTACTATTCAAGGCATAGCCAATAAAAATACCCTCATCACTCTTAGCATCGAATTTGCCAAGTTGATCACGGTCATTCAAAATGTAGAATTTGTTTCCAAAAGTGTGGAAGTAGCTAACATTTGGCCTCTTGCCTTTCCATAACTCATATGAGGTATTTCTAGTACTGGGCCTTAGGAAAACACGATTCCCTATATAGCAAGCCGTATTGACGGCTTCGGCCCATAGGTTCCTAGGGACATTGTTGCTAAGCAATATCACACGGGCCATCTCTTGAAGGACCCTATTCTTCCTCTCAACAACTCCATTTTGTTGAGGTGTCCTAGGAGCCGAGAACTCATGGGAGATGCCTAAGCTATTGCAATAGCAATAGCTTTCAAATGAGGCATTCTCAAATTCCCTCCCATGGTCACTTCTAATCCGTTTTATGCTTTTAATATTAGAATTCATCTCATTTTGTATTTTATTACAAAGCGTTTTAAACTTATCAAAAGTTTTGGATTTTTCTCTAAGAAAATATGTCCATGTGAACCTAGAGAAATCATCAACACAAATAAAAATGTATCTCTTTCCACCCAAACTTTCGGTTTGCATGGGACCCATGAGGTCCATGTGGAGAAGCTCAAGAGGCTCCTTGGTGGTGAGATACTTACCCTTTTTGTGCATGCTTTTAGTTTGCTTTCCTTGTTGGCAAGGTCCACAAACACCATTGGATTTCTTCCCAAGCTTAGGGAGGCCACGCACACAATTGAACTTTCCAAGGGTCCGTAGATCCCTAAAGTTCATGTGGCCAAGTCTTTCATGCCACAACTCAATTTGCTCATCCATGGACACATGATTAGATATAATACTAGCTTCAAGACAATAACAATTGTCGCTAGATCTCATGCCCTTCAACAAGGTTTGTCCATCGGGTTTTAGGATAGAGCAATAATCTTTAGAAAACAAGATGGAATATCCTTCATCACTACGATGTGAAATGCTTATTAAATTGGCTTTCAAGCCATCAACAAATAAAGCATTGGATAAGGAGGGTAGT
The DNA here is from genome assembly GCA_008009225.1 of Acer yangbiense. NCBI lineage: Eukaryota > Viridiplantae > Streptophyta > Magnoliopsida > Sapindales > Sapindaceae > Acer > Acer yangbiense. Next base: position 53,621,416 of record CM017762.1, on the reverse strand, counting down.
CCGGGAACGGAAATGGTTCCTTTCCCTACAACATTTCTTTTGGATCCATCACCAAAAGTGACATTTCCACCTTCCTCCATAACAAGAGTCTCGAAGAAACTCTTGTTTCCCGTCATGTGCCTAGAGCATCCACTATCCAAATACCAAAAATTAGAAGAATTTGCCTTCAAGGCTATTTGTGCAACATGGCAAACATTTTTATTCTTTCTAATCCACTTAGCAACAATTTTAGATTTCTTAGTGGTTTTTGGTACATGTGCTCTACTATTCCTAGGATCATGCAAATCAATATTGTTATTCCTAGGAACATGCATCTTGGCTCTATTCTTTCTCTTTTCTATCATGCTTCGTGTTCTACACATTTTAATATATTGAAAGCAATTTGGTCTAATATGACCATCACAACCACAAAAGTGACAAATAGGGATGAAAAAAGGAATCATACCTCGTCTTTGTGCATGTATGGGAGCTTGTTCATGTCTTTGTGGATAAGTGGGTTCAATCCATCTTCGTTGTTGAACCGGTCTAGGTTGCTTCCAAGCTTGAGGTTGCATGATAGGTCTCTTTCCTTTGTGAGCCATTTGTGGAGGAATGTTGGCTTGAGGGACCCTAGGGGGTTGAGCTTGAGGTTGCCTTCTTGGCCCCATCTTCACTTGTGCATTTGAGCATTATCCTACTTCTAATTTCTTCTTAGGAGCTTGCACCAATGAAGCTTCTTTACTCCCTAAACTCTTAACAAAAGTGGTCTTCTTGGAAGTGGAAGTCTCCATATCATCTTCAAACCCGAGACCTCTTTTGTCACATGGGCTCTTTCCAACACCAAGTAAATGATCAAGCTTCTTGGTGCTAGAACCTATCCTAGCCAAGGACCCTTTAACTTCTACAAGTTCCCTCTTCAAGCCTTCTTCACTTCTCTTGGATAAGTCTAACTCCTCAATTAACTTATCCTCTCTCCTCTTCAATCTTTCCACTTGTTCACTTATGTGGTCATTGTGAGCCGAAAGTTCAAGGTTCTCTTCTCTCAACCTCTCAATCTTTCTTGTGCTTTTAATTGCTAAATCATTGAACTCGGCATGGTATTTAGCAAGCACCTTTTGCTCCACAAATTTCTTTATGGAATTAGAAGAGGAGTCACTTTCTTCTTCACTAGAGTCAATTTCCTCTTGACTCATTTCCTCTCTCTCACTAGCACTTTTGCTCTTGTGAGATGAGGCAACAGCTAGGAAGTTAGCCATGAGGTCTTCTTCACTTGAAGTCTCATCTTCCTCATTGGAGCCATCACTACTCCCACTCCAAGTGGTGGCCATCACTTTGTCCTTCTTCTTTTCATTGTGATTAGCACATTCAGGGGCAAAGTGACCAATCCCACCACATTCAAAGCATCGGACCCCTTTCCTTTCGGTCCTGTCTTGTCTAGGCTCAAACTTCTTGAAGGAACCTTTTTTCTTCAAGTCTTGTCCTCTTGACCCAAATCTCTTCTTCTTCTTGAACCCCATAACCTTATTAAACCTTTTCACGAATAAGGCAAGGTCTTCATCCGAGTCATGCTTTGCCTCATTTGCATCCTTAGATGCTTTCAAAGCTATTCCTTTAGACTTTTTAGGAGGAGTAGTGGTGCTAGGAGCCTTCCTAGACTCATATGCAAGGAGACGTCCAATTACCTCACCTGGCTTCATATCCATGTAGCCACTATTTTCTTCTATGGCCATCACCTTTGATTCAAACCTATCGGGGAGAGATCTCATATCTCCGAGTTGATGGCTTTGATTTACAATGTCCATCAATTTGATTTCGAAGTCATTGAAGCATTCATCCTCTCCCATCCTAAGTAGCTCAAATTGAGTTTGGAGGACTTGAAGCTTGGACTCCTTCACCACCTCGGTTCCCTCATGTGCAACTTGAAGGATGTCCCATGCCACTTTTGCAATCTGAGTATTCTGAATAAGCTTGTATTGATTCTCATCGATTGCACACATGATGGCATGCATAGCCTTCCTATTCCACTTAGAAGCCTCAAACTCTTGCTCGTTCCATTGCGCCTTAGGCTTCAAAACTTCTTCTCCTCCACCACCGGGAGTCATCTTGGGTAGATCATATCCGTCTTCCACCGCCATCCATGCACGTTCATAAATTTGGCATATGTAGGATTCCATCTTCCCTTTCCATTGGGAATAGTTCAAACCGGTAAAAAGTGGAGGCCTTGTGCTAGAAGCACCTTCGTGGCCACCACCATTTCCACCGTTTCCACTCATAGTGTTTTATGAATGAATGAAATGAATGCAAATGTATGAATGATCAAAAATCACACAAAATGCAAAACACACCAAAAAAAAAAGCAAGGATCACCTAAGTATGTCTAGGAACCCGTTCTGATACCAATTGAAACAAATTATAGCACGGTGTGTATAAAACTATCTAGAGGGGGGGTGAATAGATTTTAAACTTTTTACCCAATTTTTCGTGTTAGTCAAAATTACGAATTTACCCCTAAATAGATAAAGCAATAAATCAAGTATAAAATGCAAAAATTAAATAAGACTTGATTTTTATGGGGCTAGTAAGTAAGCCACACTCGAACCTCGAATCCACTAAATGTGTAAAACGATTACAACCTAATCCCGGAAGTAATCACACACCTACCTAATCCCGGTGTGAGTGAACCTAGTCCAATTTGCTTGCGATCTAAGCAACCTAATCCCGGATGCTACACACAAGACTTACTTTCTCTATGAAGAGAATAACAACCCTAAGTGAATATATGAATATTCAAAATGCAACATAGAGCAAGGGAAACCCTATATGCTTATCTAAGATGATTAATATGCAATTAGAGCAATCCTAGATATCAAAACTAAATGACATGTCAAATCAAATAGTTTAGCTAATCAAGATTAAGTACAAAACCTAATTAGCTATCACAATACAACTTCTCAAACATACATCATACTAATCTCAAACTTGTATTCAAAGTATATAAAATAACATACAAGTAATTAAATGAGATTGCTTGTTAAGAGAAACACAAAATATATAAGATATTAGTGAAAAGCTTACCAAGCAAAGTATGATGAAGAATCCATGCAAGATGTCATCTAGATGATCAAGGATGATGCTAGATGATGATTGATGATCATGGAAAAGTGTTTGAGTAAACTAAAAATGAGTTCTTTGGAATTTTTCTTCTCTTTGAAAAATATCCTAAGTATGGAATCTTAATATGAACTCTTGTGATTGACCTAAAGTCAAAGTGGCATATATATAGGAGGCCAAAACAAAGTGTGATCGTTTTGATAAGTTTGCCTCAATATTGCCTTGGGCGTTGTACGTAGAGTGCCTCTTGTACATCGCTTGTACAGCGCCCCAACTCTGTTCTCACGGGAAAACAGAGTGGCATTGTACACAGAGCGCTTTGTACAACACTTTGTACAGCGCCTGTACGGCGACCCAACAGCGACCGAATTAAATTGATCAGGTCTGAACAGCGCTCAATGGGCGCTGTTCGTACAGCGCTTCTGTAGAGCGCTTTTGGGAGCGCCCAATGCCAAAATGCAATCCTAAGTCTAAGCATGACAAGGCAATTGGATATGCAAGATGCAATCAAACTAACATGCAAGAAGAGATGTTAATGAACATTAAAGCACACAAATAAGACACACAACATACAAGGATAAAACATATGCATGAGTTGTGAGTGTGTGCAACTATATCTTTAAGACAAGTAAGCACTTAGAGTATTACCTTTGGAGTGCTTAACACTTGCAAGGGCCTTGAGCTAGAACACATTCCTGAGCTACCCTTATATGATCCCCACATATGGTTTGATCACGAAATAAGCCAATTAAAAACTACGGGAATCCTTACATTAGTTATGATAGTTTAGTTTAATTTGGATGTGTTGTTACAATTTAGTTTCTTTTAGAGTTCCAGAAATGTGTTAATTTGTCTTTAGAAGATATTTATCTTTCTTGGTAGTTGTGCTAGTTACGTGTATAAGTGGTTAAGGTCTGGCGGTGCTAGTTTAATGTAGCACATTGGCCGTTGAATGGTGATGATGTGGTGCGATCTAATGGCTGCACTTGGCCCTGTATTTAGTAAATAAACTTTAAGATTGTAATGGATGAATGTATGGATGTAAAGTTGAATGGAAGTAATTTTTAGCAAAATATTGAGTGTATTCTCTCTGGTTTTCATCCTCTAAACCAAGAGTATGTTTATGGTTGTTTGTTGATGGTTTATTGATGTTTATGGATGGTATTTATGGATGTTTAATGGTCTAGATTTCCAACAAATAAAAGCCATAGATTTCAAATTACAAAAAATTGTATTCTTTATTTTTTTCATAAGTTTGTTATAGAACTAATGCATCTTTTCCAAAGTAAATTATAGGCAACAACTCTTTGTGCTAACCTATGAGTAACCCATCGGTCCAGATATTAGTAGCACTGAATCTGAAGATACTAGAATGAGGCCCATAAATACTTCAACATCAAAGAGGATGGGTGGGCCATTTTTAATAGAAAAGGGTTTGCCCCCTATGAGTAATAAAACCCGATACAAGGATCAAGCCTATACTTTTGGAGGATCAGAGTATGGTGAGAGCTTTGTGGAGGAGACGCAGGTGGCTGCGCAAGGTAAGATAGTTGGGCAAGGTATAAGCTTGTGCATCGATTTGAGGAGCAATGAATCAAGGGATTTGGGTGGCATTGATATGGGAGGACAGAAAGAGGTGACTGCTGAGACTATCACATCGTCAGATAGGGGAGCTATGGGTAGAATTAAGGATCGCAGGGAGAAAAGAAAAATAGGTAAAGGAATTCAATCTAGAGTCAAGAGCCAACCTATGAAGACTAGTAGAACCACCGGTTCAAAGAAAAGGTTAAAAGAGGTCATATGGAATCTTGATGAGGAGATTACTAAGGTCTTCGAGAAAGGGGCAGAATTAGGGGTTGTTTTTAATTCTAATAAAGCTCAGAATGGAACAGAGGAGGGAGACAGGAAGTGTCATGGTAGAAAGTGGAATTTGGAGGAAGAAGTAAGGAAAGTGGTTGATATAGGAATTGCGTTAGGAATAGATTTTAATGGGAGGGAAGCAAAAGTGATGCTGTACTTAAGTTCGAGGGAATATGAGGATGAAGATTTGTTTTACGAATAGAGTACGTTGTTGTTTGTTCCAGTTCTTTGGGTTTTTTGTGTTTTTAATGTTAATTTTGTCATGGAATGTTAGAGGGTTAGGGCAGAAGGTGAAGAGAAAGAAGGTTAATAGGGTGGTGATGGCTTTGAATCCTATGATTCTATTTATTCAGGAAACCAAAAGAGATGTCTTTGATAGGAAACTCATTAGGAGTATAGGTGACAAGTCACTGACTAAGGGAGTATGAGTGAAGGCCGCTGGCTCAGCTGGTGGCTTGATGACCTTGTGGGATGAGGAGAGGTTTTCAGTGTCTCATTGTTTATCCAATCATTGGTGCATTGTTTTAGTTGGGCAGCTGCTGAAGATTGGAAAAGAGGTGATTGTTTGTAATGTGTACGCACCAAATGTGGAGGCGGAGAGGAAGAAATTATGGGAGTATCTTTTGAGCATTCATCAGATATTTGAGCAGCCTTGGTGTCTTGGAGGAGATTTTAACATGGTTTTGGATGAATCCGAGAGAAAAGGGGGCAATTTCGATAGATGGTCGGCTAGAAATTTTTAGAATTTTATTCTTCAAGCTAAGGTGAAAGACATCCCTTTGAGGGGGGCTACTTTCACGTGGTCTAATAACAGATTTAATGGAGTGTGGGCAAGGTTAGATCGTTTTTTGGTTTCTCCTCTTATTTTGTCATGGTTTCCTAACTTAATTCAAAATAGTATTCTGAGGTCGATTTTGGATCACAGTGTAATTACCTTGGGAAACACGGAGGTCAAATGAAGGCCCGAGCCTTTTCGTTTTCAGAATAGATGGATTGATGATAAGAAGTTGATGTCGGAAGTGAAGAGGAGTTGGGTTGGAAACAAGGTAGTGGGATCGAACAGTGTGATGCTTCATCATAAATTGAAGGCTTCTAAAGCCATTATCAAGAGATGGGCGGCGGGCTGTGCTAAAGTTAGATCCAATTCGAAGGTTTTGGAAGCTCAGTTGGAGATGTAAGGTTCCCATTTGTTGATTGGCTCATTTCGTGGACAAACCACATGTTGGGTCCTTTGTAAGGGTAGCTTAGGTGTTGTTGTTATTGCTCAAGCCCTTTGAAGACCTCGTCTTGAAAAGCACTCCAAAGGTATATCTCTAGTGCTTATTTTTCTTTGAAGAGATTAGTTGCACACATACACTTAACATACATTGCATATGTGTGCTTTCTTTTCACATGTCACATTTCACACTTGCACTTATATGTTATTTTTTGTTGTGTGTATTTGTGACTTGTAATTCGTTTCCCGATAGTATTCGGAAACGTCCACGCATGCACTAAAATATGCTTGGTTTTACCCGAAGACAGCCTACGGAGAATGCCCTTGGCTTCTCCTTGGTTTTCACCTATGTTGGTGATCGGCAGATATGATCAGCATCCTGGCCGCCGAATGAAACCGCTGTTTGCATCCAGAAGTGTCTGGAGCAATTCTACGGTTACGATCGGCGGTCACGACCGTCGTTCAAAACCGCCGTTCAAGACCTGATTGATTTTATCTCTTAGTTTGATTCGGCGGTCACGAAACCGCCGAATGAAACCGCTGTTCATACCTGATTTATTTTATCTCTCGGTTTGATTCGGCGGTTAGATTGATGGACATGAAACCGTCGAATAAAACCGCCGTTGTTCCCCTGTTCTTCTCGGGTTCAATTCGGCGGTTAGAATCGACGGCCTGGCCGCTGAATGAAACCGCCGATCGGTGCCTTTCAGGGGCAAACTTGTCTTTTCACATGCTCTATTTTTCATGCCTATAAATACATTACTTTCTCTTGTTCTGAATGTGACTCTTTAATCATCAAGAACCCTACTTTTAAAAAAGAGATTTTTAAGAGAGAAAGCAACCAAGTTTGCTCAATTAAACACTCAAACCAAAATCCATTTGCATCAAAGTTCATCTAGCATTCTCTAGCATATCTAGGATGCTTGCTTGCATGGGTCTTTTATCATCACACTTGCTTTGGTAAATTTTTCACTATTATCATATATAATTAGTGTTTTATTTATTATGGCATCTCTTTTATTACTTGATTGTTCTTAGATTGAATTCTAATATTCAAGATAGAGATTATTGTGTTGATTTGATTGAGTGTTGTTTTGTGATAGATATCTAGGTTTCTATAATCTATGATTATCTAAGCTAATTGACATGTCATTTAGCTTTAATATCTAGAATTGTTTTTAATTGCAAATTCATCATCTTAGATAAGCATATAGGGTTTCCGTTGCTCTATGTTGCATTTGAATATTCATATATTCACTTAGGGTGTTAATCTCTTTTTAGAGAATTAAGTCTTGTGTTGTGACCGGGATTAGGTTGCTTAATTCGCAAGCAATCGGACTAGGTTTGCTTATACCGGGATTAGGTAGGTGTGTGATTACTTCCGGGATTAGGTAGGTGTGTGATTACTTCCGGGATTAGGTTGTAATTTCATCACATTTAGTGGATTCGAGGTTCGGGTGTGGCTCACTAAACAGCCCGTGGTTTTTCCCGTGAGGGTTTCCACGTAAATATCAAGTGTTGTTTTAATTTCCGTACAATATTACACTTGCTATATTTTATTGACTATTAGAGGTATTTTCGTAATCTTGTCCTTAAACAAAAATTGGGTAAATTTAGTTAAAATCTATTCACCCCCCCCCCCCCCCCCCCCTCTAGATTAATAGTTTACACACCGTGAGAACTTTCAGGAGAGAATTGATGAGGAGGCTGCAGCTAATGGGTGGACGGAACCCCTGCGTCAAGTCAGGATGAAGGCTTTGGCAGATTTTTGGAAAGCTTTGAGAGTAGAGGAACAAGAATGGCGTCAGAAATCAAGGGTTAATTGGTTGTTAAATGGGGACAGAAATTCAAGGTATTTCAAAAGTATTGCTAGCGGTCGGCGTAGAAGAAACTTCGTAGATAGGTTAGAATTTGAGGATGGGAGTGTCTCAGACAAGGGTGAAATCAGCTCTAGGGTGGTGGAACACTTTGAAAAGCATTATTCGAAGGTAAAGTGGCAGAGACCGAAGATTAATGGCAGTTTATTCAATAAGATTTCGGAAGAGGATAGTCAAAGGTTGGAAGAAAATTTCAGTCTATGTGAAGTAAAGGAAGCTCTTGCGCTAGTTGCGATGGAAATAAGGCGCCAGGCCCGGATGGATTTAATATTAGTTTTGTGAAAGCTAATTGGGATGTCATTGAAGACGATTTTGTGAAATTTTTGGAGGAGTTTCATAGGGATGGGGTAGTGGTGAAATATATTAATAGGTCTTTCATTGCTATGATCCCGAAGTGTGACAATCCGGTGGTGTTGTTGAATTTCAGACCTATTAGCTTAGTGGGGTGTTTGTATAAAATTCTTGCAAAAATCCTGGCGAATAGATTGAAGAAAGTGATTAACTCGGTGATTGGAGAGTCTCAATTGGCTTTTGTTAAGAATAGGCAAATTCTCGACAGTATAGTGATTGGGGATGAAATTATTCATGATTGGAGGAAGAGGAAAGATGTAGGGGGTCTTTTGGTGAAATTAGACTTCGAGAAAGCATATGACTCCTTGGACCATTCCTTTCTTGACGACATGCTAGATAAGATGGGATTTGGGGCGAAATGGAGAAGGTGGATCGAATGTTGTATTTCCTCTCCGAGGCTTTCAGTTTTGGTAAACGGGAAGGCAACCTCTGAGTTTGGTTTGGAAAGGGGTCTTCGTCAGGGAGATCCTCTTTCTCCATTTTTTTTCTTAGTTGCAGCGGAAGGGTTAAATGCTCTTCTTAGAAAAGCCTCTGAGATGAATTCAATTAAAGGGGCCAGTTTGGGTGGAGGAGAGGTGCATATATCGCAGTTACAGTTCGCGGATGATACTCTTTTGTTCCTTCTTCCAAAGGAGGAGTATCTTCGTAATGCAGGGAGGGTTTTAAGGTGTTTCGAAATCGTTTCTGGGCTGTGTCAAAAATCCAGAATCGTCAAAGTGGGAAAATGGGTTAATCTGCAAACGGATTGGGCAAAGATTTTTTGGTGTAAAGAAGCGTCATTACCTCTGCAGTATTTGGGGATTTCTATTGGGGGAAGGCCGAGTTCGAAGGCGTTTTGGGCAGATTTAGTTAAAAAGTTTGAACATCGCCTAGCCCCTTGGAAGAAATTATTCCTTAATAAAGGTGGGCGATTGGTTCTTATCAAATCAGTTTTGTGCAGCCTTCCAGTTTATCTAATGTCAGTTTTTAGAATGCCGGTGTCCATTGCCAACAAAATTGAAAGGATCCAAAGGGATTTTTTTAGGGGTGATGGGGATAAAAAAAGAAAGCTGCACCCAATTAATTGGGACACATTGTGGAAAAGCAAGAAGAAAGGAGGATTAGGTCTTGGTTCCATTATTTCCAAAAACAAGGTGTTGTTAGCAAAATGGGTGTGGAGGTTTGGGGTAGAAACCAAGTCCTTATGGAAGCGGACTATATGCGCGAAGTATGGCGTTCAGAAGGATAGGTTGAAGTGGGATTGGGCGTGTGGTGCTAACAGTTCGGGGTTCTCTAAGTCGGTTGCTTGCTTATTTCAGGAAGGAGAGATCTCGGCTAGTATTTTGAAGGAGGGGATGAGAGTTGTAGTAGGGAAGGGGGATAAAGCAAGATTTTGGACAAATTTTCTAGTGGAAGGGTCAGCCTTGAAAGATGCTTTTCCTAGAATTTTTGTTCTTGCTAAGGATAAAAAAGGGGACAGTTAGAGAGTTTGGAAAAAGAGAAGAAAGGGAGTGGAATTGGGAAATTGCCTTGAGAAGAAATATTTTTGATTGGGAAACTAGTCAGTGGTGTTGTTTTGTTGAGTGCCTGATGGTAATTAAAATCATGGATTCGGTAGAGGATACGCTATGTTGGGTTCATGATCCTTCGGGGCAGTTCTCGGTAAAGTCTTTTAGAATTCAATTGGAGGAGGGGCGAAATCAAGAGAGGAGGGAATTTAAGGATGTGTGGATAGGTGTGTGTCCTCCCAAAATAGAAATGTTTGTGTGGCAGCTTCTCCATGGGAGGATAGTTGTGAGGGATTTGTTATTTAAATATGGTATGCTTTCCAACACTGACTATGTGTGTTTGCTGTGTAAAGAGGAGATTGAATCTTGTGACCACTTGTTTTTACATTGTAATTGGAGTTGGAAGGTGTGGCATAAGTGTATTGGCTGGTGGGATTTATGTTGCTGTGTCCCTTCTTCTTTGATGGAGTGGTGGATGGAATGGACGTCGCTGTGTCCTCGTTCGTAGTCTTCCAAAGCCTGGAATTCGATGTTTTTCGCGGTGGTTTGGTTGGTTTGGGAGACCCGCAATAACTTGGCTTTCAACAACATTCAGGCTGACAATATTGGAGTAGTGGATTTGATTTGATTCAGGATCGAGTGGTGGTTTAAACACTTGGGGAAGGGTTCGTCGGATCCTATATCGATAATTTTGCTGAACTTAGTTGAGAGGTGTTACGAGTTTACCAAGAAAAAGCCTGCGAGATTGGAGAAATGGAATCCTCCGGCTACCAATAGCCTTGTTTTTAATGTTGACGGGTCGGTGAGGGGTTCTTCTGGTGTGGCTGGAATAGGGGGTTTTACGGGATCATTTGGGAAAGGTTTTGTGCATCTTCTCTTCCTTTGTAGGAGTTCAAGTTGCTGCTGTTGCTGAGATTTTAGCTATACCTAAAGCTTGCGATTTATTGGAGGCCAGACATGATATGAATAAAAGGAGTATTATTATTGCTAGTGATTGTCTTACTGCAGTGGAGTGGGTGAGGAATAGAGGTTTGGGTGGTGAGAGCCATGCTGAGACTATTCAATTTATTTGTAGATGCTTGAGGTCTTTTGGTTTAGTTTCGGTGGTTTATTGCCAGCGAGGTACCAATCATTTTGCTGATTACCTGGCTAGAAAGGGTGCAGATGGTGTTGAGGTTGTTAGATGGAGCGTCTAGTTTTTCCTGGTCCGTTTTGCCTTGTTGGTTCCCCTGCTTTCGGTGTGGGAGCTGTTGTTGGTTAGGCAGTTTGTTGGGGTGCCTTGTGTTTTCTTCTTTTTTGGTGGTTCTCGGTCTGCTCTGTGTTTTGGTTCTGTGGCTTTGTTTTGTTTTTCTGGTTGTTGGGCTATTTCAAACAGCAGCGACAGGGGGTGGTTTCTGATAACCCTTGTCGCTATTGTTTGATCTGTTGTTTTCTTTGCTTTGGTTTGTTCCTTTTGTTGTTTGTTGGGTCCCTCGGCCCTCTTATTAAAGCTTGTTGATTATAAAAAAAAAAACTCTTTGTGCTAACCTACAAGGTTATCAACATCTAAGGAACTTTAATTAAGTATTCTTGTAGCATTAAGATTGTTTGATTGGAATCTGTTTTCATTTTTCATTTTATTTTTGTTCCCAAATAATTGCATATATTACACTGCATATTATACTTTGACTTCATCTCAAGATTATTTGAGGAGGCACATAAAGTTAAGGCTTTATAGGTTTTAATGGAGATTATTCCATAGCACATTAGATTCTTGGATTCTTGGATTTGCTCAAACCATGACTGTGTCCTTTAAAAGGTGTTTACTTGCCTTTTGTTATTATTATTTTTAAAATTGGTGTTAATGTAATTTTATCATTTTAACTAGCACCTTTAAATTAAAAGATGAGCTTATACAATTTTAGGATCTTTATTCAGGAAGTCTTGAACATCTTGTGCAACAAGCAAAACAATGAGAATAATTTTTGAATCATTGTTTGTCAACCGTAAGTCAGTAATCGAGCCTTGGTATATATATATAACTTATAACTTGTTCTTATTAATTGCTTTCAGACAGATTTCTCCATTTCATCGATCATCTGGTTTCTTTATCAAATTATTTTCAATTTTTTAGAGCTTGCATTCTCTTGTAGGGTTTATCCACCTTCCAAAGCCGAAATTGAAGTCCTTGAGAGACAATGTGGCAGCATTCCAATGAAGTTCTGTCATGTTGAGCATGGCTGTGTCAGTTTCTTTTTCTTTAATAAGGTGGAGCTTCCTATTCTACCCTAACCTTTCTGCTCATGGAGTGTTAAGACTGTTGCACTATACAAGAGCTGAATTGCAGGAGACTTGTAACAGAGCATAAGCATCCGAGGATGGTACTTATCATCCCTTTAAATTTATACACATTGATGGCACTGCATGGGCCTCAACTGATATCTGCCTATAGCTTCCACTGCATCTCTATTTTGATTACTTATGAATGAGAGTAAAAAAAATTCTCTTCATTTCCTTTGACCTATGTTTGGTTATATAAAAATTTAAACGGCACATAGGATGGAGATTTATTGAATTTTCAACCACTTAGGAGAGATTTAGCAGACTTCTTATGAAAATCCATCATATATCTCTTGTACTACTACTATTTGATTTTGATTTTAGATGTATTGATTTTAATTAGTATTATATGCGAAAACAAAATAGATGCTGATGTTGGGAACACAGATTTAGAAAACATTACTCTTCTCTATTTTACATATGAACCCAACCATGCTAACTTAATTTATTAATTATATAGTTAGAACATCTATAGATTCATGTCATTATTCTCATTGTTGAAATCCCGAATCTATCTTGTAATATGAGCAGTAAAAGATTCTAACTCCATGCAAGAAACCCCGTTTTTACCAAGAGACTGCTTGAAAGATTCTCTCAATGCATCGGCCCTTTTCCTCATCTGATCCCTTTTCTCGGATGCCATCAACCTCCTAATAGCTTCTTTAATATGTGATGATTCAACAATTTCCTATGTGTGTCCATTTCTTGACTATAACACCAACCCTAAGCACCTCTGATATCAGCACAACATTCTTTGGTTGGTCTGAGTGCATAGGCCAAGCTACAATCGGTACTCCCATGCTTAGGCTCTCCAAGCATGAATTCCATCCACACTGACTCATGAACCCTCCAGTTGATGGGTGACCTAATATTTCCAGTTGGGGTGTCCAATCTCTTACAATCATCCCCATACCTTTCGTTCTCTTCTCGAATCCTTCTGGAAGTTTAGCTGATCTCCTGCATTCTTCTGTGAAAATGTCCGCTTTATCTGCATATCTCAATACCCAGATGAACTTTGTATTGCTTTGTTCCAGACTAATGGCATTTTCATTAATCTGTTCATCTGTCATGGAAGTTGTGGTTCCAAAAGAGATAAATTACAGATTTTGGTGCTTGTTTATCTAGCCAGCTTAAGCACTTGTCTCAACTGTTTGAGTTCCCATGCTTGCTACAGATTGTTACTGGGTTGATTGACCTGACTGCCCAGTATTTCTTGTTTCCAGGAAAATTTTCTAGAAGATCAATGTATGTATCTTCCATTGATCTGTTTGTGTTGATCAGATCACCAGCTCTAAACTTCAAGAATTATCCTTGATTAAACAAGAAATTCAAGACTTCAAAAGGCACGCAACCTTCAAGAGAAGGAAGTACATTTGGTACCACCTCAACTTCTATTTGAAAAGGTTTCCCCAGAGCTTCCCATAGGTCGAAGAATGAAATGAAGGCAGAGACTGTTTTGAAAGCATAGCTTTCTGTATTAGGTATGGAAACAGAATCCTGGACAACAGATGCCATCAAAGCGTCATGGATAATGACAATTCTTTTGCCTGTTGGGGAGAGGAGCCGATGTAATAGCGCAGTGAAGTGCTGGCGAAGGTGGGGAGAATCTTCAAAGGGATGAATATGTGCAGGGAATTTGGTGGATGAGTGAGGATTAGGTGAATGGGGGGAGGAAAGGAGGAAGTGGCAAGTCATGGAAATGGATTCTTTCCAAGTCCAGAGGATCAATGTAATCAGCACGGAGTTTAACCTAGCGATTATATATGGATGGTAGAGCTGGTGTTACGAACTGGAATATTGTGGGATGAAATCAGGCAGGGCAATCTGAGAAGCTGGCTCATATGGCTTTGTGCTGGAAAGGGCACCATCATCACTATAACTGGACTCTGTTTGTGGTAGCTGTCCATTAATTAAATTTTGGATGGACTCTCTGCTTCTTAGCTAACTTGAAAACAAGTATTGTTGTTAAATACACCATTTTCAACCCAGTAGAGTTCCATAGTCTGGCCACGTTGCTAGATTCATTGTGTCAACAAGCTTGGCTTGCAAGAAAAATTGACTTGAATTATATTTGAAACCATACTTGTCCTCCAACTTTTTGACTTGAATCAATATTCTAGTTAAAGTGTATTTTAAACTTGTATTTATAAATAATATTATAATATAAAAACATTGGATATATAAATTAAATAATTTCTTATTTCTTGACGTATATAAAAGTAATAAAATAAGGATTAATTTAATGATTTATTTTTGTGTCATTTTGCAATTTATATAGGTCATAATAAAAAGAAGAAACATATTCCATTATTTCAAAAAAAAAAAAATGATGGTTAGTCATCAAGTAAGCCAGATGCCCCGTTTGCATCATCAAGCAATCCCAATGCCCTTTTTTTTTATTATTATTATTATTTTTTATATATATATATTAATTTTGTTAACGTATTTATTTAGAATATACATTTACAGGGCAATCTTTGCTATGTCTTCTTGACTAAGTGCAGTTATGGACCTTGGGTTGAGCAAGCCCACCCTAGCTATTTGGAAAAACGTTGATAAGGTAAAAATAATAATAATAATTAATATCAACAGAAAACGTGTATCTTGTAGGACTAGGATTGTAGGCAACATGCATTTACATTTGATTCAGTGAACTGGTTAGGGGTTGAAACAAATAATAGCACGGTGTGTATAAAGCTATCTAGAGGGGGGGTGAATAGATTTTACGCTTTTTACCCAATTTTTCGTGTTAGTCAAAATTACGAAAATGCCCTCAAGATAATATAACCAAGCAATTGTAATATGGTGCGGAAATTAAAACAACACTTGGTTTTTACGTGGAAACCCTCATGGGAAAAACCACGGGCTATGTAAGTAAGCCACACTCGAACCTCGAATCCACTAAATGTGCAAACGATTACAACCTAATCCCGGAAGTAATCACACACCTACCTAATCCCGGTATGAGTGAACCTAGTCCAATTTGCTTGCGTTCTAAGCAACCTAATCCCGGATGCTACACACAAGACTTACTTTCTCTTTGAAGAGAATACAACCCTAAGTGAATATATGTGAATATCCAAAATGCAACATAGAGCAAGGGAAACCCTATATGCTTATCTAAGATGATTAATATGCAATTAAGTATAATCCTAGATATCAAAACTAAATGACATGTCAATTAGTTTAGCTAATCAATATTAAGCACAAAACCTAATATGCAAGCACAATATAAAATCTCAAACATACATCATACTCATCTCAATATTGTATCTAAAGCATACAAAATAACAAACAAGTAATTAATTGAGATTGCTAGATAAGAGAAACACAAAACATGTAAGATATTAGTGAAAAGCTTACCAAGCAAAGTATGATGAAGATTCCATGCTAGATGACATCTAGATGATCTAAGATGATGCTAGATGATGATTGATGATCATGAAAAAGTGTTTGAGAATCAAGAATGGAGTTCTTGGAATTTTTCTTCTCTTTGAAAAATATCCTAAGTATGAATTCTGAATATGAACTCTCTTAATTGACCTAAAGTCAAAGTGGCATATATATAGGGGGCCAAATCAAAGTGAGGTCGTTTAAGTAAGTTTCAAAGAAACGCGCCAATCGGCGGTTTCAATCGGCGGCCAGGCCGCCGTTAATGACCGCCGAATTGAGCTCGTGAAGAACAGAGCATAAACGGCGGTTCATTCGGCGGTTTCGTGACCGCCGAATCCAACCGCCGAAACAGAACAGAGAGATCAAAATCAACCAGGTATGAACGGCGGTTTGGAACGGCTGTTTCATGCCCGCCGTTTCAACCACCGAATTTGACTAAAAGATAAATCAATCAGGTCTTGAAACGGCGATTTCGAACGGCGGTCGTGACCGCCGATATTAACCGCAGAAATGCTTCAGACCAATCTGGACTGAAACGGCGGTTTCAGTCGGCGGCCAGGCCGCCGATCATAACCGCCGATCACCTAGATAGGTGAAAACCAAGGAGAAGCCAAGGGCATTCTCCATAGGCGGTCCTCGCGCTAAACCAAGCACATTCTCGTGCATGCGCGGACGTTTCCGAAAGTTATCGGGAAACGAATTACACAACAACAGACACAATTACACACAACAAAATATAATAAATAAGTGCAAGTGTGAATTGTGACAAACGAAGAGAATGCACACATATGCAATGAATGTTTAGTGTGTGTGTGCAACTAATCTCTTCACAAGCCATATGGCTTGAGATGCAGGCATGTTCACCACACTTGATAGGAATGCAACAACAACTGTAAAGCTTGGAAATGGTGATATGGTGAAGGCTGCTGGAAAAGGTAAAGTTCTGATTCAAACTAAATCAGGCCCTAAGATTATTGATAATGCATTATACATACCTGATTTAGCACAGAACTTACTCAGTGTTGCACAATTATTGAAGAGAGGCTATTCATTGATATTTGAGGGAAATTTATGTATCATCCTAGACTCTAAGAAATCTGAAATTGTGAGGGTTAGGATGCATGAAAATAGCTTCCACATAGACTTCAATCAAGTCAAATTAAATGCCTCTATGTCTAAGAATGATATGGTCAGAGACATGCAAGCAAAAAGTCGCACAGATGACTTATGTGATGCATGTCTTATGTCTAAACATGATATGGTCAAGGACATGCAAGCAACAAGTCACACAAATGGCTTACGTGATGCATGTCAGAATGGAAAGGCACCCATGAAACCGAAAATTGATGGAGTTTTTGATGGACATTCAAGCAACGAATCTGTTATGGATGATGGTGCAGTGGCTAAGTCTGATTCTCTATTTTTGAAGACAAGGTCATCTGCTGATGTTTATCAAAAATGCAAAATGATGGTCAATAAGCCTACTTGCAATGAAGAAGCTGCTCAAATGGATGAAAAGAAGCTTGCCATGAAGGAAAAGTTAATGATGATTAAAATGAACCAAGCTCTGTCCTCAACAAAGGTTGAGTACATTGCTGCAGCAGCTGCTCCAAAGCAAGCTAAATGGATTAAAAAGGTCTCAACAAACCTAAGTTGTGTGGAAAAGAAACCCATTGGGTTATGGTGTAACAATTCAGCATTCTCTATGGTCAAAAATCCTGTCCATCATGGGAGATCAAAGCATAACAATGTCAAGTTTCATGCCATTAGAGAAGCTAAGAAGAATGGTGAAGTCAGTTGATGCATTGCAGGTCTGAAGAGCATTTGGCCAACATACCTACAAAGGCATTAACTGGTAACAAATTTGATGGTTAAGAACAAAGCTTGGAGTCTTTAAGCAAAGTTTCAAGGAGGAGTGTTGAACTATTGAAACTTTTCTAGAAACTCTCTAGCATTTGGTTATGGTTTAGTTATGATAGTTTAGTTTAATTTGGATGTGTTGTTACAATTTAGTTTCTTTTAGAGTTCCAGAAATGTGTTAATTTGTCTTTTGAAGATATTTATCTTTCTTGGTAGTTGTGCTAGTTACGTGTATAAGTGGTTAAGGTCTGGCGGTACTAGTTTAATGTAGCACATTAGCCGTTGAATGGTGATGATGTGGTGCGATCTAATGGTTGCACTTGGCCCTATATTTAGTAAATAAACTTTAAGATTGTAATGGACGAATGTATGGATGTAAAGTTGAATGGAAGTAATTTTTAGCAAAATATTGAGTGTATTCTCTTTGGTTTTCTTCCTCTAAACCAAGAATATGTTTATGGTTGTTTGTTGATGGTTTATAGATGTTTATGGATGGTATTTATAGATGTTTAATGGTCTAGATTTCCAACAAATAAAAACCATAGATTTCAAATTACAAAAAATTGTATTCTTTATTTTTTTCATAAGTTTGTTATAGAACTAAGTGCATCTTTTCCAAAGTAAATTATAGGAAACAACTCTTTGTGCTAACCTACAAGGTTATCAACATCTAAGGAACTTTAATTAAGTATTCTTGTAGCATTAAGATTGTTTGATTGGAATCTGTTTTCATTTTTCATTTTATTTTTGTTCCCAAATAGTTGCATATATTACACTGCATATTATACTTTGACTTCATCTCAAGATTATTTGAGGAGGCACATAAAGCTAAGGCTTTATTGGTTTTAATGGAGATTATTCCATAGCACATTAGATTTTTGGATTCTTGGATTTGCTCAAACCATGACTATGTCCTTTAAAAGGTGTTTACTTGCCTTTTGTTATTATTATTTTTAAAATTGGTGTTAATGTAATTTTATCATTTTAACTAGCACCTTTAAATTAAAAGATGAGCTCATACAATTTTAGGATCTTCATTCAGGAAGTCTTGAACATCTTGTGCATTAAGCAAAACAATGAGAATAATTTTTGAATCATTGTTTGTTAACCGTAAGTCAGTAATTGAGCCTTGGTATATATATATAACTTATAACTTGTTCTTATTAATTGCTTTCAGACAGATTTCTCCATTTCATCGATCATCTGGTTTCTTTATCAAATTATTTTCAATTTTTTAGAGCTTGCATTCTCTTGTAGGGTTTATCCACCTTCCAAAGCTGAAATTGAAGTCCTTGAGAGACAATGTGGCAGCATTCCAATGAAGTTCTGTCATGTTGAGCATGGCCGTGTCAGTTTCTTTTTCTTTAATAAGGTGGAGCTTCCTGTTCTACCCTAACCTTTCTGCTCATAGAGTGTTAAGACTGTTGCACTATACAAGAGCTGAATTGCAGGAGACTTGTAACAGAGCAGAAGCATCCGAGGATGGTACTTATCATCCCTTTAAATTTATACACATTGATGGCACTACATGGGCCTCAACTGATATCTGCCTATAGCTTCCACTGCATCTCTATTTTGATTACTTATGAATGAGAGTAAAATTTTTTCTCTTCATTTCCTTTGACCTATGTTTGGTTATATAAAAATTTAAACGGCACATAAGATGGAGATTTAGTGAATTTTCAACCACTTAGGAGAGATTTAGCAGACTTCTTATGAAAATCCATCATATATCTCTTGTACTACTACTATTTGATTTTGATTTTAGATGTACTGATTTTAATTAGTATTATATGCGAAAACAAAATAGATGCTGATGTTGGGAACACAGATTTAGAAAACATTACTCTTCTCTATTTTACATATGAACCCAACCATGCTAACTTAATTTATTAATTATATAGTTAGAACATCCACAGATTCATGTCATTACTCTCATTGTTGAAATCCCGAATCTATCTTGTAATATGAGCAGTAAAAGATTCTAACTCCATGCAAGAAACCCCATCTTTACCAAGAGACTGCTTGAAAGATTCTCTCAATGCATCGGCCCTTTTCCTCATCTGATCCCTTTCCTCGGATGCCATCAACCTCCTCATAGCTTCTTTAATATATGATGATTCAACAATTTCCTCTGTGTGCCCATTTCTTGACTATAACACCAACCCTAAGCACCTCTGATATCAGCACAACATTCTTTGGTTGGTTTGAGTGCATAGGCCAAGCTACAATCGGTACTCCCATGCTCAGGCTCTCCAAGCATGAATTCCATCCACACTAACTCATGAACCCTCCAGTTGATGGGTGACCTAATATTTCCAGTTGGGGTGTCCAATCTCTTACAATCATCCCCATACCTTTCGTTCTCTTCTCGAATCCTTCTGGAAGTTTAGCTGATCTCCTGCATTCTTCTGTGAAAATGTCCACTTTATTTGCATATCTCAATACCCAGATGAACTTTGTATTGCTTTGTTCCAGACTAATGGCATTTTCATTAATCTGTTCATCTGTCATGGAAGTTGTGGTTCCAAAAGAGATAAATTACAGATTTTGGTGCTTGTTTATCTAGCCAGCTTAAGCACTTGTCTTAACTATTTGAGTTCCAATGCTTGCTACAGATTGTTACTGGGTTGATTGACCCGACTGCCTAGTATTTCTTGTTTCCAGGAATATTTTCTAGAAGATCAATGTATGTATCTTCCATTGATCTGTTTGTGTCGATCAGATCACCAGCTCTAAACTTCAAGAATTATACTTGATTAAACACGAAATTCAAGACTTCAAAAGGTACGCAACCTTCAAGAGAAGAAAGTTCATTTAGTACCACCTCAACTTCTATTTGAAAAGGTTTCCCCAGAGCTTCCTATAGGTCGAAGAATGAAAAGAAGGCAGAGACTGTATTGAAAGCATAGCTTTCTGTATTA
This sequence comes from Acer yangbiense, assembly GCA_008009225.1. Classification (NCBI taxonomy): domain Eukaryota; kingdom Viridiplantae; phylum Streptophyta; class Magnoliopsida; order Sapindales; family Sapindaceae; genus Acer; species Acer yangbiense. The sequence continues at coordinate 53,601,039 of CM017762.1, read as the reverse complement.
GATATGGAAACAGAATCCTGGACAACAGATGCCATCAAAGCGTCATGGATAATGACAATTCTTTTGCCTGTTGGGGAGAGGAGCCGGTGTAATAGTGCAGTGAAGTGCTGGCGAAGGTGGGGAGAATCTTCAAAGGGATGAATATGTGCAGGGAATTTGGTGGATGAGTGAGGATTAGGTGAATGGGGGGAAGAAAGGAAGAAGTGGCAAGTCATGGAAATGGATTCTTTCCAAGTCCAGAGGATCAATGTAATCATCACAGAGTTTAACCTGGCGATTATATATGGATGGTAGAGCTTGTAAGGATTCCCATTATTGATTGGCTTATTTCGTGGTCAAACCACATGTTGGGGTTTGGTTGTAAGGGTAGTCTAGGTGTTTGTTGAAGATCAAGACCCTTTCCAAGACCTCAAGAGGACAAGCACCAAAGGTTTATATCTAGTGCTTACATTGGCTTGAAGAGATATAGTTGCACACACACACACAACATGCATAACTCTTATTCTTGTATGGTGTGTTTATATTTTGTGTGCATTGTGCTTTATTGATTTATTCAATATCTCTTCTTGCATGTTGAATTGATTGCATCTTGTTATATGATAATGCCATGACATGTTAGGCATTAGGATGCATTCAATACCCACACTTGCACTTCATGTATGTTAGCTTTTAGTGTGGAGTAATTCGTTTCCTTAAGGATGTTCGGAAACGTCCGCGCGTGCACGGTAATGTGCTTTGATTTGCGCGATGATCGCCGGTGGAGATGCCTTTGGCTTCTCCTTGGTTTCACCATTTTTGGTGAATCGGCGGTTACGTTCGGCGGCCTTGCCGCCGTTCGAAACCGCCGAATGAGACCTGATTGAAATATATCTCTCGGGTCCAAAACGGCGGTTGGGATCGGCGGTTTCCATACCGCCGAATGAAGTCGCCGAAGTTCCCCTGTTCCACACGGGAGCCATTCGGCGGTTCATTTCGGCGGCCTGGCCGCCGAATGAAACCGCCGATCGGTGCGTTTCAAGGGCAAAATTGTATTTTCACCTGCCCTGTTTTTGGTCTCTATAAATACATCCTTATCTCTGGTTCAGAATACAAGTCTTTGATCATAAGAACCCTAGAGAGATATTTAGAGAGACTTGAGAGAGAAAGCTTAAAGATCATATCTTTATCTCTCTAAACCCATCCCCACATGCATAAATCTTCATCTAAGCATCATCTAGGATCATCTAGCATATGCTAATGCATGGGACTTCTTCAACACACATGGTATGATTTGTTGAACACTTTTATCTTACATAATTAGTGTTTCTACTTATCAATTTTATCTCATATTTTACTTATATGTGTTTAGATTAATTTCTACATATAAGATTGAGATTATGTGTTGATTGGGTTTTTATTTGTTAGCTAGGCTTTAATGTTCATATGCCATCTAGCTAATTGATCTCATTTATTGATTGAGATTATTTTTCATAGCTTATTTGATTAGGTCATTATTGCCTAAAAGCTATGCCATGAACATTCTTGTGTGATGTATTGATAACTAGGTTGATAGATTGTTTTTTTAATCAACTAGTTAATCCTTTGAATGTTTATGGGTTTTATATGATAGCTTTGTATCTAGGATTGGTGATCCTTTACTTAGCTAAAGTTATATGCCATGTCATATAGCTATATGTGATATCTAGGATTGATTATATTGTCATCTTATAATCCTAGGTAAGCATTTAGAGTACCCTAGCTCTTATTGCATTAATTGAATATTCATACATATTCACATAGGGTTGTGCATCTCTTTTGAGAGATTGAAGTCTTGGGGCTAAGTGTGCTTAGGCCTCAAGCAAATTGGACTAGAGCCGCTATAAAAGGCCCGCGTGGTAGATTAGAGGGTGCTCACGCCAAGAGTAGTGTATCAGGGGATATCACTAGGGATTGAACCAAGAGTGGCGATTGGTAGTGTCCATAGCCTGAGGTTATCTAGGGTGAGGGTCCGAGAATCACTTGAGGGTGTAACCGTCTTTTCATATAGTGGATTTCGAGGTCCGAGTGTGGCGCACTTAACAGCCCGTGGTTTTTCCCAGTGGTTGGGTTTTCCACGTAAACATCAAGTGTCTTTTACTATTTCCGCATCTTATTACACTTGTATGTTTTGTTGACTTGCTAGGGGTATTTTCGTAAAATTGACATGCATGCGAAAATTGGGTAATAATTAGATAAAATCTATTCACCCCCCCTCTAGCTTTATATTGATGAACACACCTCGAGTATTTTATGAACTTTCAGAGCTGGTGTTACGAATTGGAATATTGTGGGATGAAATCAAGCAGGACAGTCTGAGAAGCTGGCTCATATGGCTTTGTGCTGGAAAGGGCACCATCATCACTATAAATGGACTCTGTTTGTGGTAGCTGTCCATTCATTAAATTTTGGAAGGACTCTCTGCTTCTCAGCTAACTTGAAAACAAGTATTGTTGTTAAATACACCATTTTCAACCCAGTAGAGTTCCATGGTCTGGCCATGTTGCTAGATTCATTGTGTCAACAAGCTTGGCTTGCAAGAAAAATTGACTTGAATTATATTTGAAACCATACTTGTCCTCCAAGTTTTTGAATTGAATCAATATTCTAATTAAAGAGTATTTTAAACTTGTATTTATAAATAATATTATAATATAAGAACATTGGATATATAAATTAAATAAATTCTTATTTCTTGACGTATATAAAAGTAATAAAATAAGGATTAATTTAATGATTTATTTTTGTGTCATTTTGCTATTTATATAGGTCATAATAAAAAGAAACATATTCCATTATTTAAAAAAAAAAAATGATGGTTAGTCATCAAGTAAGTTAGATGCCTCGTTTGCGTCATCAAGCAATCCCAATGCCCATTTTTTTTTTAATATATTAATTTTGTTAACGTATTTATTTAGAATATACATTTACAAAGCAATCTTTGCTATGTCTTCTTGACTAAGTGCAGAGATGGACCTTGGGTTGAGCAAGCCCACCCTAGCTATTTGGAAAAAAGTTGATAAGGTAAAAATAATAATAATAATTAATATCAACAGAAAACGTGTACCGTGTAAGACTAGGATTGTAGGCAACATGCATTTACATTTGATTCAGTGAACTGGTTAGGGGTCTGATCAATATATGTACGACTCGGATATCTATTCTCACAATATTTCCCCACACATATTTGGTAAAATGCTCATGATGGGATTTGAATCCCTTGTCACTAACATGAAAGGGAAGGAGCACTACCATATGTGTATAGTGGGGACGTGCTTTAATAAAGTACAGATTAGTTAGGTTGGTTTTGAAGTCTCCAAAGAAACTACTAAAATAGGGGAACTCCATTTCATTCCAAAACTGACATTTCATTACTTAGATGATCATAACTTTTTTTTTACAGACATTGTATTCATGTTTTGTAAATGAGGTTTGATCTATAGCTTTTCAACAGTATATTACACAATAAGGTTTGATGTCGTTTGACCCATTTTTGAAGTGCTTGAAAACAACACGCTGCTGTCACGTGCAGCTAGCACGACCGTGGGTGCGCCAATGTGCCTACTCGGCCTTGGCGTGCTAGCCATGTCCTTAGTGCAACAGCTGCTACGAGCATGGCCCTTGGCATAGCCGAGGTTGCGGGCTTCACGTTTTAAGGCTGATTAAGATGATTCCAAAGCCAATCACTTCATAAAATCGACAATAGTGAAATTGGTGGAAGATGGAGTGATTTGTGTTTGTGTTTGTGTTTGTGTTTAAGAAGTATTGTGGTTACTGGCTTGAGTTGTGTATTAAAGTATTTGGAAGTTGAAGGGTTGCACGCCTAGTGTTTGATAAAAAGTTTGTGTGACAAGCGTTTGGCAAAAAAGGGTGGTATTCGGTAGTAAACCTATTCATCCTCCTCTAGGTTCTGTTAGTGACTATAACCTTGTTTATGTTTCAATGTTCCTTGGTAATACCTTGTGCTTTACCATAGCCTCCCTAAATAATGCATTATTTATGAGGGAAAAAACTATTCAAAATGATTTCTTAATTTGGTTTTGATCATAACATTTCTAACGGCGGCTTTCCTCCATCTCCAACCATTTCTATCCCTTAGAAAGAAATTATTTCAATTTCAGAGGGCATGTCAGAAAAGGGTTATTTCCCACAATATTATTTTCAAGGGAAACCAACGGTATTTTCCTGTTGGAACTGTTCATTTCCGAGGGCATAAGATAAAGCTTAATAAAATTAAACCATTTTTCATAAAATAAAGACGAGTTATCCTTATGACAAAGAGAGAGGCTGAGAAACTTTTCATAAGGTGGTTTTTTTATTTATTTATTTTTTTACATTATTTGTTTCATTTGTGCTATATATAAAAAATCAATTCTTTACGTAAATGAATTTATATTGAAATTTTAATTATTTTCATATATCATGCTAAAACAAAAGGCAAACAAAATTAAAGTAAAACAGTTTAAAATAATCGATTGAAACTAAAAATTAATTTTTTTTTTAAAAAATAGACAAACATTGTTGGCTTAAACAAAAAATAGCTTTTGAAGTACAGTTCAATTACACATCATGATATAGTTGTATCTTCATTTCTCGCAAGCAAATCATCTTGGACAGAAAAGAAGTATTTTTCTTTTTATTAGTTATCTAGAGATAAACCAATGACATATTCTAAGTTAAAAAATTAGTTTAAAACAAATTAAGAAAAACAAAAATAAGTTGCTATTATGGTGTTCATCCAGACAATTCATTGTTAACAGAGTATATTCCTATTATTGTGTTCATCCAGACAATTCTAGTATTTCAAACAGATTTCATCTAAAGAATCTAGTACCTATATATATATACATACATGTATCACTTGTAATCAAGAAAGTCAAATCAAATTCAGAGTTCCAATTATTCCAACCTTAATTGTAACATTTTCACTAGCATGATGAGTGCTTACAGACTTGTCTTTGTATTGATTTCTTTTGTTATGCTTCAAACAACATGTGAAGCAGGTTTTTTCGGTGCGGAACGTACAATCAATATCACCAATTACGTTTACGTAGGCCGTTCGGAGGTAGATATCACCGTTCATTGTAAATCAGGTAATGATGATCTCGGTCAACACGTACTTTCCTATGAAGGTTCGTACACGTTTCGATTTGGACCAAATCCAAACTCCTTATTCTACTGCAGTTTTGCATGGCAAAATCAGTTCAAAAGGTATGATATTTACGTAGATGAGAGGGATCATAAATTATGTCGTGTTTGTAAGTGGTTTATAAAAGAAGGGGGTCCGTGTTTTTGGAACTATGGAAATCAGGATGTAGAGTGCAAGCAATGGTCATAAATCATTGTAGCAATGAATTACAATTTACTAGTATGCATCTTATTATTGATGTAATAAACTTCTCAGAATGTAGCTGAGATATGTCAAATATTATGAATTTTATTTGTTTTGTTTTATAAAATTAACTTCATTGAATATAAGTGGTATGTTGTTTTTTTTTCTTGGTTATAAACATATAAAAACAAATACTTTTACATTTATACCTTTTCAACTATTAATTTTATATGTTTATATTTTTTTTGAAAGATTGTATGTTTATATTTTAGTATATAAAAAACAATTAAAAAGAAACAATTTAATAGATTGTAAAACAAAATATTTTAGTTATCGATAAGGCTTCAAATTTTAAATTTGTGACGGATAATTTCAATTAAAATACTATATGAATTTATAAATATTTCAAACTAATATCTGTTCATAATAAATCATCATTAACCTTTTATAAGGATTTTACTTAGGATGTCATTAGGTCAAATGAGAATATGGGGGAAGGTCCACACGCCCTAGCATTCGTTTGGGGGAAATAGGGGTTGGGAAATATGGAAGGAGGTATCGTCGCCCCCAACCATTTCCCTCATTTTCCACATTTCCCCAGTAGTACAACCCCATTTGATCCTATTTGACTATGTTCTTCTGTTACCCTCATTTGATCTAGTTTGACTTGAAATTTTAAAATCATTTGGTAAATAATTTTTTTTGTTTTTCTCTTACAAATGTAATAAAATTTAATCATACATAAAAAACTTACGTTAATTTAAAGTAATTAAACAATTTAATGAGTTAAAAAACAAGACAATTTGGGTGTGCGTAACATTACAAGAAAACGATATTTGAAGAAGTTTGAAGAAGTTGAAGAGAGAAGTCGGTATTAGAGATAAGAGATTTGTTTTCAAACAAGTTTGAAGAAAGTCAAAGAAAAGCTAAAGTGAAAAAGCAATATAAAATAAGTAAAGGAAGAGCATTTTTGGAAATCACTTATTTTGGTGTTATTTAAACTTAAATTATTAAACTAGTGATACTCTTAAAACTCACCCAAAAAAGAGTTATATTTCCACGACGTAATTATAAAAATAATTTTCAAGATGGGCCCATCTCTCTCTCTCTCCAATATAATGAAGTAAATATTGATTTAAGTCTGGATGGTTGGGTTGCTCAGATGTGCTTTTATGGATTGGTTTGTCTACTTGTGTTTGTATGTTTTACATGCATATGACAAAACCAGATTTCAGTCGTGGCTTGTTGGTTGCTCAGTTATGCTCTTATATATGAAGCTAGACCACAACACCCAGGGACGTAACTAAGATTGAAAACCAAGGTAGGTTAGATTTTTTTTTTCTTTTTACTGAACGTCAACATCACCTGGTTAAAAGGACATAATTAGACGTTCCTGTAAAATGCACATTCTAAATAAATATTTTATCAGATTTTTTTTTTTTAAAAGCAAAACAAATTATAAGAGAAACAAAAAATGCAAATACGAACACCAATTTTAAACTGTATCCTGTGATTTTTTGATTAATAACAACGATAATCTCTCTTTCAATGTAGACATGAATGAAGTTTGTTAAAAAATCATTTTCTATCTTAATGTGAAATGATGTTTTGATAATTTTTATTGCTGAACAAAATAATAATTTAAATATACAATGTCATTATATTATTATATTAGTTTGATTCATTGGAAATATACTAATATAATGTTCTAAAAAATTTAATGAAATTCATATAACAATATCGTTATTTTGTAAATTTAAAGCTATAATATTCACCTAAACATATATAATTTGAAGATTAATTGTTGGATGTTGTTAAAACGATTGAGTCAAAATTTGAGCAAATTTGAAGAATGAGGAGAAAGAATTGTTATTATAAAAAGAAGAAAAAGAAAAGAAAAATAATTTATTCTACTTTAAATAGAAAATAACATTAATTTAATTAATTTTTCTTTTAAAAAAATTCTTTAATTAATTTTTTGCATACCATTTTAATTTATTTTTTAAAAAAAAGCCCACCCTAGCCCCACATAGGTACGTCCTTGACAACACCCATTCATTTTGAGATAATGAAAGGTAGAAAGAAAGTTATATGGAACAAATTAAGAAAGAAAGCATTTTAGTGCAATTCATTCATAGGAATGCATGCAAAATATGTACGATATTAGAGATAGAGATGGATTGCTTGAATTAATCAAATTTGATAAAGATACTGTGAGATTTGTAATATAAATATATATATATATGCCCTTCTATCATCTTAAATGTAGACACTACTTTTAAGTGAAACTATATAGTCCACACAAGTGTTTGCGTCCATGTAAATAATATCACATCTATAAATCAAGAAAAAGCTAAAGGGCAAGATGATGAATATCCCTTAGAGGTATAACTCTCTCACACTTACAAATTGTAAATTTTGAGTTAGAGTCGTATTTCCCTCCCTAAACTCCGAATTAATTGTTAATAGCTAAAATAAGAAGAGAAGCTTTATATATAAAATTGTTACTTTCTTATAATAAATAAATCAAAATCCCTCTTAATTCTAGCGAAAATGAAATTTAAATCCAAAATCTCTTGCAAAATAACAAGATACCTTTCTTATTAGGAACGGGAAGACCTATTGCTATGTTGAAGAGATTTTGTAGGTCAAACTCCCTCTGATTTTTCGGTTTAGAAGCTGCTTTGTTGCATGTTATTTACATTTAACTCTTTATGATGCAAAGTGTGACATTGCCAATTGACTAACAGTTTAATTAAGATTATTTGTGCAATTTAAAAATTATTGTTATGATGCCTTATGGATTTCATTTACTTTGTTGCGATGTTGAGATTGGGTTGTAAATTGTTATCATTTTTCTTGCAGGTTTTTGGCTGAAATAGGGGCATTGCTTCTTTTGGTCGATGATGATACAAGTCTTTCGTTAAAAGATATATATGAGAAGGTTGGAAAAGAAAAGAATGGGTGTTGTTGGCAGTCCTTTGAGGTTTACACAGGCACTTGAAATCTCTTGGTTACATAATCGGGCGACATGGTGTCCCTTGGACTATGAAAGTTTCCAAAGGTAAATGTGTTAACGACACCGACGATTTTGTCTCGCTTCAGGGCTCTCCAGAAAGAAATGGAGTCGTGGACATCGAATTGATAGAAGAGAGTTCAGTTATTGATTTGTTCAATAATTTGCAGATTCATGAAGTGAGGCTAGTTTCTGATGTTTATCTTCCAAATAGTAAGTTCAAAAAGTCTTCTCAAAGTGATCCAAGCTTTGTGCTCTGCTCAACAAGGTAAGCATATTCCGTAATTCCTAAGAGCTTGATTAGCTATTTCATAAGAAGTGAATGAATAATGTTGAACTATTCAAACTTTTCTAGAAACTCTCTAGCATTTGGTTATGGTTTAGTTATGATAGTTTAGTTTAATTTGGATGTGTTGTTACAATTTAGTTTCTTTTAGAGTTCTAGAAATGTGTTAATTTGTCTTTAGAAGATATTTATCTTTCTTGGTAGTTGTGCTAGTTACGTGTATAAGTGGTTAAGGTCTGGCGGTGCTAGTTTAATGTAGCACATTGGCCGTTGAATGGTGATGATGTGGTGCGATCTAATGGTTGCACTTGGCCCTGTATTTAGTAAATAAACTTTAAGATTGTAATGGACGAATGTATGGATGTAAAGTTGAATGGAAGTAATTTTTAGCAAAATATTGAGTGTATTCTCTCTGGTTTTCTTTCTCTAAACCAAGAGTATGTTTATGGTCGTTTGTTGATGGTTTATTGATATTTATGGATGGTATTTATGGATGTTTAATGGTTTAGATTTCCAACAGTGGTATCAGAGCTTTATTCTTAAGGGGCTGTGAGATTTCGTTTTCAGTTTATTGAGTGCTTGTGAGGTTCAAACACTAGAGAGTGAGTGTTAAACACCCATGGGTGTAGACATGGCTACTGGAGGCAATGCAAGCCTTCATGTTCCACAATTTTCTAGGGAAAACTACCAGATTTGGGTAGTAAAGATGAGATCATATTTGAGGTCTTTTGGCTTATGGGAGTATGTAGCAGAGGATAAGCAAGTTCCTGCTTTGAGAGCTAATCCAACTATAGCTCAAATTAAGCAATATGAGGAGGAGAAGATGAAGAGAGACAAGGCTGTCACTTGTCTTCATTCAGCATTGACAGACTCTATTTTCATAAGCATCATGCACCTGGAAATAGCAAAATCAATATGGGATGAATTGAAGAGCAGGTTCGAAGGTAGTGAAAGGGTGAAGTTAGTGAAGCTGTTGACCCTCAAAAGAGAGTTTGAGAATATGAAAATGAAAGATTCTGAGACAGTGAAGGACTACTCATCCAAGCTGTTAGATTTGGAGAACCAAATGAGATTGTATGGTGATGTAGTGGAGAACAACAAAGTAGTTGAAAAGATGTTGATCAACTTGCCGAAAAAATTCGAAGCCAAAGTTGCAGCAATTGAGGAGTCCTGTGACTTGAAAAAGATGACCATTTCAGAGATGGTCAGTAAACTGCAAGCTCAAGAACAAAGGCATGCGTTGAGAAATGATGGTGATATGGAGAAGACTTTCCTTGCCATGAATAAAGGAAAGCACAAAGGCAAAGGCAAGATGGATGCAGCAAGTTCAGAATCTGGTCCAAGAGTAAGATTTCCACCATGTACCACTTGCAAGAGAACAAATCATCTTGCAGAGGATTGCTGGCACAAGGGGAAACCACAAGTTCAATGCACATTCTGCAACAAATGGGGACACAGAGAACAATACTGCAGATTCAAGCAAAATCAACAAATTCAGCAGCCAATGCAACAACAAACTCAGCAGCCTATGCAACAAGCTAACTACACTGATGATCATGTATGTGATGAGCACTTGTTTACGATGTCACAACCATGCATGGTAGCTTCTACAGAGATATGGTATGTTGACAGTGGGTGCACAAGCCATATGGCTCGAGATGCAGGCATGTTCACCACACTTGATAGGAATGCAACATCAACTATAAAGCTTGGAAATGGTGATATGGTGAAGGCTGCTGGAAATGGAAAAGTTCTGATTCAAACTAAATCAGGCCCTAAGATTATTGATAATGTATTATACATTCCTGATTTAGCACAGAACTTACTCAGTGTTGCACAATTATTGAAGAGGGGCTATTCATTGATATTTGAGAGAAATTTATGTATCATCCTAGACTCTAAGAAATCTGAAATTGTGAGGGTTAGGATGCATGAAAATAGCTTCCACATAGACTTCAATCATGTCAAAATAAATGCCTCTATGTCTAAGAATGATATGGTCAGAGACATGCAAGCAAAAAGTCGCACAGATGACTTATGTGATGCATGTCTTATGTCTAAACATGATATGGTCAAGGACGTGCAAGCAACAAGTCGCACATATGGCTTACGTGATGCATGTCAGAATGGAAAGGCACCCATGAAACCGAAAATTGATGGAGTTTTTGATGGACATTCAAGCAACGAATCTGTTATAGATGATGGTGCAGTGGCTATGTCTGATTCTCTATTTTTAAAGACAAGGTGATCTGCTGATGTTTATCAAAAATGCAAAATGATGGTCAATGAGCCTGCTTGCAATGAAGAAGCTGCTCAAATGGATGAAAAGAAGCTTGCCATGAATGAGGAGTTGATGATGATTAAAAGGAACCAAGCTCTGTCCTCAACAAAGGTTGAGTACATTACTGCAGCAGCTGCTCCAAAGCAAGCTAAATGGATTAAAAAGGTCTCAACAAACCTAAATTGTATGGAAAAGAAACCCACTAGGTTATGGTGCAACAATTCAGCATTCTCTGTGGTCAAAAATCCTGTCCAACATGGGAGATCAAATCATAACAATGTCAAGTTTCATGCCATTAGAGAAGCTGAGAAGAATGGTGAAGTCAGTTGAAGCATTGCAGGTCTGAAGAGCATTTGGCCAACATACCTACAAAGGCATTAACTGGTAACAAATTTGATGGTTAAGAACAAAGCTTGGAGTCTTTAAGAAAAGTTTCAAGAAGGAGTGTTGAACTATTAAAACTTTTCTAGAAACTCTCTAGCATTTGGTTATGGTTTAGTTATGATAGTTTAGTTTAATTTGGATGTGTTGTTACAATTTAGTTTCTTTTAGAGTTCCAGAAATGTGTTAATTTGTCTTTAGAAGATATTTATCTTTCTTGGTAGTTATGCTAGTTACGTGTATAAGTGGTTAAGGTCTGGCGGTGCTAGTTTAATGTAGCACATTGGCCATTGAATGGTGATGATGTGGTGCGATCTAATGGTTGCACTTGGCCCTGTATTTAGTAAATAAACTTTAAGATTGTAATGGACGAATGTATGGATGTAAAGTTGAATGGAAGTAATTTTTAGCAAAATATTGAGTGTATTCTGTCTGGTTTTCTTTCTCTAAACCAAGAGTATGTTTATGGTTGTTTGTTGATGGTTTATTGATGTTTATGGATGGTATTTATGGATGTTTAATGGTCTAGATTTCCAACAAATAAAAACCATAGATTTCAAATTATAAAAAATTGTATTCTTTATTTTTTTTCATAAGTTTGTTATAGAACTAATGCATCTTTTCCAAAGTAAATTATAGGCAACAACTCTTTGTGCTAACCTATGAGTAACCCATCAGTCCAGTTATTAGTAGCACTGAATCTGAAGATACTAGAATGAGGCCCATAAATACTTCAACATCAAAGAGGATGGGTAGGCCGTTTTTAATAGAAAAGGGTTTGCCCCCTATGAGTAATAAAACCCAAACCAAGGATCAAGCCTATACTTTTGGAGGATCAGAGTATGGTGAGAGCTTTGTGGAGGAGACGCAGGTGGCTTCGCAAGGTAAGATAGTTGGGCATGGTATAAGCTTGTGTATCGATTAGAGGAGCAATGAATCAAGGGATTTGGGTGGCATTGATATGGGAGGACAGAAAGAGGTGACTACTGAGACTATCACAGCGTCGGATAGAGGAACTATGGGTAGAGTTAAGGATCGCAGGGAGAAAAGAAAAATAGGTAAAGGAATTCAATCTAGAGTACCTTTGAAGACTAGTAGAACCACCGGTTCAAAGAAAAGGTTAAAAGAGGTCATATGGAATCTTGATGAGGAGATTACTAAGGTCTTCGAGAAAGGGGCAGAATTAAAGGTTGTTTTTAATTCTAATAAAGCTCAGAATGGAACAGAGGAGGGAGACGGGAAGTGTCATGGCAGAAAGTGGAATTTGGAGGAAGAAGTAAGGAAAGTGGTTGATACAGGAATTATGTTAGGAATAGATTTTAATGGGAGGGAAGCAAAAGTGATGCTGTACTTGAGTTCTAGGGAACATGAGGATGAAGATTTGTTTTACGAATAGAGTATGTTGTTGTTTGTCCCAGTTCTTTGGGTTTTTTGTGTTTTTAATGTTAATTTTGTCATGGAATGTTAGAGGGTTAGGGCAGGAGGTGAAGAGAAAAAAGGTTAATAGGGTGGTGATGGCTTTGAATCCTGTGATTCTGTTTATTCAGGAAACCAAAAGAGATGTCTTTGATAGGAAACTCATTAGGAGTATAGGTGGGAAGTCGCTGACTAGGGGAGTAGGAGTGGAGGCCGCTGGCTCAACTGGTTGCCTGATGACCTTGTGGGATGAGGAGAGGTTTTCAGTGTCTCATTGTTTATCCAATCATTGGTGCATTGTTTTAGTTAGGCAGCTGCTGAAGATTGGAAAATATCACTATACACAAATACAATATACAAAAGAGAAATAAAATTGTCAATAAAATGATTGTTTGTAATACATCATAAGTGTACACGCCAAATGTGGAGGCGGAGAGGAAGAAATTATGGGAGTATCTTTTGAGCATTCAGCAGATTTTTGAGCAGCCTTGGTGTCTTGGAGGAGATTTTAACACGGTTTTGGACGAATCTGAGAGAAAATGGGGCAATTTCGATACATGGTCTGCTAGAAATTTTCAGAATTTTATTCTTCAAGCTAAGGTGAAAGACATCCCTTTGAGGGGGGCTGCTTTCACGTGGTCTAATAACAGATTTAATGGAGTGTGGGCAAGGTTAGATCGTTTTTTGGTTTCTCCTCTTATTTTGTCATGGTTTTCTAAACTATAAACCTTACAGATTGTTTACCAATTTGGTGCATTGTTTTATTCAAAATATTGTTTGTATTTCGCGCCAAATGGGAGGCGGAAAGGAAGAAATTATGGGAGTATCTTTTGATTCAGTAGATTTTTGAGCGCCTTGGTGTCTTGGAGGAGATTTTAACACGGTTTTGGAGTGCAATTACCTGAAAGACATCCCTTTGAGGGGGGCTGCTTTCACGGGAAACACGGAGGTCAAATGTTTTTTGGGGCTAACTTAATTCAAAATAGTATTCCGAGCACAGTGCAATTACCTTGGCCGGAGGTTAGGGGCTCGGGCCTTTTCGTTTTCAGAATAGATGGCTTGATGATAAGAAGTCGATGTCGGAAGTGAAGAGGAGTTGGGTTGGAAACAAGGTAGTGGGATCGAACAGTGTGATGCTTCATCATAAATTGAAGGCTTCTAAAGCCATTATCAGGAGATGGGCGGCGGGCTATGCTAAAGTTAGATCCAATTTGAAGGTTTTGGAAGCTCAGTTGGAGATGTAAGGTTCACATTTGTTGATTGGCTCATTTCGTGGACAAACCACATGTTGGGGTTTGGTTGTAAGGGTAGTCCTTTCCAAGACCTAAGGGTAGTGCTTACATTGGCTTGTATAGTTGCTTAGGTGTTGTTGCATTGTTATTGCTCAAGCATCTTGTTATATGATAATGCCTGACATGTTAGGCATTAGGATGCATGCACTTCAAGACCTCGTCTCCGCGCGTGATAATTTGCGCGATGCACTCCAAAATCGGCGGTTACGGTATATCTCTAGTGCTTATTTTTCTTTGAAGAGATTAGTTGCACATCCTTATCAGAACACAAGTCTTTGATCACACTTAACAAAGATACATTGCATAAATCTTCATCTAAGCATCATCTATCATCTAGCATATGCTAATGCATGGGACTTCTTTCTCTTCACATGTCTACTTTAATGTTCATATGCCATCTAGCTAATCTCACACTTGCACTTATGCCATGAACATGTTATTATTGATAACTAGGTTGATAGATTGTGTGTTTGTGGGTTTTATATTGTGACCTTTACTTAGCTAAAGTTATATGCAATATAGCTTCATTTCCCGAAGCATTTAGAGTACCCTAGCTCTTATTGCATTAATTGAATATTCATACATATTCACATAGTATCCGAAAACGTAAGTGTGCTTAGGCCTCAAGCAAATTGGACTAGAGCCGCTACGCGCATGTGTATCAGGGGATATCACTAGGGATTGAACACTAGAATGTGCCGAGAATTGAGTTTCTTTTCATATAGTGGATTTCGAGGTCCGAGTGTGGCGCACTTAACAGCCCGTGGTTTTTCCCAGAAAACATCAAGTGACCGCCTATTACGGACTTGCTAGATTTTCGTATTGCCATGCGAAAATTGGGTGGGCTTCTCCCATTTGTTGATTGGCTCATTTCGTGGACAAACCACATGTTGGGTCCTTTGTAAGGGTAGCTTAGGTGTTGTTGTTATTACTCAAGAAGACCTCATCTTGAAAAGCACTCCAAAGGTATATCTCTAGTGCTTATTTTTCTTTGAAGAGATTAGTTGCACACACACACTTAACATACATTGCATATGTGTGCTTTCTCTTCACATGTCACATTTCACACTTGCACTTATAAGTTATTTTTTGTTGTGTGTATTTGTGACTTGCAATTCGTTTCCCGATAGTATTCGGAAACATTCGCGCATGCACTAGAATGTGCTTGGTTTTGCGTGAAGACCGCCTACGGAGAATGCCATCGGCTTCTCCTTGGTTTTCACCTATGTTGGTGATCGACGGTTATGATCGGCGGCTTGGCCGCTGAATAAAACTGCCGTTTACATCCAGAAGTGTCTAGAGCAATTCTGCGGTTATGATCGACGGTCACGACTGTCGTTCGAAACCGCCGTTCAAGACCTGATTGATTTTATCTCTCGGTTTGATTCGGTGGTTGAATCGGTAGTCACGAAACCGCCGAATGAAACCGCCGTTCATACCTAATTGATTTTATCTCTCGGTTTGAATCGGTGGTCACGAAACCGCCGAATAAAACCGCCGTTGTTCCCCTGTTCTTCTCAGGTTCACTTCGGCGGTTAGAATCGGCGGCCTGGCCGCCGAATGAAACCGTCGATCGGTGCGTTTCAGGGGCAAACTTGTCTTTTCACATGCTCTGTTTTTCATGCCTATAAATACATCACTTTCTCTTGTTCTGAATGTGACTCTTTAATCATCAAGAACCCTACTTTTAAAAGAGAGATTTTTAAGAGAAAAAGCAACAAAGTTTGCTCAATTAAACACTCAAACCAAAATCCATTTGCATCAAAGTTCATCTAGCATTCTCTAGCATATCTAGGATGCTTGCTTGCATGGGTCTTTTATCATCACACTTGCTTTGGTAAGTTTTTCACTATTATCATATATAATTAGTGTTTTATTTATTATGGCATCTCTTTCATTACTTGATTGTTCTTAGATTGAATTCTAATATTCAAGATAGAGATTGTTGTGTTAATTTGATTGAGTGTTGTTTTGTGATAGATATCTAGGTTTCTATAATCTATGATTATCTAAGCTAATTGACATGTCATTTAGCTTTAATATCTAGGATTGTTTTTAATTGCAAATTCATCATCTTAGATAAGCATATAGGGTTTCCCTTGCTCTATGTTGCATTTGAATATTCATATATTCACTTAGGGTGTTAATCTCTTTTTAGAGAATTAAGTCTTGTGTTGTGACCGGGATTAGGTTGCTTAATTCACAAGCAATCGGACTAGGTTCGCTTATACCGGGATTAGGTAGGTGTGTGATTACTTCCGGGATTAGGTTGTAATTTCATCACATTTAGTGGATTCGAGGTTCGGGTATGGCTCACTTAACAGCCCGTGGTTTTTCCCGTGAGGGTTTCCATGTAAATATCAAGTGTTGTTTTAATTTCCGCACAATATTACACTTGCTATATTTTATTGACTATTAGGGGTATTTTCGTAATCTTGTCCTTAAACGAAAATTGGGTAAAATTAGTTAAAATCTATTTACCATCCCTCTAGATTAATAGTTTACACACCGTGAGAACTTTCAATTGGTATCAGAGCGGTTATGATACTCGCTTTTTCCGTCGTTAAGAAATCGCAAGGATCAAAAGATTGTTTCATTTAAAAAAGGGGTTTCCTACGCAATGTGCTCTAAACTAGCAAAAGACTAGTAAAACGGCAAGCGAGGGTACAACCATTTCAAGTTCTAGAGTTTATTGGAAGCATGTAAATAGAATGCGGAAAGACGAGAATGGTGTGTGTGAAATGTATGTACAATGCGGTGTGTGTGTGTAGAAAATGAAAATGAAAATAAATAAAAATAAAAAGAATATGGAAGGGTGAGAATGGTGTTTAAAGTGATAAATAAAATGGTGGATAGGAGAGATGCATGAAAATGGTCACACAAGGTTCAACAAGTTCACCATACATAAGTGCACAAATAGTTGGTTGTTAGACATTAAGGACATCCAATTTTAGTTAAGGGTTTGTTCTTGCCTCAATCCGGTTTATACCCATTCATAGAGCTAACGGTTGAAGAGTGTGTCGAGAACCTCTCAAACACGAAACCGCAACCAACATATGTGAACCGATTCTACAAACAAAACAACATTGAGCCCTAATGATAGCTTCGTAATGTAAAATGGCAACATGAAAGTCTAATGAATGTGGAAAGAGTAATTGTATCTCCGACCATAACTCACTTAGAGCCCCTAGCGTGAGAGATAGCCAAAGACCAATAATTGTAACTCTAACCATGACTCACCTAGAGCCCCTAGAATGAGAAATAGCTAAAGTCCAATTGTTAACAAGAACATTGAACCAAACCCTTCTAATATAGCAATTTATAGGTTCACCTACTCTTCCTAGCTAATTAGCCAAGACTATACCTACAGAGCCCCTCCAAAGGCACAATCCTAACTCTAAGTCACTCAAACCCATTCATGACATGCAATTTTGACCTTCCAAAGACATACACACACAAATGGGATATTTGATTACAACTACTCCTACAATTAAGTTAATCTACTCCTAATCCCATCTATGAACACATATCAATTTCCAATCATCAATAAACATGCATTTCAAGATAAGAGATATATTCAACAACAATCAAGAATGAATCAAAACACAAATTGGATATAAAAACAACCATCATATATATTGAGCACAAATATAAGTTTACAAATATTCCCGAGTGGGGATTACACATTTAAGAAAACAAGAAATACAAAGAGATGAGTTAAAAGAGACAACCCTTGAAGAAAACCTCCTCCAAGTCCTCCATGAAACCCTAGCTCGAAATTGGTCCAAAGACCCTCCTTTCTCCTTGCAATCTACTCCTAAATGGGTGGATGATGGGTAGAAGATAAAGTGGGGAGCATCCATGGAGGAAAAACCTCCATGGATGCTCTAGAAAGCTTCTCTCTCTCTCTCTTATTAGATGAAGAAGATGAAGATGAAGATGAAGATGAAGATGAAGAAGAAGAGGAAGTGTGTGGGGTGTGGATTCTGTTAGGAGAGAAGAGAATAAGGTGTTTATATAGTGTTGGGAGGTTAGGGCACGAATTGGGGATGAAAGGATGAAACTGTCCCTGAAATTCGCCCAAAAAATGACTTTCTAGAGCTGATCAGTGGTTTCGTTCTGCGGCTTGACCACCGTTTGAAGTAGTCGTTTAGACCTGACGCCATTTCAGAATTTCAGCATCGCGTACCGTTACGGAAATGGGCATAACTTCCTACAGAAAGCTCATAATTGTAATCCGTAAAATGTTCTGGAAACTAGACTTCCAGGGCGTTACGAATATATAAAGATATCAATGTGGTTCGATCTGAGGAGGAAGATATGAGCCTTGCAATATGTACGTTCTGCACGCGTATATATATAATTTCTTCCGTTTTTGGCTCATTTTGCCTCCCAAACTAATCTTTAAGCTCAAAACCTTATTGTAGGGAATATGTACCTACACAAGGCTCAAACAACATATTATATACAAAAATACGCTCGAAAACGAGACAAACGAGATAAACGATCGAAAATGGGGGACCTTAAATAGGTATAAAATAGTAGAACCTATAGAGTTTTCAACTTGAAGACTCGAACCGTCATGGAATCATCGAATGTTGTTATTGATGATACAAGGCTCAAGTCTAATAACCATGAGGAGGAGGAAGTTTTAGATGATAACTCTCCTTTGGAGAGGGTTGTGGTGACTCCCAATGTTGGGACGTCCAATGACAATAATGAGGTCACACAACCTCTTACTAGAGTCCCTCTCTTGGACTCTAATGAACCCGCTCCATGGGTTAGAAGACTCCATAACAAAAAGGATGTTATTGGAGATGTGAATGAGGGTGTTTGGACTGGGCGTCAAATAGCTAATCTTATTAGCTTTACATGCTACACCTCTCAAATTGAACCCAAAAAGGTTGATGAAGCCTTGAATGATGAATTTTGGGTTCTTGCCATGCAATAAGAGTTAAACCAATTCAAAAGGAATGAGGTTTGGACTCTAGTTCCTAGGCCTAAAAGCACTAATGTGATAGGCACTAAGTGGATTTATAGGAACAAATCCGATGAGGATGGCAACATAGTGCGGAACAAGGCTAGACTTGTAGCATAAGGGTACTCTCAAATTAAGGGTATCAACTTTGAGGAGATATTTGCTCCCGTTGCCCGTTTAGAGTCCATTAGGCTTCTCTTGTCCATTTCTTGTGTGCACAAGTTCAAATTGCACCAAATGGATGTCAAGAGTGCCTTTCTCAATGGCTTCTTGCAAGAGGAAGTGTTTGTTGAACAACCCAAGGGGTTTGTGGATGCACACCACCCCAACCATGTCTATCGCCTTAAGAAGGCTCTATATGGGTTGAAACAAGCACCGAGGGCTTGGTATGAGCACCTCACTCAATTTCTTGTTGACAATAACTACACAAGGGGTAGTGTTGATAAGACACTATTCATCAAGATAGACAATAATGAGCTTTGCATAGCTCAAATATATGTTGATGATATAGTTTTTGGCTCCACCAACAACACCAAGGTCCAACAATTTGTTGATGTCATGTCTCATGAATTTGAGATGAGTCTTGTTGGTGAGCTTAGTTACTTCCTAGGTTTGCAAATTAGGCAATTAGATGATGGGATTTTCATAACCCAAACCAAATATGCTAAAAACCTAGTGAAGAAGTTTGGTCTTGAAAATGCCAAACATTGTGATACACCCATGAGTACCACTTTGAAGCTAAGCAAGGATGCTAGTGGTAAAAGTGTGAAACAAACTCTATATCGGGGCATGATAGGTAGCTTGCTTTATTTGACCGCAAGTAGGCCCGATATCTCTTTTAGTGTGGGTGTGTGTGCTAGGTACCAAGCGGATCCCAAGGAGTCCCATCTCTCTTCCGTAAAGAGAATCATTCGCTATATGAATGGGACTTCCAACCATGGGATTTGGTACTCTTTTGACACTAATGCTAGTCTTGTAGGCTTTAGTGATGCGGATTGGGAAGGAAATTGTGATGATAGGAAAAGCACATCGGGCGGTTGCTTCTTCCTAGGCAACAACTTGGTGTCTTGGTTTTGCAAGAAGTAAAACTCAATTTCCTTGTCCACGGCCGAGGCCGAGTACATAGCTGCGAGGAGTGGATGCACACAACTCCTATGGATGAAGCAAATGCTAGTAGACTACGGATTCAACCAAGGTACTCTCACTCTCTTTTGTGATAACATGAGTGCCATTAATATTTCCAAGAATCCGGTGCAACATTCTAAAACTAAGCATATTGACATCCGCCATCATTTCATTAGAGAGCTTGTTGAAAATAAATGCATAATACTTGAACATGTAGGTACTAATGATCAACTTGCGGACCTATTTACTAAACCCTTAGATTCTACTCGATTTAAAACACTAAGTAGATCTATTGGGATATGTCTTGTGGAGTGATGTGATTTCTATTTGACCTCATATGGGGAAGTCAAGCAAAGAGAGCTATTTTGCATTCTTGTATCTTGCAAAAAAATTGAAATAACTTATGCCTCTTCTTTTAATTGTTTGAGTAAGCTTGGTTGCACATATGTATATATGTTTTCAATTCAATAAGTGTGAACCTTGCTTGTTTACAATCCATGTCATATTTATGTTCAAACATGCATTTTTGGACTAGGAGATGTATATAGGAAGTATGATTTGAATGACCTATGGTTATCTCCATGACATGATGATTCTTTAATAACATGCTAATGTCAAATGAAAAAGCATGAAATTCATATAACATGCTCACATGAAAAGCATGAATTGATGATTGCATATTCTTAAAATGCAAAACTTGTGTGAAAGCTTATGAGACTTAAAATGAATAAAGGATCTTGTATCCGTTCAAAGGAATTTATATTTCAAATGTCTCTATTTCTTTATTGGTTGAACATGGCTACTATCATACGGATATCTTATCTGGAAAAATCGAATAGGGTGCAAAGTCGCTCATGCCATGTTTCGCTTATAAAGTTGGATATAGTTGTTCTTAAATTGAAATCAATAAATTCTCTATATCCTTGCTTTTCTCATGACATTGGTGAAATTGGTTTGAATTCTTATTAGAAACCTTTGTCATTTGCTTTGCCAAATACCATTGTATTTTGGACTTGAATGCTACATGTCTTGTATGCAAAACATGTTTGATTCACACATTTTACGCAAATAAATCTCCTTGTTTCTCTTCAATTAATTGAGATGCATAAAGTGACTTATATTGATTATGCAAATGTCTTGCATGCTACTATCTCTCGTTGCTATGGGTGACCCGGTTGGGGACTACTCCCTTGCCTATATCATGACAAAAAGGGGGAGTAGGATATGGTAAGGGGAGTTGCAAATTGTAGCAATTGTGCCTATTGGGGAGAATATACATTGAGGGGGAGTAACCTGTTGAGGGGGAGCATTGCATTCACATACATTGCATAATGTTGTGCCTAATCTTTTTAATATGCAATGCTTGTTTTTGCTCTCACTTGATTCATCTCACTTTTTACTTGTATTGGAAATGTTAGAAACTTTATTTTCAGGGATTGATTATTCTACAAGAGGTTGAAGACTTCAAGTTGCATTTTCTTATCTCTTTGTAATGTAGAATATCATTGTAGTCCCGTAGTTTCTATTTTTTTTGTGAGGAATCAATGTGAGTGGTGGTTTTGTCATGAAATAGCCAAAGGGGGAGATTGTAAGGTTCCCATTTGTTGATTGGCTCATTTCGTGGACAAACCACATGTTGG
Source organism: Acer yangbiense (assembly GCA_008009225.1). Classification (NCBI taxonomy): domain Eukaryota; kingdom Viridiplantae; phylum Streptophyta; class Magnoliopsida; order Sapindales; family Sapindaceae; genus Acer; species Acer yangbiense. Next base: position 53,579,277 of record CM017762.1, on the reverse strand, counting down.
GGTCCTTTGTAAGGGTAGCTTAGGTGTTGTTGTTATTGCTCAAGCCCTTTGAAGACCTCGTCTTGATAAGCACTCCAAAGGTATATCTCTAGTGCTTATTTTTCTTTGAAGAGATTAGTTGCACACACACACTTAACATACATTGCATGTGTGCTTTCTCTTCACATGTCACATTTCACACTTGCACTTATATGTTATTTTTTGTTGTGTGTATTTGTGACTTGTAATTCGTTTCCCGATAGTATTCGGAAACGTTCATGCATGCACTAGAATGTGCTTGGTTTTGCGTGAAGACCGCCTACGGAGAATGCCCTTGGCTTCTCCTTGGTTTTCACCTATGTTGGTGATCGACGGTTATGATCGGCGGCCTGGCCGCCGAATAAAACCGTCGTTTGCATCCAAAAGTGTCTAGAGCAATTCTACGGTTACGATCGGTGCTCACGACCACCGTTCGAATCCGTTGTTAAAGACCTGATTGATTTTATCTCTCGGTTTGATTCGGCGGTTGAATCGGTAGTCACGAAACCACCGAATGAAACCGCCGTTCATACCTGATTGATGTTATCTATCGGTTTGATTCGGCAGTCACGAAACCACTGAATAAAACCGCCGTTGTTCCCCTGTTCTTCTCGGGTTCAATTCGGCGGTTAGAATCGGCGGCCTGGCCGCCGAATGAAACCGCCGATCGGTGCGTTTCAGGGGCAAACTTGTCTTTTCACATGCTCTGTTTTTCATGCCTATAAATACATCACTTTCTCTTGTTCTGAATGTGACTCTTTAATCATCAAGAGCCCTACTTTTAAAAGAGAGATTTTTAAGAGAGAAAACAACCAAGTTTGCTCAATTAAACACTCAAACCAAAATCCATTTACATCAAAGTTCATCTAGCATTCTCTAGCATATCTAGGATGCTTGCTTGCATGGGTCTTTTATCATCACACTTGCTTTGGTAAGTTTTTCACTATTATCATATATAATTAGTGTTTTATTTATTATGGCATCTCTTTTATTACTTGATTGTTCTTAGATTGAATTCTAATATTCAAGATAGAGATTGTTGTGTTGATTTGATTGAGTGTTGTTTTGTGATAGATATCTAGGTTTCTATATTCTTTGATTATCTAAGCTAATTGACATGTCATTTAGCTTTAATATCTAGGATTGTTTTTAATTGCAAATTCATCATCTTAGATAAGCATATAGGGTTTCCCTTGCTCTATGTTGCATTTGAATATTCATATATTCACTTAGGGTGTTAATCTCTTTTTAGAGAATTAAGTCTTGTGTTGTGACCGGGATTAGGTTGCTTAATTCGCAAGTAATCGGACTAGGTTCGCTTATACCGGGATTAGGTAGGTGTGTGATTACTTCCGTGATTAGGTTGTAATTTCATCACATTTAGTAAATTCGAGGTTCGGGTGTGGCTCACTTAATAGCCCGTGGTTTTTCTCGTGAGGGTTTCCACGTAAATATCAAGTGTTGTTTTAATTTCCGCACAATATTACACTTGCTATATTTTATTGACTATTAGGGGTATTTTCGTAATCTTGTCCTTAAACGAAAATTGGGTAAAATTAGTTAAAATCTATTCACCCCCCCCCCCTTTAGATTAATAGTTTACACACTGTGAGAACTTTCAGGAGAGAATTGATGAGGAGGCTGCAGCTAATGGGTGGACGGAACCCCTGCGTCAAGTCAGGATGAAGGCTTTGGCAGATTTTTGGAAAGCTTTGAGAGTAGAGGAACAAGAATGGCATCAGAAATCAAGGGTTAATTGGTTGTTAAATGGCGACAGAAATTCAAGGTATTTCCAGAGTATTGCTAGCGGTCGGCACAGAAGAAACTTCATAGATAGGTTAGAATTTGAGGATTAGAGTGTCTCGGACAAGGGTGAAATCAGCTCTAGGGTGGTGGAACACTTTGAAAAGCATTATTCGAAGGTAAATTGGCAGAGACCGAAGATTAATGGCAGTTTATTCAATAAGATTTCGGAAGAGGATAGTCAAAGGTTGGAAGAAAATTTCAGTCTGTGTGAAGTGAAGGAAGCTTTTGCTAGTTACGATGGAAATAAGGCGCCAGGCCCGGATGGATTTAATATTAGTTTTGTGAAAGCTAAATGGGATGTCATTGAAGACGATTTTGTGAAATTTTTGGTGGAGTTTCATAGGGATGGGGTAGTGGTGAAATATATTAATAGGTCTTTCATTGCTATGATCCCGAAGTGTGACAATCCGATGGTGTTGTTGAATTTCAAACCTATTAGCTTAGTGGGGTGTTTGTATAAAATTCTTGTAAAAATCCTTGCGAATAGATTGAAGAAAGTGATCAACTCGGTGATTGGAGAGTCTTAATTGGCTTTTGTTAAGAATAGGCAAATTCTCGACAGTATAGTGATTGCGGATGAAATTATTCATGATTGGAGGAAGAGGAAAGATGGAGGGGGTCTTTTGGTGAAATTAGACTTCGAGAAAGCGTATGACTCCTTTGACCATTCATTTCTTGACGACATGCTAGATAAGATGGGATTCGGGGCGAAATGGAGAAGGTGGATCGAATGTTGTATTTCGTCTCCGAGGCTTTCAGTTTTGGTAAACCGGAAGGCAACCTCTGAGTTTGGTTTGGAAAGGGGTCTTCGTCAGGGAGATCCTCTTTCTCTGTTTTTGTTCTTAGTGACGGCAGAAGGGTTAAATGCTCTTCTTAGAAAAGCCTCTAAGATGAATTCAATTAAAGGGGCCAGTTTGGGTGGAGGAGAGGTGCATATATCGCAGTTATAGTTCGTCGATGATACTCTTTTGTTCCTTCTTCCAAAGGAGGAGTATCTTCGTAATGCAAGGAGGGTTTTAAGGTGTTTCGAAATCGTTTCTGGGCTGTGTCTGAATTTTCAAAAATCCAGAATCGACAAAGTGGAAAAAAGGGGTTAATCTGCAAGCGGATTGGGCAAAGATTTTTCGGTGTAAAGAAGCGTCATTACCTCTGCAGTATTTGGGGATTTCTATTGGGGGAAGGCCGAGTTCGAAGGCGTTTTGGGCAGATTTAGTTAAAAAGTTTGAATATCGCCTAGCGCCTTGGAAGAAATTATTCCTAAATAAAGGTGGGTGATTGGTTCTTATCAAATCAGTTTTGTGCAACCTTCCAGTTTATCTAATGTCAGTTTTTAGAATGCCGGTGTCCATTGCCAACAAAATTGAAAGGATCCAAAGGGATTTCTTTTGGGGTGATGGGGATAAAAATAGAAAGCTGCACCCAATTAATTGGGACACATTGCAGCAAAGCATGAAGGAAAGAGGATTAGGTCTTGGTTCCATTATTTCCAAAAACAAGGCGTTGCTAGCAAAATGGGTGTGGAGGCTTGGTGTAGAAACCAAGTCCTTATGGAAGCGGACTATATGCGCGAAGTATGGCGTTCAGAAGGATAGGTTGAAGTGGGATTGGGCGTGTGGTGCTAACAGTTAGGGGTTCTTTAAGTCGGTTGCTTGCTTATTTCAGGAAGGAGAGATCTCGGCTAGTATTTTGAAGGAGGGGATGAGAGTTGTTGTAGGGAAGGGGGATAGAGCAAGATTTTGGACAGATTTTCTAGTGGAAGGGTCAGCCTTGAAAGATGCTTTTCTTAGAATTTTAGTTCTTGCTAAGGATAAAAAGGGGACAGTTAGAGAGTTTGGAAAGAGAGAAAAAGGGGAGTGGAATTGGGAAATTGCCTTGAGATGAAATATTTTTGATTGGGAAACTAGTCAGTGGTGTTGTTTTGTTGAGTGCCTGATGGCAATTAAAATCATGGATTCGGTAGAGGATACGCTATGTTGGGTTCATGATCCTTCGGGGCAGTTCTCGGTAAAGTCTTTTAGAATTCATTTGGAGGAGGGGCGAAATCAAGAGAGGAGGGAATTTAAGGATGTGTGGATGGTTGTGTGTCCTCCCAAAATAGAAATGTTTGTGTGGCAGCTTTTCCATGGGAGAATAGTTGTGAGGGATTTGTTATTTAAATATGGTATGATTTCCTCTACTAACTATGTGTGTTTGCTGTGTAAAGAGGAGATTGAATCTTGTGACCACTTGTTTTTACATTGTAATTGGAGTTGGAAGGTGTGGCATAAGTGTATTGGCTGGTGGGATTTATGTTGCTGTGTCCCTTCTTCTTTGATGGAGTGGTGGATGGAATGGCCGTCGCTGTGTCCTCGTTCGTAGTCTTCCAGAGCCTGGAATTCGATGTTTTTCGTAGTGGTTTGGTCGGTTTGGGAGACCAGCAATAACTTGGCTTTCAACAACATTCAAGCTGACAGTATTGGAGTAGTGGATTTGATTAGATTCAGGATCGGGTGGTGGTTTAAACACTTGGGGAAGGGTTCGTCGGATCCTATATCGATAATTTTGCTGAACTTAGTTGAGAGGTGTTCTGAGTTTGCCAAGAAAAAGCCTGCGAGATTGGAGAAATGGAATCCTCTGGCTACCAATAGCCTTATTTTTAATGTTGACGGGTTGGTGAGGGGTTCTTCTGGTGTGGTTGGAATAGGGGGCGTTTTACTGGATCATTTGGGAAAGGTTTTGTGCATCTTCTCTTCCTTTGTAGGAGTTCATGTTGCTGCTGTTGCTGAGATTTTAGCTATAGCTAAAGCTTGCGATTTATTGGAGGCCAGACATGATTTGAATAGAAAGAGTATTATTATTGCTAGTGATTGTCTTACTGCAGTGGAGTGGGTGAGGAATAGAGGTTTGGGTGGTGAGAGCCATGTTGAGACTATTCAATTTATTTGTAGATGCTTGGGGTCTTTTGGTTTAGTTTTGGTGGTTTATTGCCAGTGAGGTACCAATCATTTTGCTGATTACCTGGCTAGAAAGGGTGCATATGGTGTTGAGGTTGTTAGATGGAGCGCCTAGTTTTTCCTGGTCCGTTTTGCCTTGTTGGTTCCCCTGCTTTCGGTGTGGGAGCTGTTGTTGATAAGGCAATCTGTTGGGGTGCCTTGTGTTTTCTTTTTTTTTGGTGGTTCACGGTCTGCTCTGTGTTTTGGTTCTGTGGCTTTGTTTTGTTTTTCTGGTTGTTGGGCTATTTCAAACAACAGCGACAAGGGGTGGTTTCTGATAACCCCTGTCGCTGTTGTTTGATCTGTTGTTTTCTTTGCTTTGGTTTGTTCCTTTTGTTGTTTGTTGGGTCCCTCGGCCCTCTTAATAAAGCTTGTTGATTATAAAAAAAAAAACTCTTTGCACTGACGTACAAGGTTATCAACATCTAAGGAACTTTAATTAAGTATTCTTGTAGCATTAAGATTGTTTGATTGGAATTTGTTTTCATTTTTCATTTTATTTTTGTTCCCAAATAGTTGCATATATTACACTGCATATTATACTTTGACTTCATCTCAAGATTATTTGAGGAGGCACATAAAGCTAAGGCTTTATTGGTTTTAATGGAGATTATTCCATAGCACATTAGATTTTTGGATTCTTGGATTTGCTCAAACCATGACTGTGTCCTTTAAAAGGTGTTTACTTGCCTTTTGTTATTATTATTTTTAAAATTGGTGTTAATGTAATTTTATCATTTTAACTTGCACCTTTAAATTAAAAGATGAGCTCATACAATTTTAGGATCTTTATTTAGGAAGTCTTGAACATCTTGTGCATCAAGCAAAACAATGAGAATAATTTTTGAATCATTGTTTGTTAACCGTAAGTCAGTAATCGAGCCTCGGTATATATATATATATATATATATATATATAACTTGTTCTTATTAATTGCTTTCAGACAGATTTCTCCATTTCATCGATCATCTGGTTTCTTTATCAAATTATTTTCAATTTTTTAGAGCTTGCATTCTCTTGTAGGGTTTATCCACATTCCAAAGCCGAAATTGAAGTCCTTGAGAGACAATGTGGCAGCATTCCAATGAAGTTCTGTCATGTTGAGCATGGCAGTGTCAGTTTCTTTTTCTTTAATAAGGTGGAGCTTCCTGTTCTACCCTAACCTTTCTGCTCATGGAGTGTTAAGACTGTTGCACTATACAAGAGCTGAATTGCAGGAGACTTGTAACAGAGCAGAAGCATTCGAGGATGGTACTTATCATCCCTTTAAATTTATACACATTGATGGCACTGCATGGGCCTCAACTGATATCTGCCTATAGCTTCCACTACATCTCTATTTTGATTACTTATGAATGAGAGTAAAAAATTTTCTCTTCATTTCCTTTGACCTATGTTTGGTTATATAAAAACTTAAACGGCACATAGGATGGAGATTTAGTGAATTTTCAACCACTTAGGAGAGATTTAGCAGACTTCTTACGAAAATCCATCATATATATCTTGTACTACTACTATTTGATTTTGATTTTAGATGTATTGATTTTAATTAGTATTATATGCGAAAACAAAATAGATGCTGATGTTGGGAACACAGATTTAGAAAACATTACTCTTCTCTATTTTACATATGAGCCCAACCATGCTAACTTAATTTATTAATTATATAGTTAGAACATCCATAGATTCATGTCATTATTCTCATTGTTAAAATCCCGAATCTGTCTTGTAATATGAGCAGTAAAAGATTCTAACTCCATGCAAGAAACCTCATCTTTACCAAGAGACTGCTTGAAAGATTCTCTAAATGCATTGGCCCTTTTCCTCATCTGATCCCTTTCCTCAGATGCCATCAACCTCCTCATAGCTTTTTTAATATGTGATGATTCAACAATTTCCTCTGTGTGTCCATTTCTTGACTATAACACCAACCCTAAGCACCTTTGATATCAGCACAGCATTCTTTGGTTGGTCTGAGTGCATAGGCCAAGCTACAATCGGTACTCCCATGCTCAGGCTCTCCAAGCATGAATTCCATCCACACTGACTCATGAACCCTCCAGTTGATGGGTGACCTAATATTTCCAGTTGGGGTGTCTAATCACTTACAATCATCCCCATACCTTTCGTTCTCTTCTCGAATCCTTCTGGACTTTTAGCTGATCTCCTGCATTCTTCTGTGAAAATGTCCGCTTTATCTGCATATCTCAATACCCAGATGAACTTTGTATTGCTTTGTTCCAGACTAATGGCATTTTCATTAATATGTTCATCTATCATGGAAGTTGTGGTTCCAAAAGAGATAAATTACATATTTTGGTGCTTGTTTATCTAGCCAGCTTAAGCACTTGTCTCAGCTGTTTGAGTTCCCATGCTTGCTACAGATTGTTACTAGGTTGATTGACCCGACTGCCCAGTATTTCTTGTTTCCAGGAATATTTTCTAGAAGATCAATGTATGTATCTTCCATTGATCTGTTTGTGTTGATCAGATCACCAACTCTAAACTTCAAGAATTATCCTTGATTAAACACGAAATTCAAGACTTCAAAAGGCACGCAACCTTTAAGAGAAGGAAGTTCATTTGGTACCACCTCAACTTCTATTTGAATAGGTTTCCCCAGAGCTTCCCGAAGGTCAAAGAATGAAAAGAAGGCAGAGACTGTATTGAAAGCATAGCTTTCTGTATTAGGTATGGAAACAGAGTCCTGGACAACAGATGCCATCAAAGTGTCATGGATAATGACAATTCTTTTGCCTGTTGGGGAGAGGAGCCAGTGTAATAGCGCAGTGAAGTGCTGGCGAAGGTGGGGAGAATCTTCAAAGGGATGAATATGTGCAGGGCATTTGGTGGATGAGTGAGGATTAGGTGAATGGGGGGAGGAAAAGAGGAAGTGGCAAGTCATGGAAATGGATTCTTTCCAAGTCCAGAGGGTCAATGTTGTAAGGTTCCCATTTGTTGATTGGCTCATTTCGTGGACAAACCACATGTTGGGGTTCTTTGTAAGGGTAGCTTAGGTGTTATTGTTATTGCTCAAGCCCTTTCAAGGTCTCAAGGTGTCAAGCACTCCAAAGGTATGTCTCTAGTGCTTATTTTTCTTTGAAGAGATTAGTTGCACACACACACTTATCATACATTGCATATGTGTGCATTCTCTTCACATGTCACATTTCACACTTTCACTTATATGTTATATTTTGTTGTGTATATTTGTGTCTTGTAGTCTTGTAATTCGTTTTACGATATTATTCGGAAACGTCCGCGCATGCACTAGAATGTACTTGGTTTTGCGCGAAGACCGTCTACGGAGAATGCCCTTGGCTTCTCCTTGGTTTTCACCTATGTTGGTGATCGGCGGTTATGATCGGCGGCCTGGCTGCCGAATGAAACCGCCGTTTGCTTCCAGAAGTGTCTGGAGCAATTCTGTGGTTACGATCGGTGGCCACGACCGCCGTTCGAAACCGCCGTTCAAGACATGATTGATTTTATCTCTCGGTCTAATTCGGCGGTCACGAAACCGCCGTTCATACCTAATTGATTTTTTTTATCTCAGGTTTGATTCGGCGGTTAGATCGGCGGTCACGAAACCGTTGAATGAAACCACCGTTGGTCTCCTGTTCCTCTCTGGCCAATTCAGCGGTTATGATCGGCGGCCTGGCCGCCGATTGAAACCGCCGATCGGTGCGTTTCAGGGGCAAACTTGTCTTTTCACATGCTCTGTTTTTCATGCCTATAAATACATCACTTTCTCTTGTTCTGAATGTGACTCTTTAATCATCAACAACCCTACTTTCAAAAGAGAGATTTTTAAGAGAGAAAGCAACCAAGTTTGCTCATTAAACACTCAAACCAAAATCCATTTGCATCAAAGTTCATCTAGCATTCTCTAGCATATCTAGGATGCTTGCTTGCATGGGTCTTTCATCATCACACTTGCTTTGGTAAGTTTTTCACTATTATCATACATAATTAGTGTTTAATTTATTATGGCATCTCTTTTATTACTTGATTGTTCTTAGATTAAATTCTAATATTCAAGATAGAGATTGTTGTGTTGATTTGATTAAGTGTTGTTTTTATGATAGATATCTGATGCGCCACTGGATAGTTCTATAAACTATCGTAAATAATGGCGTATGGGTTTATCCGCAAGTGCACGGATCGTTAAGATCGCGTAGCAGCAAGTACGGTTCGTTCCACAGGGAAGTTGTACACGTAAAGTCGGTTCTACGCCTTAGGTTATAGTCAAGCTATTTACACTAATTACAAGCAATCAAAGTAAAAGGAGAGGGTCGCAAGCAATTATCTAAACTAATGACTATGATTATGTTAAGATGGCTAGGATGGAGAATTAAAGCTATGCGTATCCTACGGTCACGGATACGTAATCTCTATACTACAACTACAACTAAAGAGATGTGAACACAAGACAACTAATTAATCTAAACTAATTAATCTAAACTAATTATATTAGCAACTAAATAAGCAAGTAATTTAATTAACACTAAGTCACTATAATTAAATTACACTAATTAACTACAACTAACTTAACTAACTAATTCTTGCAAGGTTATGCAAGAGCAAGGATAAATGCAAAGGGATATTATTAATTGATCACAATTGATGCAGTAAAATCTGTGTTCAATTTACTAAGAAAGTTCGTTCACTGGGATCGGCGATTCTATCGGTCAAAGCCAAATAATCTAGTAAGGATTACTCTAAATGCGAAAATTAAATTGCATAATGCTTTTCTTTGGAAGATTGTTTAACTCTAAAATTAACCTAAATTATGACTTCTTGGACTAAGAACTAAATCAATTAAAATCAAATCAAAGAATGAATGTATAGAGAGAAATACTAGGGAATCGATGCACCTTTCTTAGACACTCAATGCTCACAATCAGTCTCGTTAAACACTTCAATCCAGTTACGGGCTTGTTTTCAAGATAATTCAATTAGGTTCGAAGATCCTTTCCAATACTTGCACACGGTCATGCAACAAATACGGATTAATAATCTAGGGTTCTTCCTACTACTCACACACGGTCATGTAATGAGCAATTGTCAAAACCCATATTTTACACAAAAACTCTAAGCCAAATTAACATAGCACGGTTATGCATATATCAATTTTCCTGTTTATTAAGCTTTTGATTCAGATTTAAATGGAACGGTCATCCACACCTAAACCCTAATCTCATAGATAAACTAAACTACAAAACTCAAATCACTTGCGGTCACAACATAATCAGAGAAAGTAGAATAGAGCAATTAATTCAATAAACAAAACGAAACCAAATTGATTAACAAAAGATAGACTAATAGTTCACATAGAGTTATCCAAAATCGGTTACATCATCCCCTAGTTATAGGTTTAGTTACACATCAATGGAGAGAACGAAAACATAGAAGAGATGGAGAGAAAACCCATTATGGTGAGATGCTCTTCACTTGAAATCTCCGTCGTCTTCTTGTTTCCAATAATATTCTAATGATGGATGGAAAAGAATGAATGAATGAATTGGTATCTGATCGATCCTGGATGTTGTGTGTTGCTCTCCTTTTATATCTCTCTCACGGCCTCTTCTTATGTTTTCTTTTTATTAGGTCTTCTGACCTGGCTCGAGGAACTGAAAAAACGGGTTACCGCTGCCCGTACCGCTTATGGTGCACTTGCCTGGGCAGCGGTAAATCAAACGGCGACAAACTGATCTGGCTAGCTGGGTGTACCGCTTGGCGTGCACATGCCTCCTGAGCGGTCCGGTCAGCGATAAATGGCACTTCTTGACCGCTTGGCGTGCCGCCGATGGAGCATGTGCCTGTTGAGCGGCATGGGCCGCGGTAAATGGCAATTTTAGCCACTTCCTTCATCTTATTACTCCATTTCTCCGAAATAAGATCGGATCAATCCTTCTATGGAAAGAGACCTACAAAGGCTTTAACAAACACATCAACCCACCAAAAGGACTCAAGAAACAAGCATATACAAAGGAAAAACGGGCAAAATATAAGCATAGACTTAGACTGATCAACAATTAAGCACACTAGTTCTATGGCATAGGTAATTCAACAACTACCACTCTAATTATTATCAACTAATGATCTTATAATGACAATAATAGAGTAATTACACCTAGAACCTAAGAATTGGTCAATAAGTGTTGATCATGCAATTACTAACCAAATCTTCTCCAATATATCTAATCAAATGTTATTAAACAAGATTACAAGTTACTAATTTGTCAATCAACAACATGCATCCATTCAATTTAACTCAATTCAACATTCAATAGCTAAAGATGGATATAATAGATATAGAGATCAATTAATTACAACAATAAGTTATATGAAAATCAATCCCTTAACATAGATAGTATTTTACACATACATGTTACATGAATCACAAATAATGGAAAGAAGTAAAAGGTAAGAAATAACCACAAGATGGTAAACTTCTTGTTCTTCTATGAAGCTCGAATTCCACTTCTTCCAAGCTATGAAGCTCACATGCAACAAGTAGTGAGTTCTAAGTTATCTAGGCTATTCTAGTGTAATTCTATGAGTAGTTTATGTAAATTTATGGGATCTTTGGATGTTAGGGTTAGTGTTTAGGTTTAGGGAAGATGAATATATATAGTGGGGAAGGTTTAGGAGAGTTTGGACGTGCAAATCTCCAAGGTCAGTCAAGTGGGCGGGTTCAAACCGTCAAGCTCGCGGGTTTGTGCCCGCCGTCAGAAGTCACCGTGTAAAAATGGACGTTTGAGGCGAGCTTAGACCTTCTGGACTGTGAGAAAGAAGCCGCCGCATGAACCCGTGGTCTTCCGGCGAGTTCGAATGAGTTTGGGCGTGCAAGAACCAGCTGGAATCAAGCTTGAAGGCTTGCATTTCCATGGAAGTTGGTGGACTTGGAGGTAAGGTAAATCACGTGCATAAGAGGCTCAAAATGGGTGAAATGGGATTGCCGGGACGTGGGCTTCCGATCTAGGCTAAAATCGGCCAGAAAAACCATCGGAAAATGGTCAAAACACGTCGGAGAAGTGGCCGAGTCACGACCGGGTCAATCGGGTCTCAACCAGGGCATTGGCGGGTCGGGTCGACCCCGCAGCAACTAGAAGACGACCTGACGTCAAGCGTGACGCAAGCAGGCACCAAACGACGTCGTTCCAGGGGTGACGTGGCGCTGACGCTGTGTGTTGGCTGGCTTTTTACAATATGCACCACTGAGCTTTCCCATATTCACAGAATCTACAATATATTTCCGAATATTGCACTCTTGCCCCTGATTTCTCCATAATTACACAATTGCCCCTGTACTTCCCTAATTCCCTGAAACACTTATTTACACCCTATTAAATACACAAAAATGCTCGGAAATGAATACAAAAGATAGGAAAAGAGAGTGCTAAATGTGAACATTTGGAGAGCGATCAATATCTAGGTTTCTATAATCTATGATTATCTAAGCTAATTGACATGTCATTTAGCTTTAATATCTAGGATTGTTTTTAATTGCAAATTCATCATCTTAGATAAGCATATAGGGTTTCCCTTGCTCTATGTTGCATTTGAATATTCATATATTCACTTAGGGTGTTAATATCTTTTTAGAGAATTAAGTCTTGTGTTGTGACCGGGATTAGGTTGCTTAATTCGTAAGCAATCGGACTAGGTTCGCTTATACCGGGATTAGGTAGGTGTGTGATTACTTCCGGGATTAGGTTGTAATCGTTTTACACATTTAGTGGATTCGAGGTTCGAGTGTGGCTTACTTACTAGCCCGTGGTTTTTCCCGTGAGGGTTTCCACGTAAAAATCAAGTGTTATTTAATTTCCGCATTTTATACTTGATTTATTGCTTTATCTATTTAGGGGTAATTTCGTAATTTTGACTAATCACAAAAAATTGGGTAACAAGTTTAAAATCTATTCACCCCCCCTCTAGATAGTTTTATACACATAGTGCTATAATTTGTTTCAATTGGTATCAGAGCGGGTTCCTAGATATACATAGGTGATCCTTGCTTATTTTGGTGTGTTTTGCATTTTGTGTGATTTTTGATCATTTATACATTTGCATTCATTCCATTCATTCATAAACACTATGAGTGGAAACGGTGGAAATGGTGGTGGGAACGAAGGTGCTTCTTGCACAAGACCTCCACTTCTTACCGGATTGAACTATTCCCAATGGAAAGGGAAGATGGAATCCTACATATGCCAAATTCATGACCGTGCATGGATGGCGGTGGAAGACAGATATGATCTACCCAAGATGACTCCCGGTGACGGAGGAGAAGAAGTATTGAAGCCTAAGGCGCAATGGAACGCGCAAGAGTTTGAGGCTTCAAAGTGGAATAAGAAGGCGATGCATGCCATCTTATGTGCTATGGACGAAAATCAATACAAATTGATTCAAAATACTAGGATAGCTATAGAGGCTTGGGACATCCTAGAAATTGCACATGAGGGAACAGAAGTGGTGAAGGACTCTAAGCTTCAAGTCCTCCAAACTCAATTCGAGATACTTAAGATGGAGGAGAATGAGTGCTTCAACGACTTCGAGATCAAGTTGATGGACATAGTCAACCAAAGTCATCAACTTGGTGATCCATATTCGGATAGGAGAATCAAGCAAAAGATTATGAGATCTCTTCCGGATAGGTTTGAATCAAAAGTAATGGCTTTAGAAGAAAATAGTGGATATAAGGATATGAAGCCGAGTGAGGTGATTGGGAGACTTCTAGCTTATGAGTCTAGGAAGGGTCCTATCTCCACACCTCCTAAAAAGCAAAAAGGAATTGCTTTGAAAACCTCCAAGGATGAAAATGAGGCAAAGAAGAATGACTCGGACGAAGACCTTGCATTATTTGTGAAGAGATTCAAGAGGGTTATGAAGTTCGGGAAAAAAGACTTTGGTTCCAAAGGTCAAAACTATAAGAAAAAGGGTTCCTACAACAAGTTTGAGCCTAGGAAAGAGAAGACCGAAAGGAAAGGGGTCCGATGCTTCGAGTGTGGTGGCATAGGTCACTTTGCCCCCGAATGTGCTAATCACAATGTCAAGAAGAAAGGTAAAGTGATGGCCGCCACATGGAGTAGTAGTAGTGATGACTCCATTGAGGGAGATGAGTTTTCAAGTGATGAAGAGCTCATGGCTAACCTCCTAGCTTTTGCCTCCTCCCATAAAAGCAAAAGTGCTAGTGAGAGAGAGGAAATGAGTCAAGAGGAAAATGACTCAAGTGGAGAAGAAAGTGATTCCTCTTCTAACTCCATAAGTAGTTTTGTGGAGAAAAAGGTGCTTGCTAAATGCCATGCCGAGTTTAATGATTTAGCAATCAAGAGCACAAGAAAGATCAAGATGTTGAGAGAAGAAAATCTTGAGCTTTCATCTCAAAATGACCACTTAAGTGAACAAGTGGAAAAATTCAAGAAGATGGAAGATAAGCTAAGTGAGGAGTTAGTCTTATCTAGGAGGAATGAAGAAAGCCTAAAGAGGGAGCTTGAAGAAGTAAGAGAGTCTATGACTAGGATGGATTCTAGCACCAAGAAGCTTGACCATATGCTTGGTGTTGGAAAGAGTCCATGTGACAAGAGGGGTCTTGGGTATGAAGATGGCAAGAAGATCTCAACCTTTAACAAGACTGTGTTTGTCAAGAGTTTGAGGAACGAAGAAAATTCATTTGTGCAAATTCCTAGGAAGAAGTTAGAAATAGGACAATGTTCAAATGCATAAGTGAAGATGGGGCCAAGAAGGCAACCTCAAGCTCAACCCCCTAGGGTCTCTCAAGCCAACATTCCTCTACAAGTGGCTCACAAAGGAAAGAGACCAATCATGCAACCTCAAGCTAGGAAGCAATCAAGACCGGTTCAACAATGAAGATGCTTTGAACCCATTCATCCACAAAGACAAGGACAAGGTATGATTCCTTATTTTACTCCTATATGTCATTTTTGTGGATTTGATGGTCATATTAGACCACATTGCTTTCAATATATTAAAATGTGCAAAACTAGAAGCATGATTGAGAAGAAAAAGAAAAGAGCCATGATGCATGTTCCTAGGAATGATAATACTATTATGCATGATCCTAGAACATCTAGAGCCCATGTACCAAAGACCATTAAGAAAGCTAAGATTGTTTCTAGGTGGATTAGAAAGAATGAAAATGTTTGCCATGTTGCTCAAATAGCCTTGAAGGCAAATTCTTCTAATTTTTGGTATCTAGAGAGTGGGTGCTCTAGGCACATGACGGGAAACAAGAGTTTCTTCGAGACTCTTGTTATGGAGGAAGGAGGATATGTCACTTTTGGTGATGGATCCAAAAAGAAAGTTGTAGGGAAAAGAACCATTTCCATTCCCGGATTACCCTCCTTATCCGATGCTTTATTTGTTGATGGCTTGAAAGTCAATTTAATAAGCATTTCACATCTAAGTGATGAAGGATATTCCGTCTTGTTTTGTAAAGATGATTGCTCTATCCTAAAGCCCGATGGACAAACCTTGTTGAAAGGTATGAGATCTAGTGACAATTGTTATTGTCTTGAAGCTAGAATAGTCTCAAACAATGTGTCCATGGATGAGCAAATAGAGTTGTGGTATGAAAGACTTGGCCACATGAACTTTAGGGATTTAAGAACCCTTGGAAAGTTCGATTGTGTGTGTGGCCTCCCTAAGCTTGGGAAGAAAGCCAATGGTATTTGTGGACCTTGCCAACAAGGAAAACAAACTAAAAGCATGCACAAAAAGGGCAAGTTGAAACAAATTATAGCACGGTGTGTATAAAACTATCTAGAGAGGGGGTGAATAGATTTTAAGCTTTTTACCCAATTTTTTGTGTTAGTCAAAATTACGAAATTACCCCTAAATAGATAAAGCAATAAATCAAGTATAAAATGCGGAAATTAAATAACACTTGATTTTTACGTGGAAACCCTCACGGGAAAAACCACGGGCTAGTAAGTAAGCCACACTCGAACCTCAAATCCACTAAATGTGTAAAATGATTACAACCTAATCCCGGAAATAATCACACACCTACCTAATCCCGGTATGAGTGAACCTAGTCCAATTTGCTTGCGATTTAAGCAACCTAATCCCGGAAGCTACACACAAGACTTACTTTCGCAATGAAGAGAATAAAACCCTAAGTGAATATATGAATATTCAAATACAACATAGAGCAAGGGAAACCCTATATGCTTATCTAAGATGATTAATATGCAATTAGAACAATCCTAGATATTAAAAACTAAATGACATGTTCAATCAAATAGTTTAGCTAATCAAGATTAAGCACAAAACCTAATTAGCTATCACAATACAACTTCTCAAACATACATCACACTAATCTCAGTCTTGTATCAAAAGATATATGAAAATCATACAAGTAATAAATTGAGATTGCTTGTTAAGAAAAACACAAAATATGTAAGATATTAGTGAAAAGCTTACCAAGCAAAGTATGATGAAGAATCCATGCAAAGAGACATCTATATGATCTAGGATGATGCTAGATGATGATTGATGGTCATGAAAAAGTGTTTGAGTGAATAAAATTTTAGTTCTTGGAAATTTTTCTTCTCTTGAAAAAATATCCTAAGTATGAAATCTGAATATGAATTCTCTTGATTGACCTAAAGTCAAAGTGGCATATATATAGGGGCCCAAATCAAGGTGTGGTCGTTTTGATAAGTTGGCCTAATATTTGCCTTGGGCGCTGTATGTAGAGCGCCTCTTGTACAGCGCCTGTACAGCGCCCCAACTCTGTTCTCTCGGGAAAACAAAGTGGCTCTGTACGAACAGCGCTTCTGTACAGCGCTCGTACAGCGCCCACTCAAAATGCATCAGACCTGATGCATTTAAAACACAATTGCAATCAGGTCTTGATCGGGCACTGTACGAACAGCGTTTTTGTACAGCGCTCGTACAACGCCCATCCAAAATGCATCAGACCTGATGCATTAAAAAGACCACTTTTGCATCAGGTCTTGTTGGCGCTGTTCAGAACAGCGCTTTGTAGAGCGCTTTGAACAGCGCCCTTTGCAATGCATGAAATCCAATGTTATGCAAGACAAGACAATGGGCAATGCAATAAGCAATCAAACTAATCATGCAAGAAGAGATGAAAATTAGCATTAATGCACAACACAAATAAACACAACATACAAGGATTAAACATATGCATGAGTTGTGAGTGTGTGCAACTATTTCTTCAAGACAAGTAAGTACATAGAAATTTACCTTTGGTGCTTATCAACATGAGGACTTCAAACAATAAAACCGATACCTAGGCCACCCTTACAAAGAACCCCAATATGTGGTTTGTCCACGAAATGAGCCAATCAACAAATGGGAACCTTACAATCTCCCCCTTTGGCTATTTCGTGACAAAACCACCACTCACATTGATTCCTCACAAAGAATTATAAACTATGGGACAACTATGATTTTCTACAACACAAAGAGATAAGAAAATAAAACTTAAAGTCTTCAATCTCTTGTAGAGTAATCAAGCCCTAAAAATAAGATTTCTATATTTTCTAAAACAAGTGAAATGTGAGATTAATCAAGTGAGAACAAAAACAAGCATTAGCATTTTAAAAGTTTAGGCACAACATTATGAAATGTATGTGTATGCAATGCTCCCCCTCAACGGGTTACTCCCCCTTAATGAATGTTCTCCCTAATATGCACAAATGCTTCTATATTTTGCAACTCCCCTTACCATATACTACTCCCCCTTTTTGTTATGATATATGCAAATGAGTAGTCCCCAACCGGGTCACTCATAGCAACGAGAGATAGTAGCATGCAAGATTTGCATAATTAATATAAGTCACTTTATGCATCTTAATTAATTGGAGAGAAACAAGGAGATTTATTTGAAAGAAAATGTGTGAATCAAACATGTTTTGCATACAAGACATGTAGCATTTAAGTCCAAAAACAATGGTATTTGGCAAAGCAAATGACAAAGGTTTCTAATAAGAATTCAAACCAATTTCACCAATGTCATGAGTAAAGCAAGGATATAGAATATATTGATTTCAATTTAAGAGCAACTATATCCAACTTTATAAGCGAAACATGGCATGAGAAACTTTGCACCCTATTTGATTTTTCCAGATAAGATATCTGTATGATAGTAGCCATGTTCAACCAATAAAGAAAGAGAGACATTTGGAATATAAATTCCTTTGAACGGATACAAGATCCTTTATTCATTTTGAGTCTCATAAGTTTTCACACAAGTTTTGCATTTTAAGAATATGCAATCATCAATTCATGCTTTTCATGTGAGCATGTTATATGAATTTCATGCTTTTTCATTTGACATTAGCATGTTATTAAAGAATTATCATGTCATGGAGATAACCATAGGTCTTTCAAATCATACTTCCTATATACATCTCCTAGTCCAAAAATGCATGTTTGAACATAAATATGACATGGATTGTAAACAAGCAAGGTTCACACTTATTGAATTGAAAACATATATACATATGTGCAACCAAGCTTACTCAAGCAATTAAAAGAAGAGGCATAAGTTATTTCAAATTTTTTGCAAGTTTCAAGAATGCAAAATAGCTCTCTTTGCTTGAGTTCCCCATATGGGGTCAATAACAAAACTCATCACTCCACAAGACATATCCCAATAGATCTACTTAGTGTTTTAAATCAAGTAGTATCTAAGGGTTTGAAACAAATAATAGCACGGTGTGTATAAAGCTATCTAGAGGGGGGGGTGAATAGATTTTACGCTTTTTACCCAATTTTTCGTGTTAGTCAAAATTACGAAAATACCCTCAAGATAATATAAACAAGCAAGTGTAATATGGTGAGGAAATTAAAACAACACTTGGTTTTTACGTGGAAACCCTCACGGGAAAAACCATGGGCTATGTAAGTAAGCCACACTCGAACCTCGAATCCACTAAATGTGCAAACGATTACAACCTAATCCCGGAAGTAATCACACACCTACCTAATCCCGGTATGAGTGAACCTAGTCCAATTTGCTTGCGTTCTAAGCAACCTAATCCCGGATGCTACACACAAGACTTACTTTCTCTATGAAGAGAATACAACCCTAAGTGAATATATGTGAATATCCAAAATGCAACATAGAGCAAGGGAAACCCTATATGCTTATCTAAGATGATTAATATGCAATTAAGAGCAATCCTAGATATCAAAACAAAATGACATGTCAATTAGTTTAGCTAATCAATATTAAGCACAAAACCTAATATGCAAGCACAATATAAAATCTCAAACATACATCATACTCATCTCAATATTGTATCTAAAGCATACAAAATAACAAACAAGTAATTAATTGAGATTGCCAGATAAGAGAAACACAAAACATGTAAGATATTAGTGAAAAGCTTACCAAGCAAAGTATGATGAAGATTCCATGCTAGATGACATCTAGATGATCTAAGATGATGCTAGATGATGATTGATGATCATGAAAAAGTGTTTGAGAATCAAGAATGGAGTTCTTGGAATTTTTCTTCTCTTTGAAAAATATCCTAAGTATGAATTCTGAATATGAACTCTCTTAATTGACCTAAAGTCAAAGTGGCATATATATAGGGGGCCAAATCAAAGTGTGGTCGTTTAAGTAAGTTTCAAAGAAACGCGCCAATCGGTGGTTTCAATCGGCGGCCAGGCCGCCGTTAATGACCGCCGAATTGAGCTCGTGAAGAACAGAGCATAAAAGGCGGTTCATTCGGCGGTTTCGTGACCGCCGATTCCAACCGCCGAAACAGAACAGAGAGATCAAAATCAACCAGGTATGAACGGCGGTTTCGAACGGCGCTTTCATGCCCGCCGTTTTAACCGCCGAATTAGACTGAGAGATAAATCAATCAGGTCTTGAAACAGCGGTTTCGAACGGCGGTCGTGACCGCAGATCTTAACCGCAGAAATGCTTCAGACCAATCTGGACTGAAACGGCGGTTTCATTCGGCGGCCAGGCCGCCGATAATAACCGCCGATCACCTTGATAGGTGAAAACCAAGGAGAAGCCAAGGGCATTCTCCATAGGCGGTCCTCGCGCTAAACCAAGCACATTCTCGTGCATGCGCGGATGTTTTCGAAAGTTATCGGGAAACGAATTACACAACAACATGACACAATTACACACAACAAAATATAATAAATAAGTGCAAGTGTGAATTGTGACAAACAAAGAGAATGCACACATATGCAATGAATGTTTAGTGTGTGTGTGCAACTAATCTCTTCAAAGAAAAGTAAGCACATAGAAATTTACCTTCGGTGCTTATCAACACGAGGTCTTCAAAGGGCTTCGAACATTAAGACCGATACTTAGGCTACCCTTACAAAGAACCCCCACATATGGTTTGATCACGAAATAAGCCAATTAAAAACAACGGGAATCCTTACAATCTCCCCCTTTGGCTATTTCGTGACAAAACCATCACTCACAATGATTCCTTACAAAAAAAATAGAAACTACGGGACTATAATGATATTCTACATTACAAAGAGATAAGCTAATGCAACTTGAAGTCTTCAATCCTCTTGTAGAATAATCAATCCCTGAAAAGAGTTTCTAACATTTCTAATACAAGAAAAGTGTGAGATTAATCATGTGAGAACAATACCAAGCATTTGCATTTTTAGAATTTAGGCACAACATTACCAAATGTATGCAATGTATGACAAATGCAATGCTCCCCCTCAACGGGTTACTCCCCCTCAATGTATGTTTTCCCCAAAGTGCACAAAAGCTTCTATATTTTGCACCTCCCCTTACCATATCCCACTCCCCCTTTTTGTCATGATATAGGCAAAGGAGTAGTCCCTAACCGGGTCACTCATAGCAACGAGAGATAGAAGCATGCAAGATATGCATATACATATAAGTCACTTTATGCACTTCAATTAATTTGAGAGAAACAAGGAGATTTATTTTGAGAAAATGTGTGAATCCAACATGCTTTGCATACAAGACATATAGCATTCAAGTCCAAAATACAATGGTATTTGGCAAAGCAAATGACAAAGGTTTCTAATAAGAATTCAAACCAATTTCACCAATGTCATGGGAAAAGCAAGGATATAGAGATTATTGATTTCAATTTAAGAGCAACTATATCCAACTTTATAAGCGAAACATGGCATGAGCGACTTTGCACCCTATTTGATTTTTCCGGATAAAATTATCCGTATGATAGTAACCATGTTCAACTAATAAAGAAAGAGAGACATTTGGAATGTAAATTCCTTTGAATGGATACAAGATCCTTTATTCATTTTGAGTCTCATAAGTTTTCACACAAGTTTTGCATTTTTAAGAATATGCAATCATCAATTCATGCTTTTCATGTGAGCATGTTATATGAATTTCATGCTTTTTCATTTGTCATTAGCATGTTATTAAAGAATCATCATGTCATGGAGATAATCATAGGTCATTCAAATCATACTTCCAATGTAAATCTCCTAGTCCAAAAATGCATGTTTGAACATAAATATGACATGGATTGTAGACAAGAAGGGTTCACACTTATGGAATTTTAAAACATATATACATATGTACAACCAAGCTTACTCAAGCAATTAAAAGAAGAGGCATAAGATATTTCAAATTTTTTGCAAGATACAAGAATGCAAAATAGCTCTCTTTGCTTGAGTTCCCCATATGGGGTCAATCATAGAACAACACTCCACAAGACATACCCCAATAGATCTACTAAGAGTTTTAAATCGAGTAGCATCTAAGGGTTTAGTAAATAGGTCCGCAAGTTGATCATTAGTACCTACATGTTCAAGTACTATGCATTTATTTTCAACAAGCTCTCTAATGAAGTGATGGCGGATGTCAATATGCTTAGTTCTAGAATGTTGCACCGGATTCTTGGAAATATTAATGGCACTCATGTTATCACAAAAGAGAGTGAGAGTACCTTGGTTGAATCCGTAATCCACTAGCATTTGCTTCATCCACATAAGTTGAGTGCATCCACTCCCCGCGGCTATGTACTCGGCTTCCGCCGTGGACAAGGAAATCGAGTTTTGCTTCTTGCAAAACCAAGACACCAAGTTGTTGCCTAGAAAGAAGCAACCGCCCGATGTGCTCTTCCTATCATCACAATTTCCTGCCCAATCCGCATCACTATATCCTACAAGACTAGGATTAGTGTCAAATGAGTACCAAATCCCATAGTTGGAAGTCCCATTCACAAAGCGAATGACTCTCTTAACCGAAGAGAGATGGGACTCCTTGGGATCGGATTGGTACCTAGCACAAACTCCTACACTAAATGATATATCGGGCCTACTTGCGGTCAAATAGAGCAAGCTCCCTATCATGCCACGATATAAGGTTTGGTCCACACTTTTACCGCTAGCATCCTTGCTTAGCTTCAAAGTGGTGCTCATAGGAGTGTCACAATGTTTGGCTTTTTCAAGACCAAACTTCTTCACAAGGTTTTTGGCATATTTGGCTTGGGTTATGAAGATCCCATTATCAAGTTGCCTAATTTGCAAACCTAGGAAGTAATTAAGCTCACCAACAAGACTCATCTCAAATTCATGAGACATAACATCAACAAATTGTTGGACCTTGGTGTTGTTGGTGGAGCCAAACACTATGTCATCGACATATATTTGAGCTATGAAAAGTGAAAGTTCTCAAAATACTCGAGGTGTGTTCATCAATATAAAGCTAGAGGGGGGGTGAATAGATTTTATCTAATTATTACCCAATTTTCGCATGCATGTCAATTTTACGAAAATACCCCTAGCAAGTCAACAAAACATACAAGTGTAATAAGATGCGGAAATAGTAAATGACACTTGATGTATACGTGGAAAACCCAACCACTGGGAAAAACCACGGGCTGTTAAGTGCGCCACACTCGGACCTCGAAATCCACTATATGAAAAGACGGTTACACCCTCAAGTGATTCTCGGACTCTCACCCTAGATAACCTCAGGCTATGGACACTACCAATCGCCACTCTTGGTTCAATCCCTAGTGATATCCCCTGATACACTACTCTTGGCGTGAGCACCCTCTAATCTACCACGCGGGCCTTTTACAGCGGCTCTAGTCCAATTTGCTTGAGGCCTAAGCACACTTAGCCCCAAGACTTCAATCTCTCAAAAGAGATGCACAACCCTATGTGAATATGTATGAATATTCAATTAATGCAATAAGAGCTAGGGTACTCTAAATGCTTACCTAGGATTATAAGATGACAATATAATCAATCCTAGATATCACATATAGCTATATGACATGGCATATAACTTTAGCTAAGTAAAGGATAACCAATCCTAGATACAAAGCTATCATATAAAACCCACAAACATTCAAAGGATTAACTAGTTGATTAAAAAACAATCTATCAACCTAGTTATCAATACATCACACAAGAATGTTCATGGCATAGCTTTTAGGCAATAATGACCTAATCAAATAAGCTATGAAAACTAATCTCAATCAATAAATGAGATCAATTAGCTAGATGGCATATGAACATGAAAACCTAGCTAACAAATAAAAACCCAATCAACACATAATCTCAATCTTATATGTAGAAATTAATCTAAACACATATAAGTAAAATATGAGATAAAATTGATAAGTAGAAACACTAATTATGTAAGATAAAAGTGTTCAACAAATCATACCATGTGTGTTGAAGAAGTCCCATGCATTAGCATATGCTAGATGATCCTAGATGATGCTTAGATGAAGATTTATGCATGTGGGAATGGGTTTAGAGAGATAAAGATATGATCTTTAAGCTTTCTCTCTCAAGTCTCTCTAAATATCTCTCTAGGGTTCTTATGATCAAAGACTTGTATTCTGAACCAGAGATAAGGATGTATTTATAGAGACCAAAAACAGGGCAGGTGAAAATACAATTTTGCCCTTGAAACGCACCGATCGGCGGTTTCATTCGACGGCCAGGCCGCCGAAATGAACCGCCGAATGGCTCCCGTGTGGAACAGGGGAACTTCGGCGACTTCATTCGGCGGTTTGGAAACCGCCGATCCCAACCGCCGTTTTGGACCCGAGAGATATATTTCAATCAGGTCTCATTCGGCGGTTTCGAAAGGCGGCCAGGCCGCCGAACGTAACCGCCGATTCACCAAAAATGGTGAAACCAAGGAGAAGCCAAAGGCATCTCCACCGGCGATCATCGCGTAAAACAAAGCACATTACCGTGCACGCGCGGACGTTTCCGAACATCCTTAGGGAAACGAATTACTCCACACTAAAAGCTAACATACATGAAGTGCAAGTGTGGGTATTGAATGCATCCTAATGCCTAACATGTCATGGCATTATCATATAACAAGATGCAATCAATTCAACATGCAAGAAGAGATATTGAATAAATCAATAAAGCACAATGCACACAAAATATAAACACACCATACAAGAATAAGAGTTATGCATGTTGTGTGTGTGTGTGCAACTATATCTCTTCAAGCCAATGTAAGCACTAGATATATACCTTTGGTGCTTGTCCTCTTGAGGTCTTGGAAAGGGTCTTGATCTTCAACAAACACCTAGACTACCCTTACAACCAAACCCCAACATGTGGTTTGACCACGAAATAAGCCAATCAATAATGGGAATCCTTACAAAAGCTCATCATTGTCTCTCTTGATGAATAGTGTCTTGTCAACACTACCTCTTGTGTAGTTATTGTCAACAAGAAATTGAGTGAGGCGCTCATACCAAGCCCTCGGTGCTTGTTTCAACCCATATAGTGCCTTCTTGAGGCGATAGACATGGTTGGGGTGGTGTGCATCCACAAACCCCTTGGGTTGTTCAACAAACACTTTCTCTTGCAAGAAGCCATTGAGGAAGGCACTCTTGACGTCCATTTGGTGCAATTTGAACTTGTGCACACAAGAGATGGACAAGAGAAGCCTAATAGACTCTAGACGGGCAATGGGAGCAAATGTCTCCTCAAAGTCGATACCCTCAATTTGAGAGTACCCTTGTGCTACAAGTCTAGCCTTGTTCCGCACTATGTTGCCATCCTCATCGGATTTGTTCCTAAATATCCATTTAGTGCCTATGACATTAGTGGTCTTAGGCCTAGGAACTAGAGTCCAAACCTCATTCCTTTCGAATTGGTTTAGCTCTTCTTGCATGGCAAGAACCCAAAATTCATCATGTAAGGCTTCTTCAACCTTTTTGGGTTCAATTTGAGAGGTGTAGCAAGTATAGCTAATAAGATTAGCAAGTTGACGTCTAGTCCTAACACCCTCATTAACATCTCCAATAACATCCTCTTTGTTATGGAGTCTTCTAACCCATGGAGCGGGTTCATTAGAGTCCAAGTTAGGAACTCTAGTAATGGGTTGTGTGACTTCATTAGATGTCCCAACATTGGGAGTCACCACAACCCTCTCCAAAGGAGAGTCATCCTCTAGAACATCCTCCTCCTCATGGTTATTAGACTTGAGCCTAGTATCATCAATGACCACATTTGATGATTCCATGACGGTTCGAGTCTTCAAGTTGAAAACTCTATAGGCTTTACTATTCAAGGCGTAGCCAATAAAGATACCCTCATCACTCTTAGCATCAAACTTGCCAAGTTGATCACGGTCATTTAAAATGTAGCATTTGCTTCCAAATGTGTGGAAGTAGCTAACATTTGGCTTCCTACCCTTCCATAGTTCATAGGAGGTGTTTCTAGAACCGGGCCTTAGGAACACACGATTTCCTATATAGCAAGCCGTATTGATGGCTTCGGCCCATAGGTTCCTAGGGACATTGTTGCTAAGCAACATCACTCGGGCCATCTATTGGAGGACCCTATTCTTCCTCTCAACAACTCCATTTTGTTGAGGTGTCCTAGGAGCCGAAAACTCATGGGAGATGCCTAAGCTATCACAAAAGCTTTCAAAAGAGGCATTCTCAAACTCTCTCCCATGGTCACTTCTAATCCGTTTAATGCTTCTAATGTTAGATTTCATTTCATTTTGTAATTTAGTACAAAGCATTTTAAACTTATCAAAAGTTTCGGATTTTTCTCTAAGAAAGTATGTCCATGTAAATCTAGAGAAATCATCAACACACACAAAAATGTATCTTTTTCCACCCAAACTTTCGGTTTGCATGGGACCCATGAGGTCCATGTGGAGAAGCTCAAGAGGCTCCTTGGTGGTGAGATACTTACCCTTTTTGTGCATGCTTTTAGTTTGCTTTCCTTGTTGGCAAGGTCCACAAACACCATTGGCTTTCTTCCCAAGCTTAGGGAGGCCACGCACACACTCGAACTTTCCAAGGGTCTGTAGATCCCTAAAGTTCATGTGGCCAAGTCTTTCATGCCACAACTCAATTTGCTCATCCATGGACACATTGTTTGAGACTATTCTAGCTTCAAGACAATAGCAATTGTCGCTAGATCTCATACCTTTCAATAAGGTTTGTCCATCGGGCTTTAGGATCGAGCAATCATCTTTACAAAACAAGACGGAATATCCTTCATCACTTAGATGTGAAATGCTTATTAAATTGGCTTTCAAGCCATCAACAAATAAAGCATCGGATAAGGAGGGTAATTCGGGAACGAAAATGGTTCCTTTCCCTACAACTTTCTTTTTGGATCCATCACCAAAAGTGACATATCCACCTTCCTCCATAACAAGAGTCTCGAAGAAACTCTTGTTTCCCGTCATGTGTCTAGAGCACCCACTATCTAGATACCAAAAATTAGAAGAATTTGCCTTCAAGGCTATTTGAGCAACATGGCAAACAATATCATTCTTTCTAATCCACCTAGAAACAATCTTAGCTTTCTTAGTGGTCTTTGGTATATGGGCTCTAGATGTCCTAGGATCATGCATAATAATATTATCATTCCTAGGAACATGCATCATGGCTCTTTTCTTTTTCTTCTCTATCATGCTTCTAGTTTTGCACATTTTTATATATCGAAAGCAATGTGGTCTAATATGACCATCAAATCCACAAAAATGACATATAGGAGTGAAATAAGGAATCATACCTTGTCCTTGTCTTTGTGGATGAAAGGGTTCAATCCTATTTCGTTGTTGAACCGGTCTTGGTTGCTTCCTAGCTTGAGGTTGCATGATAGGTCTCTTTCCTTTGTGAGCCATTTGAGGAGGAATGTTGGCTTGAGGGACCCTAGGGGGTTGAGCTTGAGGTTTCCTTCTTGGCCCCATCTTCACTTGTGCATTAGAGCATTGTCCTACTTCTAATTTCTTTCTAGGAGCTTGCACAAATGAAGTTTCTTCTTTCTTCAAGCTCTTGACAAACACGGTCTTGTTAGAGGTAGAGATCTTCTTGTCATCTTCATACCCAAGACCCCTCTTGTCACATGGACTCTTTCCAACACCAAGCATATGGTCAAGCTTCTTGGTGCTAGAATCCATCCTAGTCATAGAATTCTAACTTCTTCAAGCTCACTCTTTAGACTTTCTTCAGTCCTCCTAGATAAAGCTAACTCCTCTCTTAGCTTATCTTCTATCTTCTTGAATTTTTCCACTTGTTCACCTAAGTGGTCATTATGAGATGCAAGCTCAAGATTTTCTTCTCTCAACATCTTGATCTTTCTTGTGCTCTTGATTGCTAAATCATTAAACTCGGCATGGCATTTAGCAAGCACCTTTTTCTCCACAAAACTACTTATGGAGTTAGATGAGGAATCACTTTCTTCTTCACTTGAGTCATTTTCCTCTTGACTCATTTCCTCTTTCTCACTAGCACTTTTGCTTTTATGGGAGGAGGCAAAAGCTAGGAGATTAGCCATGAGCTCTTCTTCACTTGAAGACTCATCTTCCTCATTGGAGTCATCACTACTCCCACTCCAAGTGGCGGCCATCACTTTGCTCTTCTTCTTTTCATTGTGATTAGCACATTCGGGGGCAAAGTGACCAATCCCACCACATTCAAAGCATCGGACCCCTTTCCTTTCGGTCCTCTCTTGTCTAGGCTCAAACTTCTTGAAGGAACTCTTTTTCTTCAAATCTTGTCCTCTTGACCCAAATCCCTTCTTCTTCTTGAACCCCATAACCTTGTTGAACCTTTTCACAAATAAGGCAAGGTCTTCATCCGATTCATGCTTTGCCTCCTTTGCATCCTTAGATGCTTTCAAAGCTATTCCTTTAGACTTCTTAGGAGGAGTAGTGGTGCTAGGAGCCTTCCTAGACTCATATGCAAGGAGACGCCCAATCACCTCACTTGGCTTCATATCCATGTAGCCACTATTTTCTTCTATGGCCGTCACCTTGGATTCAAACCTATCGGGGAGAGATCTCATAATTTTTTGCTTGACTCTCATATCCGAATACGGGTCTCCGAGTTGATGGCTTTGATTTACAATGTCCATCAATTTGATTTCGAAGTCATTGAAGCATTCATCCTCTCCCATCCTTAGAAGCTCAAACTGAGTTTGGAGGACTTGAAGCTTGGACTCCTTCACCACCTCGGTTCCCTCATGTGCAACTAGAAGGATGTCCCATGCCACTTTGGCAATCTGAGTATTCTGAATAAGCTTGTACTGATTTTCATCCATAGCACACATAATGGCATGCATAGCCTTCCTATTCCACTTAGAAGCCTCAAACTCTTGCGCGTTCCATTGCGCCTTAGGCTTCAAAACATCTTGTCCTCCACCCTCGGGAGTCATCATAGGGAGATCATATCCGTCTTCCACCGCCATCCATGCACGGTCATGAATTTGGCATATGTAGGATTCCATCTTCCCTTTCCATTGGGAATAGTTCAATCCGGTAAGAAGTGGAGGCCTTGTGCTAGAAGCTCCTTCGTGGCCACCACCATTTCCACCGTTTCCACTCATAGTGTTTATGAATGAATGAAATGAATGCAAATGTATGAATGATCAAAAATCACACAAAATGCAAAACACACCAAAAAGCAAGGATCACCTATGTATGTCTAGGAACCCGCTCTGATACCAATTGAAACAAATAATAGCACGGTGTGTATAAAGCTATCTAGAGGGGGGTGAATAGATTTTACGCTTTTTACCCAATTTTTCGTGTTAGTCAAAATTACGAAAATACCTGTAAGGATTCCCGTTGGTTTTAATTGGCTTATTTCGTGATCAAACCAGATGTGGGGATTCTTTGTAAGGGTAGTTTAGATGTTGTTGTTTTTGCTTAGGCCCTTTGAAGACCTCATTATTGACAAGCACCAAAGGTAATACTCTAAGTGCTTACTTGTCTTGAAGAGATAGTTGCACACACTCACAACTCATGCATATGTTTAATCTTTGTATGTTGTGTTTCTTTTTGTTGTGCATCAATGCCTATTTACATCTCTTCTTGCTTGGTATAATGATTGCATCTTGTGTTTATAACATCATAGCATTTAGGCTTTTAGGATGCATCTTAGTTTACCTTTGTTCCCCTTGCATGATTGCTTGTGGGGTTCAAAGTTGTGGGCTGTGCGCTGGTCCACCTGCGCCTGACGTCCAGTGCCGCTCACCGGCGCAAAACGCCCAGTGGCGTGCCGCTGGTCGTGCGCTGGTCCACACCAGCGCAGCCCACCAGCGCAGCCCACCAGCGCAGATCGTCCAGTTCTCTGTCGCCGGTCGTGCGCTGGTCTACACCAGCGCAAGGTCACCAGCGCTGATCGCCCAGTGTGGCTCCGCTGGTATGGCGCCTGTGTGAGCGCATGTCGTCCAGCGCCAATGCAAAAATGTGCGTGTGCGCTGGTCTTGCGCCTGTCGTCCAGCGCAAGTCCACCAGCGCACAGAGCAATTTTTGGTGCGTTTTTCAAAACGACCACACTTCACTTATGGCCCCTATATATATAACACTTTGACTTTAGGTCAGCCAAGAGAGTTCATATTCAGAATTCATACTTAGGATATTTTTCAAAGAGAAGAAAAATTCCAAGAACTCCATTCTTGATTCTCAAACACTTTTCATGATCATCAATCATCATCTAGCATCATCTTAGATCATCTAGATGTCATCTAGCATGGAATCTTCATCATACTTTGCTTGGTAAGCTTTTCACTAATATCTTACATGTTTTGTGTTTCTCTTATCTAGCAATCTCAATTAATTACTTGTTTGTTATTTTGTATGCTTTAGATACAATATTGAGATGAGTATGATGTATGTTTGAGATTTTATATTGTGCTAGCATATTAGGTTTTGTGCTTAATATTGATTAGCTAAACTAATTGACATGTCATTTAGTTTTGATATCTAGGATTATTCTTAATTGCATATTAATCATCTTAGATAAGCATATAGGGTTTCCCTTGCTCTATGTTGCATTTTGGATATTCACATATATTCACTTAGGGTTGTATTCTCTTCAAAGAGAAAGTAAGTCTTGTGTGTAGCATCCGGGATTAGGTTGCTTAGAACGCAAGCAAATTGGACTAGGTTCACTCATACCGGGATTAGGTAGGTGTGTGATTACTTCCGGGATTAGGTTGTAATCGTTTGCACATTTAGTGGATTCGAGGTTCGAGTGTGGTTTACTTACATAGCCCGTGGTTTTTCCCGTGAGGGTTTCCACGTAAAAACCAAGTGTTGTTTTAATTTCCGCACCATATTACAATTGCTTGGTTGTATTATCTTGAGGGCATTTTCGTAATTTTGACTAACACGAAAAATTGGGTAAAAAGCGTAAAATCTATTCACCCCCCCTCTAGATAGCTTTATACACACCGTGCTATAATTTGTTTCAATTGGTATCAGAGCGGGTTCCTAGACATACATAGGTGATCCTTGCTCATTTTGGTGTGTTTTGCATTTTGTGTGATTTTTTGATTTATTCATACATTTTGCATTCATCTCATTTGCATTCATCCAAACACTATGAGTGGTTTCGGGATGAGCAAAGAGGGAGCGTTGAGCGTGAGGCCACCGTTGCTCACCGGCGATAATTACTCCTCATGGAAGGGGAAGATGGAAGCATACATATGCCAAATCCATGATAGGGCATGGATGGCGGTTGAAGATGGATATGCTCCACCTATGATGACTTCTACGGATGGAGGAGAAGAAGTTCTCAAGCCTAAGGCACAGTGGAGTCCTCAAGAATTTATTGACTCCATGTGGAACAACAAGGCTATTCATGCCATCCGATGTGCAGTGAGTGAAAATCAGTACAAACTGATTCAAATTACTAGGATTGCTAAAGAGGCATGGGACATCCTAGAAGTTGCACATGAAGGCACCGAGGTTGTCAAGGACTCAAAGCTTAAAGTCCTTCAAACTCGGTTTGAGACCATTAGGATGGAAGAGCACGAGCACTTCAATGACTTCCAAGTGAGACTAATGGACATTGTGAACCAAAGTCACCAACTTGGTGATCCTTACTCGGATAGAAGAATCAAGCAAAAGATCATGCGATCACTTCCCGAGAGGTTCGAACCCAAAGTGACGGCTTTAGAAGAAAATGACACTTACAAGGAAATGAAGCCGAGTGAAGTCATTGGAAGACTTCTAGCCTATGAATCAAGAAAGGCTACCACATCTCCTCCTAAGAAGAAAAAGGATATTGCCTTGAAGACATCCAAGATGGAAGAGGAGGAGGATGACTCATATGAAGACATGGCACTCATTGCCAAAGGATTCAAGAAGTTCTTGAATCTTCAAAAGAGTGATTATGGCTCAAAGGGGAATGACTTCAAGAAGAAGAAGTCCACTATTAAGAATGTCAAGCCATATCATGAGATGTCTTCAAGAGAGAAGATTCAATGCTACGAATGTGGAGGATTCGGGCATATCTCCAAGGAATGTGCTAACTTGGAAGATGAAAGAGAGGAGGTCGCCACTTCAAGTAATAGTGATGAAGAGATTGTGGCAAAATTCTTGGCATTAGGTTGCTCTCACAAGCGGGACAACAAAGTGAAAGTTGTTGAAGGAAGTCCCTCAAGCTTGAATGATTGTGAGAACAACTATTTTGCCTTTCCGATCTCCTACAATGAAGAAGAGAATGAGAGTCAAGAAGAAAGTGACTCTAATAAAGACAACTCTTCATCTAACTCCTCACATGGATATGTGAAGAAAAAGGTTCTAGATAAACACCTCACTGAGTTTAAAAGCTTAGCAATGAAGACCAAGGAAAAGATACGAAGATTGAGAGAAGAGAATCTAGACCTTGAAGCTCATGTTGACCACTTAAGTGAACAAGTGGATAGATCCAAGAATATTGAAGATAAGCTAAGAAAGGAGTTAGACTTATCTAAGAGGAATGAAGAAGAATTAAAAAGAGAGCCTGAAGAGGCTAAAGGATCAAGGACTAGGATAGTTTCTAGCACCGAAAAACTTGACCACATGTTAAGTGTTGGAAAGAGTCCGTGTGATAAGAGAGGTCTTGGGTTTGAAGATAGTAAGGAGTCCTCCACTCCTAACAAGACCATGTTTGTCAAAAGCTTGAGCTACAAAGAAGATTCACCGGTGCAAACTCCTAGGAAGAAGATTGAGCTAGGACAATGCTCTCATAGTGCACAAGTGAAGGTAGCTCCAAGAAGACAACCTCAAGCTCAACCTACAAGAGTTCCTCATGCTAACTTCCCTCAAACTCAAATCCATCAAGGGAAGAGACCAATCATGCAAACTCAACCGTGGAAGCAACCAAGTCTTGGTCAACAACAAAGAAGGAGAAATTCTATCCAACAACCAAGACAACCACAAAGACATGGGAAGGCTCCTATACATGCACAAGGACATGGTATGATTCCTAACTTTGTCCCTACATGTCATTTTTGTGGTGTTGATGGTCATATTAGACCAAAGTGCTTTCGTTACATTAAAATGTGTAGAGTTAAAAGCATGATTGAGAAAAAGAAAGCTAGAGCTAGAATGCATACTCATAGGAAGGAAGAAATTCATTTACATGATCCTATGACATCTAGATTTCTAGAACAATTGACCACTAGGAAGAAAAATGTCACACCTATGTGGATAAGGAAAAATGAACCCGCTTGCTACGAGACTATCAAGTCTCAAATAGGTTCATCCAAGCCAAGTGGACTTGGGAGGTCTATAGGACCTCATGACCTTCATTGTTGAAGGTTGATGATTGACCCCATATGGGGGACTCAAGCAAAGAGAGCTATTTTGCATTCTTGTATCTTGCAAAAAATTTGAAATATCTTATGCCTCTTCTTTTAATTGCTTGAGTAAGCTTGGTTGTACATATGTATATATGTTTTAAAATTCCATAAGTGTGAACCTTGCTTGTCTACAATCCATGTCATATTTATGTTCAAACATGCATTTTTGGACTAGGAGATTTACATAGGAAGTATGATGTGAATGACCTATAGTTATCTCCATGACATGATGATTCTTTAATAACATGCTAATGACAAATGAAAAAGCATGAAATTCATAAAACATGCTCACATGAAAAGCATGAATTGATGATTGCATATTCTTAAAAATGCAAAACTTGTGTGAAAACTTATGAGACTCAAAATGATTAAAGGATCTTGTATCCATTCAAAGGAATTTACATTCCAAATGTCTCTCTTTCTTTATTAGTTGCACATGGTTACTATCATACGGATAATTTTATCCGGAAAAATCAAATAGGGTGCAAAGTCGCTCATGCCATGTTTCGCTTATAAAGTTGGATATAGTTGCTCTTAAATTGAAATCAATAATCTCTATATCCTTGCTTTTCCCATGACATTGGTGAAATTGGTTTGAATTCTTATTAGAAACCTTTGTCATTTGCTTTGCCAAATACCATTGTATTTTGGACTTGAATGCTATATGTCTTGTATGCAAAGCATGTTGGATTCACACATTTTCTCAAAATAAATCTCCTTGTTTCTCTCAAATTGATTGAAGTGCATAAAGTGACTTATATGTATTTGCAAATCGTGCATGCTTCTATCTCTCGTTGCTATGAGTGACCCGGTTGGGGACTACTCCTTTGCCTATATCATGACAAAAAGGGGGAGTAGGATATGGTAAGGGGAGGTGCAAAATATAGAAGCTATTGTGCACTTTGGGGAGAACATACATCGAGGGGGAGTAACCCGTCGAGGGGGAGCATTGCATTTATCATACATTGCATACATTTGGTAATGTTGTGCCTAATTTCTAAAAATGCAAATGCTTGGTATTGTTCTCACATGATTAATCTCACACTTTTCTTGTATTAGAAATGTTAGAAACTCTTTTCAGGGATTGATTATTCTACAAGAGGATTGAAGACTTCAAGTTGCATTCTCTTATCTCTTTGTAATGTAGAATATCATTATAGTCCCGTAGTTTCTATTTTTTTTGTGAGGAATCAATGTGAGTGATGGTTTTGTCACGAAATAGCCAAAGGGGGAGATTGTAAGGATTCCCGTTGGTTTTAATTGGCTTATTTCGTGATCAAACCAGATGTGGGGATTCTTTGTAAGGGTAGTTTAGATGTTGATGTTTTTGCTTAGGCCCTTTGAAGACCTCATTATTGACAAGCACCAAAGGTAATACTCTAAGTGCTTACTTGTCTTGAAGAGATAGTTGCACACACTCACAACTCATGCATATGTTTAATCTTTGTATGTTGTGTTTCTTTTTGTTGTGCATCAATGCCTATTTACATCTCTTCTTGCTTGGTATAATGATTGCATCTTGTGTTTATAACATCATAGCATTTAGGCTTTTAGGATGCATCTTAGTTTACCTTTGTTCCCCTTGCATGATTGCTTGTGGGGTTCAAAGTTGTGGGCTGTGCGCTGGTCCACCTGCGCCTGACGTCCAGCGCCGCTCACCGGTGCAAAACGCCCAGTGGCGTGCCGCTGGTCGTGCGCTGGCCCACACCAGCGCAGCCCACCAGCGCAGATCGTCCAGTTCTCTGTCGCCGGTCGTGCGCTGGTCTACACCAGCGCAAGGTCACCAGCGCTGATCGCCCAGTGTGGCTCCGCTGGTATGGCGCCTGTGTGAGCGCATGTCGTCCAGCGCCAATGCAAAAATGTGCGTGTGCGCTGGTCTTGCGCCTGTCGTCCAGCGCAAGTCCACCAGCGCACAGAGCAATTTTTGGTGCGTTTTTCAAAACGACCACACTTCACTTATGGCCCCTATATATATAACACTTTGACTTTAGGTCAGCCAAGAGAGTTCATATTCAGAATTCATACTTAGGATATTTTTCAAAGAGAAGAAAAATTCCAAGAACTCCATTCTTGATTCTCAAACACTTTTCATGATCATCAATCATCATCTAGCATCATCTTAGATCATCTAGATGTCATCTAGCATGGAATCTTCATCATACTTTGCTTGGTAAGCTTTTCACTAATATCTTACATGTTTTGTGTTTCTCTTATCTAGCAATCTCAATTAATTACTTGTTTGTTATTTTGTATGCTTTAGATACAATATTGAGATGAGTATGATGTATGTTTGAGATTTTATATTGTGCTAGCATATTAGGTTTTGTGCTTAATATTGATTAGCTAAACTAATTGACATGTCATTTAGTTTTGATATCTAGGATTATTCTTAATTGCATATTAATCATCTTAGATAAGCATATAGGGTTTCCCTTGCTCTATGTTGCATTTTGGATATTCACATATATTCACTTAGGGTTGTATTCTCTTCAAAGAGAAAGTAAGTCTTGTGTGTAGCATCCGGGATTAGGTTGCTTAGAACGCAAGCAAATTGGACTAGGTTCACTCATACCGGGATTAGGTAGGTGTGTGATTACTTCCGGGATTAGGTTGTAATCGTTTGCACATTTAGTGGATTCGAGGTTCGAGTGTGGCTTACTTACATAGCCCGTGGTTTTTCCGGTGAGGGTTTCCACGTAAAAACCAAGTGTTGTTTTAATTTCCGCACCATATTACAATTGCTTGGTTGTATTATCTTGAGGGCATTTTCGTAATTTTGACTAACACGAAAAATTGGGTAAAAAGCGTAAAATCTATTCACCCCCCCTCTAGATAGCTTTATACACATCGTGCTATAATTTGTTTCAATACCCTCAAGATAATATAAACAAGCAAGTGTAATATGGTGCGGAAATTAAAACAACACTTGGTTTTTACGTGGAAACCCTCACGGGAAAAACCACGGGCTATGTAAGTAAGCCACACTCGAACCTCGAATCCACTAAATGTGCAAACGATTACAACCTAATCCCGGAAGTAATCACACACCTACCTAATCCCGGTATGAGTGAACCTAGTCCAATTTGCTTGCGTTCTAAGCAACCTAATCCCGGATGCTACACACAAGACTTACTTTCTCTTTGAAGAGAATACAACCCTAAGTGAATATATGTGAATATCCAAAATGCAACATAGAGCAAGGGAAACCCTATATGCTTATCTAAGATGATTAATATGCAATTAAGAGCAATCCTAGATATCAAAACTAAATGACATGTCAATTAGTTTAGCTAATCAATATTAAGCACAAAACCTAATATGCAAGCACAATATAAAATCTCAAACATACATCATACTCATCTCAATATTGTATCTAAAGCATACAAAATAACAAACAAGTAATTAATTGAGATTGCTAGATAAGAGAAACACAAAACATGTAAGATATTAGTGAAAAGCTTACCAAGCAAAATATGATGAAGATTCCATGCTAGATGACATCTAGATGATCTAAGATGATGCTAGATGATGATTGATGATCATGAAAAAGTGTTTGAGAATCAAGAATGGAGTTCTTGGAATTTTTCTTCTCTTTGAAAAATATCCTAAGTATGAATTCTGAATATGAACTCTCTTAATTGACCTAAAGTCAAAGTGGCATATATATAGGGGGCCAAATCAAAGTGTGGTCGTTTAAGTAAGTTTCAAAGAAACGCGCCAATCGGCGGTTTCAATCGGCGGCCAGGCCGCCGTTAATGACCGCCGAATTGAGCTCCTGAAGAACAGAGCATAAACGGCGGTTCATTCGGCGGTTTCGTGACCGTCGATTCCAACCGTCGAAACAGAACAGAGAGATCAAAATGAACCAGGTATGAACGGCGGTTTCGAACGGCGGTTTCATGCCCGCCGTTTCAACCGCCGAATTAGACTGAGAGATAAATCAATCAGGTCTTGAAACGGCGGTTTCGAACGGCGGTCGTGACCGCCGATCTTAACCGCAGAAATGCTTCAGACTAATCTGGACTGAAACGACGGTTTCATTCGGCGGCCAGGCCGCCGATAATAACCGCCGATCACCTTAATAGGTGAAAACCAAGGAGAAGCCAAGGGCATTCTCCATAGGCGGTCCTCGCGCTAAACCAAGCACATTCTCGTGCATGCGCGGACGTTTCCGAAAGTTATCGGGAAACGAATTACACAACAACATGACACAATTACACACAACAAAATATAATAAATAAGTGCAAGTGTGAATTGTGACAAACAAAGAGAATGCACACATATGCAATGAATGTTTAGTGTGTGTGTGCAACTAATCTCTTCAAAGAAAAGTAAGCACATAGAAATTTACCTTCGGTGCTTATCAACACGAGGTCTTCAAAGGGCTTCGAACATTAAGACCGATACTTAGGCTACCCTTACAAAGAACCCCCACATATGGTTTGATCACGAAATAAGCCAATTAAAAACAACGGGAATCCTTACAGGGTTTAGTAAATAGGTCCGCAAGTTGATCATTAGTACCTACATGTTCAAGTACTATGCATTTATTTTCAACAAGCTCTCTACTGAAGTGATGGCGGATGTCAGTATGCTTAGTTCTAGAATGTTGCACCGGATTCTTGGAAATATTAATGGCACTCATGTTATCACAAAAGAGAGTGAGAGTACCTTGGTTGAATCCGTAGTCTACTAGCATTTGCTTCATCCATAGGAGTTGTGTGCATCCACTCCCCGCGGCTATATACTCGGCCTCGGCCGTGGACAAGGAAATCGAGTTTTGCTTCTTGCAAAACCAAGACACCAAGTTGTTGCCTAGGAAGAAGCAACCGCCCGATGTGCTCTTCCTATCATCACAATTTCCTGCCCAATCCGCATCACTAAAACCTACAAGACTAGCATTAGTGTCAAACGAGTACCAAATCCCATAGTTGGAAGTCCCATTCACATAGCGAATGATCCTCTTTACGGAAGAGAGATGAGACTCCTTGGGATCCGCTTGGTACCTAGCACACACACACCTATACTAAAAGATATATCGGGCCTACTTGCGGTCAAATAAAGCAAGCTACCTATCATGCCCCGATATAGAGTTTGTTCCACACTTTTACCACTAGCATCCTTGCTTAGCTTCAAGGTGGTACTCATGGGTGTATCACAATGTTTGGCATTTTCAAGACCAAACTTCTTCACTAGGTTTTTGGCATATTTGGCTTGGGTTATGAAAATCCCATCATTTAATTGCCTAATTTGCAAACCTAGGAAGTAACTAAGCTCACCAACAAGACTCATATCAAATTCATGAGACATGACATCAACAAATTGTTAGACCTTGGTGTTGTTGGTGGAGCCAAAAACTATATCATCAACATATATTTGAGCTATGAAAAGCTCATCATTGTCTTTTTTGATGAATAGTGTCTTGTCAACACTATCTCTTGTGTAGTTATTGTCAACAAGAAATTGAGTAAGGCGCTCATACCAAGCCCTCGGTGCTTGTTTCAACCCATATAGTGCCTTTTTGAGGCGATAGAAATAGTTGGGGTGGTGTGCATCCATAAACCCCTTGGGTTGTTCAACAAACACTTCCTCTTGCAAGAAGCCATTGAGGAAGGCACTCTTCACATCCATTTGGTGCAATTTGAACTTGTGCACACAAGAAATGGACAAGAGAAGCCTAATGGACTCTAAACGGGCAACGGGAGCAAATGTCTCCTCAAAGTCGATACCCTCAATTTGAGAGTACCCTTGTGCTACAAGTCTAGCCTTGTTCCGCACTATGTTGCCATCCTCATCGGATTTGTTCCTATAAATCCACTTAGTGCCTATCACATTAGTGCTTTTAGGCCTAGGAACTAGAGTCCAAACCTCATTCCTTTCGAATTGGTTTAGCTCTTCTTGCATGGCAAGAACCCAAAACTCATCATTCAAGGCTTCATCAACCTTTTTGGGTTCAATTTGAGAGGTGTAGCATATAAAGCTAATGTGATTAGCAATTTGACGCCTTGTCCTAACACCCTCATTCACATCTCCAATAACATTCTCCTTGTTATGGAGTCTTCTAACCCAAGGAGCAGGTTCATTAGAGTCCAAGAAAGGGACTCTAGTAATAGGTTATGTGACTTCATTATTGTCATTGGAGGTCCCAACATTGGGAGTCACCACAACCCTCTCCAAAGGAGAG
The DNA here is from genome assembly GCA_008009225.1 of Acer yangbiense. Taxonomy (NCBI): domain Eukaryota; kingdom Viridiplantae; phylum Streptophyta; class Magnoliopsida; order Sapindales; family Sapindaceae; genus Acer; species Acer yangbiense. Next base: position 53,540,214 of record CM017762.1, on the reverse strand, counting down.
TCATCCTCTAAAACTTCCTTCTCCTCATGGTCATTCGACTTGAGCCTAGTATCATCAATGACAACATTGGATGATTCCATGACGGTTCGAGTCTTCAAGTTGAAAACTCTATAGGCTCTACTATTCAAGGCATAGCCAATAAAGATACCCTCATCACTCTTAGCATCAAATTTGCCAAGTTGATCACGGTCATTTAAAATGTAGCATTTGCTTCCAAATGTGTGGAAGTAGCTAACATTTGGCTTCCTACCCTTCCATAACTCATAGGAGGTGTTTCTAGATCCGGGCTTTAAGAAAACACGATTCCTTATATAGCAAGCCGTATTGACGGCTTCGGCCCATAGGTTCATAGGGACATTGTTGTTAAGCAACATCACTCGGGCCATCTCTTGAAGGACCATATTCTTTCTCTCAACAACTCCATTTTGTTGAGGTGTCCTAGGAGCTGAGAACTCATGGGAGATGCCTAAGCTATTGCAATAGCTTTCAAAAGAGGCATTCTCAAATTCCCTCCCACGGTCACTTCTAATCCGTTTAATGCTTTTAATGTTAGAATTTATTTCATTTTGTATTTTAGTACAAAGCATTTTAAACTTATCAAAAGTTTCGGATTTTTCTCTAAGAAAATATGTCCATGTAAATCTAGAGAAATCATCAACACAAACAAAAATGTATCTCTTTCCACCTAAACTCTCGGTTTGCATAGGACCCATGAGATCCATGTGGAGAAGCTCTAGGGGCTCCTTGGTGGAGAGATACTTGCCCTTTTTGTGTATGCTCTTGGTTTGTTTTCCTTGTTGACAAGGTCCACAAATTCCATTGGCTTTCTTCCCAAGCTTAGGGAGGCCACGCACACAATTGAACTTTCCAAGGGTTCTTAAATCCCTAAAGTTCATGTGGCCAAGTCTTTCATGCCACAACTCTATTTGATCATCCATGGACACATTGTTTGAGACAATTCTAGCTTCAAGACAATAACAATTGTCGCTAGATCTCATACCTTTCAATAAGGTTTGTCCATCGGGCTTTAGGATCGAGCAATTATCTTTACAAAACAAGACGGAATATCTTTCATCACTTAGATGTGAAATGCTTATTAAATTGGCTTTCAAGCCATCAACAAATAAAGCATCGGATAAGGAGGGTAATCCGGGAACGGAAATGGTTCCTTTCTCTACAACTTTCTTTTTGGATCCATCACCAAAAGTGACATATCCTCCTTCCTCCATAACAAGAGTCTCGAAGAAACTCTTGTTTCCCGTCATGTGCCTAGAGCACCCACTATCTAAATACCAAAAATTAGAAGAATTTGCCTTCAAGGCTATTTGAGCAACATGGCAAATATTTTCATTCTTTCTAATCCACCTAGAAACAATCTTAGCTTTCTTAGTGGTCTTTGGTACTTGGGCTCTAGATGTCCTAGGATCATGCATAACAATTTTATCATTCCTAGGAACATGCATCTTGGCTATATTCTTTCTCTTCTCAATCATGCTTCGTGTTCTACACATTTTAATATATCGAAAGCAATGTGGTCTAATATGACCTTAAAATCCATAAAAATGACATATAGGAGTAAAATAAGGAATCATACCTTGTCCTTGTCTTTGTCTTTGTGGATGAATGGGTTCAAAACATCTTCGTTGTTGAACCGGTCTAGATTGCTTCCTAGCTTGAGGTTGCATGATTGGTCTCTTTTCTTTGTGAGCCACTTGTAGAGGAATGTTGGCTTGAGAGACCCTAGGGGGTTGAGCTTGAGGTTGCCTTCTTGGCCCCATCTTCACTTGTGCATTTGAACATTGTCCTATTTCTAACTTCTTCCTAGGAATTTGCACAAATGAAGTTTCTTCGTTCTTCAAACTCTTGACAAACACGGTCTTGTTAGAGGTTGAGATCTTCTTGTCATCTTCATACCCAAGACCCCTCTTGTCACATGGACTCTTTCCAACACCAAGCGTATGGTCAAGCTTCTTGGTGCTAGAATCCATCCTAGTCATAGACTCTCTTACTTCTTCAAGTTCCCTCTTTAGGCTTTCTTCATTCCTCCTAGATAAGACTAACTCCTCACTTAGCTTATCTTCCATCTTCTTGAATTTTTCCACTTGTTCACTTAAGTGGTTATTTTGAGATGAAAGCTGAAGATTTTCTTCTCTCAACATCTTGATCTTTCTTGTGCTCTTGATTGCTAAATCATTAAACTCGGCATGGCATTTAGCAAGCACCTTTTTCTCCACAAAACTACTTATGGAGTTAGAAGAGGAATCACTTTCTTCTCCACTTGAGTCATTTTCCTCTTGACTCATTTCCTCTCTCTCACTAGCATTTTTGCTTTTATGGGAGGAGGCAAAAGCTAGGAGGTTAGCCATAAGCTCTTCATCACTTGAAGACTCATCTCCCTCAATGGAGTCATCACCACTACTACTCCATGTGGCGGCCATCGCTTTACCTTTCTTCTTGACATTGTGATTAGCACATTCGGGGGCAAAGTGACATATGACACCACACTCGAAGCATCGGACCCCTTTCCTTTCGGTCTTCTCTTTCCTAGGCTCAAACTTTTTGTAGGAACCCTTTTTCTTGTAGTTTTGACCTTTGGAACCAAAGTCCTTTTTCCCGAACTTCATGACCCTCTTGAATCTCTTCACAAATAATGCAAGGTCTTCGTCCGAGTCATTCTTCTTTGCCTCATTTTCATCATTGGAGGTCTTCAAAGCAATTCCTTTTTGCTTTTTAGGAGGTGTGGAGATAGGACCTTTCCTAGACTCATAAGCTGGAAGTCTCCCAATCACCTCACTCGGCTTCATATCCTTATATCCACTATTTTCTTCTAAAGCCATTACTTTTGATTCAAACCTATCCGGAAGAGATCTCATAATCTTTTACTTGATTCTCCTATCCGAATATGGATCACCAAGTTGATGACTTTGGTTGACTATGTCCATCAACTTGATCTCGAAGTCGTTGAAGCACTCATTCTCCTCTGTAAGGATTCCCATTAAATTGATTGGCTTATTTCGTGGTCAAACCACATGTTGGGGTTTGGTTGTAAGGGTAGTCTAGGTCATTAAGGTTGAAGATCAAAGACCCTTTCCAAGACTTCAAGAGGACAAGCACCAAAGGTATATCTTGTGCTTACTTTGGCTTGAAGAGATATAGTTGCACACACACACAACATGTATAACTCTTATTCTTGAATGTTGTGTTTATAATTTGTGTGCATTGTGCTTTATTGTTTATTCAATGTCTCTTCTTGCATTAAATTGATTGCATCTTGTTTTATGAAATGCCATGACATGATAGGCATTAGGATGCATTCAATACCCACACTTGCACTTCATGTATGTTAGCTTTTAGTGTGGTGTAATTCGTTTCCCAAAGGATGTTCAGAAACGTCCGCGCGTGCACGTTGATGTGCTTTGTTTTACGCGATGATCGCCGGTGGAGATGCCTTTGGCTTCTCCTTGGTTTCACCATTTTTGGTGAAACGGCGGTTACGTTCTGCGGCCTGGCCGCCGTTCGAAACCGCCGAATGAGACCTGATTGAAATATATCTCTCGGGTCCAAAATGGCGGTTGGGATCGGCGGTTTCGAAACCGCCAAACGAAGTCATCGAAGTTCCCCTGTTCCGCTCGGGAGCCATTCGGCGGTTCAATTCGATGGCCTGGCCGCCGATTGAAACCGCCGATCGGTGCGTTTCAAGGGCAAAATTGTATTTTCACCTGCCCTGTTTTTGGTCTCTATAAATACATCCTTATCTCTGGTTCAGAATACAAGTCTTGCATCCCAAGAACCCTAGAGAGATATTTAGAGAGACTTGAGAGAAAAAGCTTAAAGATCACATCTTTAATTCTCTAAACCCATTCCCACATGCACAAATCATCATCTAGGCATCATCTAGGTTCATCTAGCATATGCTAATGCATGGGTCTTCTTCAACACACATGGTATGATTTGTTGAACACTTTTATCTTACATAATTAGTGTTTCTACTTATCAATTTTATCTCATATTTTACTTATATGTGTTTAGATTAATTTCTACATATAAGATTGAGATTATGTGTTGATTGGGTTATTATTTGATAGCTAGGCTTTAATGTTCATATGCCATCTAGCTAATTGATCTCATTTGTTGATTGAGATTATTTTTCATAGCTTATTTGATTAGGTCATTTTTGCCTAAAAGCTATGCCATGAACATTCTTGTGTGATGTATTGATAACTAGGTTGATAGATTGTTTTTTAATCAACTGGTTAATCCTTTGAATGTTTGTGGGTTTTATATGATAGCTTTGTATCTAGGATTGGTTATCCTTTACTTAGCTAAAGTTATATGCCATGACATATAGCTACATGTGATATCTAGGATTGATTATATTGTCATCTTATAATCCTAGGTAAGCATTTAGAGTACCCTAGCTCTTATTGCTCTTTGAATATTAATTGCATATTCACATAGGGTTTCATCTCTTCGGAGAAGTAAGTCTTGTTTGTGATAGACCGGGATTAGGTCGCTACACCGGGTTTAGGTGGTCACTCAAGCAAATTGGACTAGAGCCGCTATAAAAGGCCCGCGTGGTAGATTAGAGGGTGCTCACGCCAAGAGTAGTGTATCAGGGGATATCACTAGGGATTGAACCAAGAGTGGCGAGTGGTAGTGTCCATAGCCTGAGGTTATCTAGGGTGAGGGTCCGAGAATCACTTGAGGGTGTAACCATCTTTTCATATAGTGGATTTCGAGGTTCGAGTGTGGCGCACTTACCAGCCGGTGGTTTTTCCCTGTTGAGGGTTTCCACGTAAAAATCAAGTGTCATTTATTATTTCCGCACCATATTACACTTGATATATTGTATTGTCTATTGGAGGTTTTTTCGTAAAATTGACATGCACGCTAAAATTGGGTAATAATTAGATAAAATCTATTCACCCCCCCTCTAGCTTTATATATAGAACACACCTCGAGTATTTAATATTCCTTTCATCATTTGTAAGGATTCCCGTTTTGTTGATTGGCTTATTTCGTGGTCAAACCACATGTTGGGGTTTTGAATGTAAGGGTAGTCTAAGTGTTTAAGGTTAAAGATCAAAGGCCCTTCCATGACCTCAAGATACAAGCACGCTAAAGGTATAATCTCTTGTGCTTGGTTTTCTTTGAAGAGAATTAGTAGCACACACAAACTTAGCATTCTTGCTATGATTGCATATTTGCTTATTTTTATGTGCATCTCTTCACATGTCACTTTACACACTAGCACTTTGGTTGATATATCTTGTTGTGTGTATATGTGCTTTATAATTCGTTTCCCGACATTGTTCGGAAACGTCTGCGCTTGCACTAATGAGTGCTTGGTTTCGCGCGAAGACCGCCTATGGAGAATGCCCTTGGCTTCTCCTTGGTTTTCACCATTGTTGGTGATCGGCGGTTATGATCGGCGGCCTGGCCGCCGAATGAAACCGCCATTTCAGTCCAGATTGGTCTGAAGCAATTATGCGGTCAAGATCGGCGGTCACGACCGCCGTTCATACCTGATCGATTTTAATCTCTCGGTCTAATTCGGCGGTTGGATCGGCGGTCACGAAACCGCCGTTGATGCTCTGTTCTTCACGAGCTCAATTCGGCGGTCATGATCGGTGGCCTGGCCGCCGATTGAAACCGCCGAACCGTGCATTTCAGGGGCAAAATTATCTTTTCACATGCCCAATTCTTGATGTCTATAAATATCTTATTTTCTCATTCTCTGATTAAGTTCTTTGAGACCTTAGAACCCTAAACTTTCAAGAGAGATTTTTGAGAAAAAATCAAATCAAGAACTCATCTTTAAACACTCAAATCAATTCCTTTTTGCATCAAATTTCATATTGCATCCTCTATGTCTACATAGAAAGCATCTATGATTGGATTGGCATCATCACAATATGCTTGGTAAGATTTTGATTAGTTTCATCTTATTTTAGTATTTTTACTATCAAGCATATTCTTTTTTAATTTACTTGTATGTTGTTGATCATATGATAAATACAAGAATAGAGAATTAATTGTGGTGAATTAATTGAGTGTTGTTGATTGTGATAGCTAATTAGGTTTTTAATTAATCTTGATTAGCTAAGCTATTTGACATGTCATTTAGCAATTGATATCTAGGGTTGATTAAATTGATTATATCATCATCCTAGATAAGCATCTAAGGTTACCTAGCCTTGTTTGTTATTTGAATATTCATATATATTCACATAGGTTGTTTCTCTTCATTGAGAAGTAAGTCTTGAGGCTAAGAGTGCTTAGGCCTCAAGCAAATTGGAATAGGGTTGCTAATAAAGGCCCGCTGGGTAGAAGTGAGGGTTTACATACCAGAGTGTTAGACGAGGTCTACATAGGTTGTAAACTTCATTTCAATTAGTGATTTCGAGTTCCGAGTGTGGTGCACTATACAGCCCGTGGTTTTTCCAAGTGGTTGGGTTTCCACGTATATATCAAGTGTTATTTAAATTCCGCATCTTATTACACCTGTATGTATTTTTGACTAGTAGGGGCATTTTCGAAAAATTGACTTGCATGCGAAAATTGGGTAATATTTGATAAAATCTATTCACCCCCTCTCTAGCTTTATATTATACACACCTTGAGAAATTTCAATTGGTATCAGAGCGGGTTCCTAGATATACTTAGGTGATCCTAGCTCATTTTAGGTGTGTTGTGCATTTATGTGATTTTTGCTCATTCATACATTTTGCATACATTTCATTCATTCATTTGATACAATGAGTGGATTCGGTGGCAACCATGAGGGTGCTTCAAGCACACGGCCTCCTCTCCCACCGGTGTGAATTATGCCTCATAGAAAGGCAAGATGGAGGCATATGTGTGCCAAATCCATGATAGGGCATGGATGGCAATTGAAGATGGGTATGCACCTCCTATGATAACTCCCATGAGTGGTGGAGAAGAAGTACTCAAGCCAAAGGCCCAGTGGTCACTTGAAGAGTTTGAGACTTCAAAATGGAATAGGAAGGCATGGCATGCTCTTCTATGTGCAGTGGATGAAAATCAGTACAAACTGATTCAGAACACTAGGATAGCCAAGGAGGCATGAGATATCCTACAGGTTGCACATGAGGGAACCGATGTCGTTAAGGATTCCAAGCTACAAGTCCTTCAAACGCAATTTGAGTTGCTTAAAATGGAGGAGGACGAGTCTTCAATGACTTTGAAGTCAAGTTGATGGATATTGTGAATCAAAGCCATTAACTCGGTGATCCTTATTCGGATAGGAGAGTTAAGCAGAAAATTATGAGGTCTCTCCCCGCTAGGTTCGAATCAAAAGTGATGGCTTTAGAGGAAAATAGCACATACAAGGATATGAAGCCGAGCGAGGTGATTGGAAGACTCCTCGCCTAAGAATCTAGGAAGGCTCCTAGCATTTCACTTCCTAAAAAGCAAAAAGGAATTGCTTTGAATGCTTCCAAGGTTGTGAAGGAGGAAAAAGGTGACTCGGACGAAGACATGGCATTGTTGCTAAGAAGATTCAAGAAATTCGTCAAGTTCGAGAAGAAAGGCTTTGGATCCAAAGGCCAAGACTTGAAGAAAAAGGCTCCCTTCAAGAGTTTTGAGCCTAGGCAAGAGAAGAGTGAAAAGAAAGGGGTCCAATGCTATGAGTGTGGTGGTATAGGTCACATCTCACCCGATTGTGGGAACTTGAAGAACAAGATGGCAAAAGTGATGGCCACCACGTGGAGTGAAAGTGATGACTCTGGAAAGGGAGACAAGTCATCTAGTGATGATGAGCTTACCATCAACTACACGGCATTTGGGGCCACTTGTGTAGAAGATAAAGTTGTTGGTAAGAATGACTTGACTAGTGATCCCATAGAAGAAATTGATAAAGAAGTAGCTCTAGAGGTGATAGGCGAAGCTACTCATTGGGATATGTCTCTCATTGAATCAAGAGACCAAGGTGAAGGTCTAAATGAGGGAAATGACTCCATTAGTGAGAATGAGAGTGGAGGAGATAACTTAAGTGAAGATGACTCCTCATCTAACTCTACAAATGGAAGTGTAGAGAAAATGGATGTGACTGACTTTATAGTCAAGTGTGAAAGTTCATTGGAGAAGAAAAATAGAAAGTTGAAGATTTTAGAGGATGAAAATCTAGAACTTTCAACACATAATGACCACTTAAGTAAACAAGTGGAGGCATCCAAGAAGATTGAAGACAAGCTAAGGGATGAGCTAGCTATGTCTAAGAGGAATGAAGAAGGGTTGAAGAGAGAGCTTGTTGAAGCCATAGAGTCATTGTCTAGGATGACTACAAGCACCAAGAAACTTGACCACATTCTTGGTAGTGGAAAGAACCCTTGTGACAAGAGAGGTATTGGGTATGAAGTAAGCAAGGAGATCACTACTCCAACCAAGACCATCTTTGTCAAGAGTTTGGGCAAGAATGAAGCCTCACCGGTGCACACACCTAGGAAGAAAATTGATCTAGGACAATGTTCAAGAAGTGCACATGTGAAAGAAGCTTCAAAGAGACAACCTCAAGCTCAAAAGGTTGCTCAACCAAACTTCCCTCAAGCTCATATTCATCAAGGGAAGAGGCCAATCATGCAAAATGGAACAAGGAAGCAAATGAGACCGGTTCAACAACAAATAAGATTTGAACCCGCTCAACCACAAAGTCATGGGAAGGCTCCTATGCATGCACAAGGACATGGTATGAATTCTAAATTTATCCTTACATGTCACTTTTGTGGTATTAATGGTCACATTAGACCAAATTGCTTTCATTTTATTAAATTATGTAGAATCAAAAGCATGATTGAAAAGAGAATGATAAGAGCTAGAATGCATGCTAATAGGAAGGAAAATATTCATGTTCATGATCCTATTATTTCTAGTACTCTTGAACCATTGTCCACTAGGAAGAAAAATGTCATATCTATGTGGATAAGGAAAAATGAACCCGCTTGCTACGAGACTAACAAGTCTCAAATAGGTTTAACTAAGTCCAATGGACTTGGTAGGTCCATAGGACCTCATGCCCTTCATTAATGAAGGATGATACTAACCCCATATGGGGAACTCAAGCAAAGAGAGCTATTTTTGCATTCTTGTCACTTGCAAAAAATTTGAAAAATCTTATGCTTCTTGGTTGATTGCTTGAGTAAGCTTGGTTGCACATATGTATATATGTTTTCAATTCAATAAGTGTGAACCTTGCTTGTTTACAATCCATGTCATATTTATGTTCAAACATGCATTTTTGGACTAGGAGATGTATGTAGGAAGTATGATTTGAATGACCTATGATTATCTCCATGACATGATGATTCTTTTATAACATGCTAATGTCTTATGAAAAGCATGAAATTCATGTACATGCTCAAATGAAAAAGCATGAATTGATAATTGCGTTCTTAAATGCAAAAACTTGTGTGAAAAAAGCTTATGAGACTCAAATGAAAAAGGATCTTGTATCCATTCAAGGATTTTACAATCCAAATGTCTCTCTTTCTTTATTGGTTGAACATGTCTACTATCATACGGGTTTCATTCCCGGAAAAATCAAATAGGGTGCAAAGTTGCTCATGACATGTTTAGCTTATAAAGTTGGATATAGTTGTTCTTAAATTGAAATCAATGAAATTTCTATATCCTTACTTCTCTCATGACAATGGTGAAATTGGTTTGAATTCCTATTAGAAACCTTTGTCATTTGCTTTGCCAAATACCATGGTATTTTGAACTTGAATGCTATATGTCTTGTATGCAAAGCATTTTGTTTCACACATTTTATCTAATAAATCTCCTCGTTTCTCTCCGATTAATTGAGATTGCATAAAGTGACTTATATTGATTATGCATATACTATAATGCTACTATCTCTCTTTGCCTTAAGTGACCCGGTTGGGGACTACTCCTTTGCCTATATCATGACAAAATGGGGGAGTAGAATGTGGTAAGGGGAGGTGCAAATTGTTGTAGCAATTGGTGCACATTGGGGAGAATATATATTGAGGGGGAGTAACCCTTTGATGGGGAGCATTGCATACATAAAACAACATGATGTTGTGCTTAATTTTTTAAATATGCAAATGCTTGTTCTAATCTCACTTGATTCATCTCACCTTTTCTTGTTTTGGAAAGTTTAGAAACCTTGTTTCAGGGAATGATTGTTCTACAAGAGATTGAAAACTTCAAGTTTTATTTTTATATATCTCTTTGTATTGTAGAAAATCTTCATTGACCCATAGTTTATTTTGTTGTGAGGAATCAATGTGAGTGGTGGTTTTGTCACGAAATAGCCAAAGGGGGAGATTGTAAGGATTCCCGTTTTGTTGATTGGCTTATTTCGTGGTCAAACCACATGTTGGGGTTTTGAATGTAAGGGTAGTCTAAGTGTTTAAGGTTAAAGATCAAAGGCCCTTCCATGACCTTAAGATACAAGCACGCCAAAGGTATAATCTCTTGTGCTTGGTTTTCTTTGAAGAAAATTAGTAGCACACACACACTTATCATTCTTGCTATGATTGCATATTTGCTTATTTTTATGTGCATCTCTTCACATGTCACTTTACACACTAGCACTTTGGTTGATATATCTTGTTGTGTGTATATGTGCTTTATAATTTGTTTCCCGACATTGTTCTGAAACGTCCGCGCTTGCACTAATGAGTGCTTGGTTTTGCGCGAAGACCGCCTATGGAGAATGCCCTTGGCTTCTCCTTGGTTTTCACCATTGTTGGTGATCGGCGGTTATGATCGAAGGCCTGGCCGCCGAATGAAACCGCTGTTTCAGTCCAGATTGGTCTGAAGCAATTATGCGGTCAAGATCGGCGGTCACGACCGCCGTTCGAAACCGCCGTTCATACCTGATCGATTTTAATCTCTCGGTCTAATTCGGCGGTTGGATCGGCGGTCACGAAACCACCGAATGAAACCGCCGTTGATGCTCTGTTCTTCATGAGCTCAATTCGGCGGTCATGATCGGCGGCCTGGCCGCCGATTGAAACCGCCGAACCGTGCATTTCAGGGGCAAAATTATCTTTTCACATGCCCAATTCTTGATGTCTATAAATATCTTATTTTCTCATTCTCTGATTAAGTTCTTTGAGACCTTAGAACCCTAAACTTTCAAGAGAGATTTTTGAGAAAAAATCAAATCAAGAACTCATCTTTAAACACTCAAATCAATTCCTTTTGCATCAAATTTCATATTGCATCCTCATGTCTACATAGAAAGCATCTATGATTGGATTGGCATAATCACAATATGCTTGGTAAGATTTTGATTAGTTTCATCTTATTTTAGTATTTTTACTATCAAGCATATTCTCTTTTAATTTACTTGTATGTTGTTGATCATATGATAAATACAATAATAGAGAATTAATTGTGGTGAATTAATTGAGTGTTGTTGATTGTGATAGCTAATTAGGTTTTTAATTAATCTTGATTAGCTAAGCTATTTGACATGTCATTTAGCAATTGATATCTAGGGTTGATTAAATTGATTATATCATTATCCTAGATAAGCATCTAAGGTTACCTAGCCTTGTTTGTTATTTGAATATTCATATATATTCACATAGGTTGTTTCTCTTCATTGAGAAGTAAGTCTTGAGGCTAAGAGTGCTTAGGCCTCAAGCAAATTGGAATAGGTTTGCTAATAAAGGCCCGCTGGGTAGAAGTGAGGGGTTACAGACCAGAGTGTTAGACGAGGTCTACATAGGTTGTAAACTTCATTTCAATTAGTGATTTCGAGTTCCGAGTGTGGCGCACTATACAGCCCGTGGTTTTTCCCAGTGGTTGGGTTTCCACGTATATATCAAGTGTTATTTAAATTCCGCATCTTATTACACTTGTATGTATTTTTGACTAGTAGGGGCATTTTTGTAAAATTGACTTGCATGCGAAAATTGGGTAATATTTGATAAAATCTATTCACCCCCCCTTTTAGCTTTATATTATACACACCTTGAGAACTTTCATCCTCCATCTTAAGCATCTCGAATTGAGTTTGGAGGACTTAAAGCTTAGAGTTCTTCACCACTTCGGTTCCCTCATGTGCAATCTCTAGGATGTCCCAAGCCTCCTTAGCTATCCTAGTATTTTGAATCAATTTGTATTGATTTTCGTCCATAGCACATAAGATGGCATGCATCGCCTTCCTATTCCACTTTGAAGCCTCAAACTCTTGCGCGTTCCATTGCACCTTAGGCTTCAATACTTCTTCTCCTCCACCATCGGGAGTCATCTTGGGTAGATCATATCCGTCTTCCACCGCCATCCATGCACGGTCATGAATTTGGCATATGTAGGATTCCATCTTCCCTTTCCATTGGGAATAGTTCAATCCGGTAAGAAGTGGAGACCTTGTGCTAGAAGCACCTTCGTTGCCACCACCATTTCCACCGTTTCCACTCATAGTGTTTATGAATGAATGAAATGAATGCAAATGTATGAATGATCAAAAAACACACAAAATGCAAAACACACCAAAATAAGCAAGGATCACCTATGTATGTCTAGGAACCTGCTCTGATACCAATTGAAACAAATTATAGCACGGTGTGTATAAAACTATCTAGAGGGGGTGAATAGATTTTAAGCTTTTTACCCAATTTTTCGTGTTAGTCAAAATTACGAAATTACCCCTAAATAGATAAAGCAATAAATCAAGTATAAAATGCGGAAATTAAATAAGACTTGATTTTTACGTGGAAACCCTCACGGGAAAAACCACGGGCTAGTAAGTAAGCCACACTCGAACCTCGAATCCACTAAATGTGTAAAACGATTACAACCTAATCCCGGTATGAGTGAACCTAATCCAATTTGCTTGCGATCTAAGCAACCTAATCCCGGAAGCTACACACAAGACTTACTTTCGCAATGAAGAGAATAAAACCCTAAGTGAATATATGAATATTCAAATGCAACATAGAGCAAGGAAAACCCTATATGCTTATCTAAGATGATTAATATGCAATTAGAACAATCATAGATATTAAAAACTAAATGACATGTTCAATCAAATAGTTTAGCTAATCAAGATTAAGCACAAAACCTAATTAGCTATCACAATACAACTTCTCAAGCATACATCACACTAATCTCAATCTTGTATCAAAAGATATATGAAAATCATACAAGTAATAAATTGAGATTGCTTGTTAAGAAAAACACAAAATATGTAAGATATTAGTGAAAAGCTTACCAAGCAAAGTATGATGAAGAATCCATGCAAAGAGACATCTAGATGATCTAGGTTGATGCTAGATGATGATTGATGATCATGAAAAAGTGTTTGAGTGAATAAAATTTTAGTTCTTGGAAATTTTTCTTCTCTTGAAAAATATCCTAAGTATGAAATCTGAATATGAACTCTCTTGATTGACCTAAAGTCAAAGTGGCATATATATAGGGGCCCAAATCAAGGTGTGGTCGTTTTGATAAGTTGGCCTAATATTTGCCTTGGGCGCTGTACATAGAGCGCCTCTTGTACAGCGCCTGTACAGCGCCCCAACTCGGTTCTCTCGGGAAAACAGAGTGGCGCTGTACGAACAACGCTTCTGTACAGCGCCCACTCAAAATGCATCAGACCTGATGCATTTAAAACACAATTGTAATCAGGTCTTCATCTGGCACTGTACGAACAGCGCTCATACAGCGCCCATCCAAAATGCATCAGACCTGATGCATTAAAAAGACCACTTTTGCATCAGGTCTTGTTGGCGCTGTTCAGAACAGCGCTTTGTAGAGCGCTTTGAACAGCGCCCTTTGCAATGCATGAAATCCAATGTTATGCAAGACAAGACAATGGGCAATGCAGTAAGCAATCAAACTAATCATGCAAGAAGAGATGAAAATTAGTATTAATGCACAACACAAATAAACACAACATACAAGGATTAAACATATGCATGAGTTGTGAGTGTGTGTGTAAGGTTCCCATTTGTTGATTGGCTCATTTCGTGGACAAACCACATGTTGGGGTTCTTTGTATTTGTAGCCTAGGTATCGGGTTTATTGTTCGAAGCCCTTTGAAGACCTCGTATTGATAAGCACCGAAGGTATATTTCTTTGTGCTTACTTGTCTTGAAGAGATAGTTGCACACACTCACAACTCATGCATATGTTTAATACTTGTATGTTGTGTGTCTTATTTTTGTGCATTAATGTTCATTAACATCTCTTCTTGCATGTTAGTTTGATTGCATCTTGCATATCCAATTGCCTTGTCATGCTTAGACTTAGGATTGCATTTTTGCATTGGGCGCTCCCCATTGAGCGCTGTTCAGACCTGATCGATTTAATTCGGTTGCTGTTGGGTCGCTGTACAGGCGCTGTACAAAGCGCTCTACGTACAGCGCCACTCTATTTTCCCGTGAGAACAGAGTTGGGGCGCTGTACAAGAGGCACTCTACGTACAGCGCCCAAGGCAAATATGAGGCCAACTTATCAAAACGACCACACCTTGTTTTGGCCCCCTATATATATGTCACTTTGACTTTAGGTCAATCAAGAGAGTTCATATTCAGATTCCATACTTAGGATATTTTTCAAAGAGAAGAAAAATTCCAAAGAACTCATTTTTAGTTTACTCAAACACTTTTTCATGATCATCAATCATCATCTAGCATCATCCTTGATCATCTAGATGTCTCTTTGCATGGATTCTTCATCATACTTTGCTTGGTAAGCTTTTCACTAATATCTTACATATTTTGTGTTTTTCTTAACAAGCAATCTCAATTTATTACTTGTATGATTTTCATATATCTTTTGATACAAGATTGAGATTAGTGTGATGTATGTTTGAGAAGTTGTATTGTGATAGCTAATTAGGTTTTGTGCTTAATCTTGATTAGCTAAACTATTTGATTGAACATGTCATTTAGTTTTTAATATCTATGATTGTTCTAATTGCATATTAATCATCTTAGATAAGCATATAGGGTTTCCCTTGCTCTATGTTGCATTTGAATATTCATATATTCACTTAGGGTTTTATTCTCTCATTGAGAAAGTAAGTCTTGTGTGTAGCTTCCGGATTAGGTTGCTTAGATCGCAAGCAAATTGGATTAGGTTCACTCATACCGGGATTAGGTTGTAATCGTTTTACACATTTAGTGGATTCGAGGTTCGAGTGTGGCTTACTTACTAGCCCGTGGTTTTTCCCGTGAGGGTTTCCACGTAAAAATCAAGTGTTATTTAATTTCCGCATTTTATACTTGATTTATTGCTTTATCGCTTTATCTATTTAGGGGTAATTCGTAATTTTGACTAACACGAAAAATTGGGTAAAAAGCTTAAAATCTATTCACCCCCCCTCTAGATAGTTTTATACACACCGTGCTATAATTTGTTTCAGTGTGCAACTATCTCTTCAAGACAAGTAAGCACATAGAAATTTACCTTTGGTGCTTATCAACATGAAGTCTTCAAAAGGGCTTCGAACAATAAAACCGATACCTAGGCTACCCTTACAAAGAACCCCAACATGTGGTTTGTCCACGAAATGAGCCAATCAACAAATGGGAACCTTACACAAGTATCTCTCCACCAAGGAGCCCCTAGAGCTTCTCCACATGGATCTCATGGGTCCTATGCAAACCGAGAGTTTAGGCGGAAAGAGATACATTTTTGTTTGTGTTGATGATTTCTCTAGATTTACATTGGCATATTTTCTTAGAGAAAAATCCGAACTTTTGATAAGTTTAAAATGCTTTGTACTAAAATACAAAATGAAATGTATTCTAACATTAAAAGCATTAAACGGATTAGAAGTGACCATGGGAGGGAATTCGAGAATGCCTCTTTTGAAAGCTATTGCAATAGCTTAGGCATCTCCCATGAGTTCTCAGCTCCTAGGACCCTCAACAAAATGGAGTTGTTGAGAGGAAGAATAGGGTCCTTCAAGAGATGGCCCGAGTGATGTTGCATAGCAACAATGTTCCTAGGAACCTATGGGCCGAAGCCGTCAATACTGCTTGTTATATAGGGAATCGTGTTTTCCTAAGGCCGGATCTAGAAACAACCTCCTATGAGTTATGGAAGGGTAGGAAGCCAAATGTTAGCTACTTCCACACATTTGGAAGCAAATGCTACATTTTAAATGACCGTGATCAACTTGGCAAGTTTGATGCTAAGAGTGATGAGGGTATCTTTATTGGCTATGCCTTGAATAGTAGAGCCTATAGAGTTTTTAACTTGAAGACTCGAACCGTCATGGAATCATCGAATGTTGTTATTGATGATACAAGGCTCAAGTCTAATGACCATGAGGAGGAGGAAGTTTTAGATGATGACTCTCCTTGGAGAGGGTTGTGGTGACTCCCAATGTTGAGATGTCCAATGACAATAATGAAGCCACACAACCCTATTACTAGAGTCCCTCTATTGGACTCTAATGAACCCGCTCCATGGGTTAGAAAACTCCATAACAAAGAGGATGTTATTGGAGATATGAATGAGGGTGTTAGGACTAGGCGTCAAATAGCTAATCTATTTAGCTACACATGCTACACCTCTCAAATTGAAACCCAAAAAGGTTGTTGAAGCCTTAAATGATGAATTTTGGGTTCTTACCATGCAAGAAGAGCTAAATCAATTCGAAAGGAATGAGGTTTGGACTCTAGTTCCTGGGCCTAAAAACACTCATGTGATAGGCACCAAGTGGATTTATAGGAACAAATCCGATGAGGATGGCAACATAGTGCGGAACAAGGCTAGACTTGTAGCACAAGGGTACTCTCAAATTGAAGGTATCGACTTTGAGGAGACTTGTACTCCTGTTGCCCGGTTAGAGTCCATTAGGCTTCTATTGTCCATTTCTTGTGTGCACAAGTTCAAATTGCACCAAATGGATGTCAAGAGTGCTTCCTAAAGGCTTCTTGCAAGAGGAGTGTTTGTTGAACAACCCAAGGGGTTTGTGGATGTACACACCCCAACCATGTCTATCGCCTCAAGAAGGCTCTATATGGGCTGAAACAAGCACCGAGGGCTTAGTATGAGCGCAACTCAATTTCTGTTGACAATAACTACACAAGAGGTAGTGTTGACAAGACACTATTCATCAAGAAAGACAATGATGAGCTTTTCATAGCTCAAATATATGTTGATGATATAGTTTTGGCTCCACCAACAACACCAAGGTCCAACAATTGTTAATGTCAAGTCTCATGAATTGAGATGAGTCTTTTTGGTGAGCTTAGTTACTTCCTAGGTTTGCAAATTAGGCAATTAGATGACGGGATTTTCATAACCAAGCCAAATATGCCAAAACCTAATGAAGAAGAAGTTTTGGTATAGAGAATGCCAAACATTGTGATACACCCATAAGTACCACTTTGAAGCTAAGCAAGGATGCTAGTGGTAAAAGTGTGGAACAAACGTTATATCGTGGCATGATTGGTAGCTTGATTTATTTGACCGCAAGTAGGCCCGATATCTCTTTAGTGTGGGGTGTGTGTGTTAGGTACCAAGCGGATCCCAAGGAGTCCCATCTCTCTTCCGTAAAGAGAATCATTCGCTATGTGAATGGGACATCCAACTAGGATTTGGTACTATTTTGACACTAATGCTAGTCTTGTAGGCTTTAGTGATGCGGATTGGGTAGGAAATTGTGATGATAGGAAAAGCACATCGGGCGGTTGCTTCTTCCTAGGCAACAACTTGGTGTCTTGGTTTGCAAGAAGCAAAACTCGATTTCCTTGTCCACGGCCGAGGCCGAGTACTAAGCCGCAGGGAGTGGATGCACACAACTCTATGGATGAAGCAAATGCTAGTAGACTACGGATTCAACCAAGGTACTCTCACTCTCTTTTGTGATACATGAGTGCCATAATATTTCCAAGAATCTGGGGCAACATTCTAGAACTAAGCATATGACATCCGCCATCACTCATTAGAGAGCTTGTTGAAAAAAAATGCATAGTACTTGAACATGTAGGTACTAATGATCAACTTGCGGACCTATTTACTAAACCTTTAGATGCTACTCGATTTAAAACACTAAGTAGATCTATTGGGATATGTCTTGTGGAGTGATGAGTTTTGTGATTGACCCCATATGGGGAACTCAAGCAAAGAAAGCTATTTGATACTTGTATCTTGCAAAAAATTTGAAATAATTATGCCTCTTCTTTAACTGTTTGAGTAAGCTTGGTTGCACATGTGTATATATATGTGTTTAATTCAATAAGTGTGAACCTTGCTTGTTTACAATCCATGTCATATTTATGTTCAAAAATGCATTTTTGGACTAGGAGATGTATATAGGAAGGATTTAAATAACCTATGGTTATCTCCATGACATGATGATTCTTAAATAACATGCTAATGTCAAATGAAAAAGCATGAAATTCATATAACATGCTCACATGAAAAGCATGAATTGATGATTGCATATTCTTAAAATGCAAAACCTTGTGTGAAAGCTTATGAGACTCAAAATGAATAAAGGATCTTGTATCCGTTCAAAGGAATTACATTCCAAATGTCTCTCCTCTTTATTGGTTGAGCATGGCTACTATCAAACGGATATCTTATCCGGAAAAATCAAATAGGGTGCAAAGTCGCTCATGCCATGTTTCGCTTATAATGTTGGATATAGTTGTTCTTAAATTGAAATCAATATATTCTATATCCTTGCTTTACTCATGACATTGGTGAAATTGGTTTGAATTCCTATTAGAAACCTTTGTCATTTGCTTTGCCAAATACCATTGTATTTTGGACTTGAATGTACATGTCTTGTATGCAAAGCATGTTTGATTCACACATTTTCTATCAAATAAATCTCCTTGTTCTCTCCAATTAATTGAGAGCATAAAGTGACTTATATTAATTATGCAAATCTTGCATGCTACTATCTCTCATTGCTATGAGTGACCCGGTTGGGGACTACTCCTTTGCCTATATCATGACAAAAAGGGGGAGTAATATATGGTAAGGGGAGTTGCAAATATAGAAGCAATTGTGCATATTGGGGAGAACATTCATTAAGGGGGAGTAACCCGTTGAGGGGGAGCATTGCATACACATACATTTCATAATGTTGTGCCTAATCTTTTACACATGCAAATGCTGTATTGTTTCACTTGATTCATCTCACTTTTTACTTGTATGGAAATGTTAGAAACTTTATTTACAGGGATTGATTATTCTACAAGAGGTTGAAGACTTAAAGTTGCATTTTCTTATCTCTTTGTATTGTAGAATATCACTGTAGTCCCGTAGTTTCTATTTTTTGTGAGGAATTAATGTGAGTGGTGGTTTTGTCACGAAATAGCCAAAAGGGGAGATTGTAAGGTTCTCATTTGTTGATTGGCTCATTTTGTGGACAAACCACATGTTGGGGTTCTTTGTAAGGGTAGCTTAGGTTATTGTTATTGCTCAAGCCCTTTCAAGGTCTCAAGGTGTCAAGCACTCCAAGGTATATCTCTAGTGCTTATTTTTCTTTGAAGAGATTAGTTGCGCACACACACACTTATCATACATTGCATATGTGTGCATTCTCTTCACATGTCACATTTCACACTTGCACTTATATGTTATATTTGTTGTGATATTTGTGTCTTGTAGTCTTGTAATTGTTTTCCTATATTATTCGGAAACGTCCGCGCATGCACTAGAATGTGCTTGGTTTTACGCGAAGACCGCCTACGGAGAATGCCCTTGGCTTCTCCTTGGTTTTCACCTATGTTGGTGATCGGCGGTTATGATCGGTGGCCTGGCCACCGAATGAAACCGTCGTTTGCTTCCAGAAGTGTCTAGAGCAATTCTGAGGGGGGTAACAATCTGGTGGCACACGACGCGTTCGAAACCGCCGTTCAAGACCTGATTGATTTTATCTCTCGGTCTATTTGGCGGTTGAATCACGGTCAGAAAACCGCCGAATGAAACCGCCATTCATACCTGTTTGATTTTTTTATCTCAGGTTTGATTCGGCGGTTAGATAGACGGTCACAAACAGCCGAATGAACTGCGTTGGTCCCCTGTTCCTCTGGGCCAATTCGGCGGTTATGATCGGCGGCCTGGCCGCCGATTTGAAACCACGATTGTGCGTTTCAGGGGCAAACTTGTCTTTCACATGCTCTGTTTTTCATGCTTATAAATACATCACTTTATCTTGTTCTGAATGTGACTCTTTAATCATCAAGAACCTACTTTCAAAGAGGAGATTTAAGAGAGAAAAGCAACAAGTTTGCTCATTAAAACACTCAAACCAAAATCCATTTGCATCAAAGTTCATCTAGCATTCTCTAGCATATCTAGGATGCTTGCTTGCATGGGTCTTTCATCATCACACTTGCTTGTAAAGTTTTTCACTATTACATACATAATTAGTGTTTAATTTATTATGGCATCTTTATTACTGATTGTTCTTAGATTAAATTCTAATATTCAAGATAGAGATTGTTGTGTTGATTTGATTAAGTGTTGTTTTTATGATAGATATCTAGGTTTTCTATAATCTATGATTATCTAAGCTAATTGACAAGTCATTTAGCTTAATATCTAGGATTGTTTTAATTGCAATTCATCATCGTAGATAAGCATATAGGGTTTCCCTTGCACTATGTTGCATTTGAATATTCATATATTCACTTAGGTGTTAATCTCTTTTTAGAGAATTAAAATCTTGTGTGTGACCGGGATTAGGTTGTAATTCGCAAGCAATCGGACTACGGTTCGCTTATACCGGGATTAGGTAGGTGTGTGATTACTTCCGGGATTAGGGTAAATAGTTTTAAACATTTAGTGAATTCGAGGTTCGAGTGTGGCTA